>CM065719.1:73721857-73739357 GCA_033310375.1 Conus canariensis | reverse complement strand
CAGCTCTGACCTGTGCTTTGATGGATCCTGACATCTGGGGAGATCCTGACAACTTCCGTCCTGAGAGATTCATTGGCCCTGACGGAAAAGTGACAAGATCAGAGGAGCTCATTCCCTTCAGTATGGGTATGTATCAGCCAGCAAACACTCTGACTGGCAGCGTTTCTTAATGTGTCGTCTGTTTTAAGATATCTAATCTTGTTTCTTGAAAATGAACGTTTACTATAGTTACTTTTAATGAGCTGAACTTCTTTTCAGTCTCCACACTTTCGCGTGACACAGACAAGGAATGTGATATGGAAAATGTACTCTCTCTCTCTCTCTCTCTCTCTCTCCTCTCTCTCTCTCTCTCCCCTCTCTCTCTCTCTCTCTCTCTCTCTCTTTGAGCGAAGAAGTGCTGTTAATGGATGATGGCAACGCTGAGTGCGTTTCTATTAGTTTTGGATAAACTGCCTGAGTAATTTGTTTACTTTCATGGTTTCTATTTAGGTCGACGTGCGTGCCTGGGGGAGTCCTTGGCAAGGATGGAACTGTTTCTGTACCTGGCCACTCTCATCCAGCACTTCCGCTTCCTGCCACCGGAAGAGGGACCGCTGCCATCTTTGGAAGGAGTGTTTGGGACGACGTACACCCCGCAGCCGTACAGAATTCGGGCAGTTCCAAGAGTGTGACTTTTGTGTGAATTCTCAATTCACTGAAATTTCTACATTTACCCAGAGGTCATTTATCTGCTTCGCTTAATGTGCTTGCATTTTTTCTCAAGAATGTTATTGGTTGTTCATTATATCACACTTTGTGGCGTCCGTATATAAGTTCGATATATCCGGTAGTTCGGGATATTAATCAGGAAAGGAACTGATCAGATTTGTATCTGATAGAACTGTCTTATTGTTCTGTGTTCTCTGCAGATCATTTTTCGCTACTTTAATGAGATCCTTTTATACCTCTCCCCCCACCCCCTCCCCCTTGCACACACACACCACAGACACACACACACACACACACACACACACACACACACACACACACACACACACACACACACAGATAGCTAGGTAGATAGATGGATAGATAGACAGGTACACACACACATACATACATACATACATACATACATACATAGAGTCTTCTGAGGACTCTCTGCTGCCACGCTCTCCACGAGTTTCTTTCTACATACATACATACATATGTACATACATACATGCATACTTACATACATAGACAGATAACACCAGCACCGCCAAAGTTATTGACCTTTGAACTCATTTTGTCTCGTCCGATCAGTCCCTGTGCCAACACACATACACAGACACACTTAGTTGGCATCGTCCACGGAGCAGACCAGGCCATCTTGAAGTCTATCATCACCGACCACATACTTGAATCTGACCACGTCTGCCTCGTCCTTGATCTGTTTTCTTTCTTGCCCTACGCCATGTAAAACCTGTGTACAGGCAAGGCATCCGTCTGCCATAGACTTGTCTGTGTATCACACTGACCTCCAGTTCCAACCCTCTGCTCTGCTTCCAACTACTCCTGATGAACTCAACAACCTCCTTCTTCAGCTGCTGGATGAACACGCTCCTGCTACAAGACGTAGTCTCTAAGCAACCGCTTTAACCTTGCTGCTTCTGCGTAGGGGCGCAGCTTTTAGGGGCCAAGCTTGAAAGGTGTGGAGCTGAGGTGCAGTGGCCTAGGACTAGATTAACTGTACACAAGCAAATATTTCAAGCGGCAAACAAAATCGCTCATGGTCCCATTTACGCTGAAACATCTGCTCACTACAACTACAACGTCACGATTTTGCGCGCTTAACCTCAAAATATCTGTACAACATTAGGAACACACTTCTTGTACAATCTTATTCTTTCCGCTCAGTTCTCGTCTTCCACTGTCTGATCTTTCACAGGCCTTTTTATTTTGTTGGTAACAGCACTGACCTCAAAACTTTTTTTTTAATTCTAAGACTAACAGTCATATGCCTTTTTCTGATCCCCCATTCTGAGGAACCCTTCTAACTTCTTTTCCGCCCATGTTTGAAAACTTTGTTAGAAAGACTATCTTGAAATCTGGCATTAAAACTTCTGAACTCGATCGATCCATGTCCGGCTTTTTTGTCAGCCACTTTCTTGATTTTTGATACATTCCTTCCTCACATCACCACCATCATTACGAACTCTCTGTCCATTGCTTCTGTTCCGATGTCTTTCAAAAACGCGGTCCTCCGTCCTCTATTGCAAAGGTCTACTCTTGATCCTGAAAAGTTAAAGAATTATAGACCTGTTTCGATTCTTTCTCTCCATGCACAATTACTGAAAATTTTGTTTTTGTTCAACTCATGAATCATCTTCATTCTAAAATCTTGGTCTCCCTCTTCAGTCTGCTTACCGCTCTGACCATGGCACTGAAACCGCTCCTCTTAAAAGCTGCAATGACTAAACTGACTGCCCTTGACAATAAAAACATAACACTTGTCTCTCTGATAGACGTCTTTGCAGCTTTTGATATCATCGACCATCCATTCTTCTCTCCTGTTTGCGTAACTCTTTTTGTCTCCCTGATACAGTCATTTGGTTTCACTGCCACATCACTGATCATCATCAAGTTGTTTCTGTCAATGGTTCTACTTCCAGTCAATCTCCATTACTGTATGGTGTGCCCCAGGGCTTGGTGCTTGGGTCTGTCCCTTTCATTTTGTACACTTACTCTGTGTTCGCTATTGTAATTCAACATCCCGTTTTCCATCACAATTTCTCTTATGGCAAGCAGCTTTACATTTCTGGACTTCTTTTTGATGTTCCAACAATGATTGGATGAACAGCGTATCTGACCTCAAAATCTGGATGACCGACAACAAATCTTAACACAATTGAAATGATGTTGATCTGTCCACGTAAGTATTTAAATCATCTCTCTATTCCATCTTCTATGATCTCATTGACTCATCTATCACTCTTTCTTCTTCTGCTTGCAACCTCAGTGTGACTTTCGACTATATTGAAACACACACACACACACACACACACACACACACACACCACACACACACACACCACACACACACACACACACACATTTGCCTACCTATCTATCTATCTATCTATCCATTTATCCATGTATCCATCCATCCTTCCATCTAACTATCTCTGTCTATCTATCTGTCTATCTATCTGTCTACCAACTTAGCTATCCACCTGTCTACCTACCTGCCTATCTACCTACCTACCTACCCACCTATGTACGTACCTACCTACTGCCTGGTATCTGTTTATCTATCTAGCTAGCTAGCTAGCTATCTTTGATGAAAAAACATGTAATGAGAAAACCAGGTATTATTGAATTCTAAATCCAAATTCATTTTTTGCAAAGATAATGTAGTACAGAAATAACTAAAACGCAGAAAACAAGATTAAAAAAAAAACACTTATCAGATTTGATTTCACAGTCAGTAAAACTTCTCGCATTCATCAGTCAGTTTTGAAACATTGACTTCAGTGAACGACCACATGAGTTTCAGAGTAGTTTCACAAAGAACAAAAATGCTGCAAGCACGCGGATACTCCACGGGCAGGCCAAAAACAAAAACAAAACAAAAAACAAAACTCTCGTGCAGGAGTCTCTAGACTGATGACTGCCAGCGTATGTGTGACTTCGTGTTTTCTAATTAGAATATTGTGCAAACATCTATCTTGGATATAATAGTTCAGTGATTCAGACGGCTTTTCTGACTGTGAGTGTAAAAAAAAATGAAACAAACATTCATACTAATACTTTTGATGTGTACTGAAAAGATAATGAAACATCTGAAATTAGCTTAATCAGAATTTTGTTATTTCAAGGACTGTTGACTCATTTTTGCCCGTGCTTTGAAAATGAGTGGTACGACTGATAGACTATATATCTATACATATGTGTGTGTGTGTATCATAATCACCCGTGTAAGATGAAATATATGTCAGCCAAAGTGCTTTTCAGTGCTGTTATTGACTTAATCAGGTTGGACCTCTGGCCCAGCATGTGTCTCGTAGGTGTTGTCATTTTCGGTTCCAAATATTAACCATCATTGCATTGATATATGATTCTATGTTGTGCAGTTATATATCTATATCTATCTGTTTTCCTTGGGATTGATACGCATGTTGCAATGGTCAAATGGAATGCGTGACAGTCACAATCTTTGTATCATATCCTACCTTCGGCATTTGGTTTGAAGGGTTTACAATAGGAAATACACAATAGATATAAACAGGATAAACACTTTTGTCCCACTACTATCGTTAAGAGGAATCGGTCGTTTTGTCTTCTTTGTATGATACGCAAAGGATCCCTCTGCGTTATTCATTCTTTAATGCCTGTGTGTTTGCTAAAGGTTTGCTGTCTGTGTCAAGCTCTTACGTCCATACAGAAGATAGATATTATCAGTGACACGCAGTGTTGGATCTTTACTTGGAAGCTAGCAGAACTGGTTTTCCAGACGTCGTTTCGTGTTTTATTGATAGATATGGCGTGGTCGGCATCGTTTTGGCCTCCTTTGTTTACCTACTATCCCTTCTCAAATAAACCCAGGATACTTCAAATGGTCTACTTCTATAGTTTGTCTGCTTAGTGTGATGTTCACTGCTGGCGTTGACTCTGGAATTATTGGTCGGTGTTTAGCTTCTCTCTCAGCTGATTTCCATTCGGTGTGTTCATGGTACCTGCTTCATATTGGAAGTGAGCTCCTGGCGTGGTACGTCCAAATAGGTCCATACGATCCGCAAAACGTAGGTTGCACAGAGGCTGTCCTCCAACACACAAAGAGGTGTTGAAGTCCAGAATCGTTTCCAGTCATCTATTTTCAAGTTGGAGGTCGAACAGAACAGAAAAGAGGCGACGGTCCTGGTGCACTTGCTTGCTGAGAAGAAATCTCAGTTTCTTTTCCGCAGAACAGTGCTACCTGCAGCTTGTAGAGTAGTGCTATGACTTGGATGAAGTGACTGTCAAAGTCACGATTTCTTCCAACCTGACTCAGATCTTCGTGCAAGACATGGTCAAAGGCTTTCTTGAAGTCCATAATGCTGCGGTTCAAATCAAGCTGGTACTGAAGGTACTCCTCTATCAGCAGTGTACTGTAATACATTTTTTTTAGCCCTGAATCCTACCGTACTTCCAAGACGATTTCTTCCATTATTCATCTGAGCCTGCTTAACATGATCGTCAGCACGAGGTAATTGACACAACCACGCATGTGTGTGCGTGTGTGCATACGTGTGTGTGCGCTTCCTCTCCTTCTGACTCCTTGCACGGTTCCTTTTAGAATGATTTTGGCAGGTCCTGCTGATCTTGATACATGGCCATACCATCTCATTTTCCTTCTTTTCACTGTGGACAACAGGTCTTTTTACGGTCCAATGGCTTGCCTTACTCTGGTCTGGACCTCCACGTTGGTTGTGTGCTCTTTGTATGAGATACCAAGGATCTTGTGGAAGCATCTTATCTTTAATGCTTGAATCCTTCTCTCAAGTCCAGCTGTCAGAGTCCACGTCTCACAGGCATAGCGAAATATGGCAATAACTAGGGAGCGCATCAGTCTTATCTTGGAACCGATTGTGGTGTTTCTGTCATTCCGATTGGGTCTTATTCAAGCTAGCTAGAACAATTATCAAGGCACTGTGTTAGGTTGGCTAGTTCTTGCTCTTCTCTTGTTAGCCCATCGATGTCATCAGCAAAGCGTACATTTGTTACTATCCTGCCACCAATGCTTATTGAGCCTTGATGTCTCTCCAGTGCGTCAGTCATAATTCACTCCAAGCAAATGCTGAAAAGAGTGGGTGAGAGTAAACAGGTTTGCCTCATTCCCACAGCTGTTTTAAACCAGTCTCCTATGGTAGCATGGAGGAAGACTGCGCTGTGGCCTTACCAGAGAGGCTTTCTATAGTCCTTGTCAGGTTGGCGTTGATACTGTAGTCTCATGGTCGCCCATGAGGTATCATGCCACACTGTGTTGAAGGCTTTTCTGAAATCCACAAAAATATGGTATGACACAGGTAGGGAAATAATAAGACATATTGGGAACAGGAAGATGTAAAAGGCAACGGGATGTGTGTTCTCAGTTTTTATTTTGAAAGTATACCACACCCTGTGGCAATTACTTCCCATGTAATAACAAAGTATCAGCTGGTAATATTTTTTTCAAATAAGACGAGTACAACATCCCAGTACATCATTTCTGTGTATGTGGACGTCATATAGCTTCTCGGCCGGGAGGTTAAGTGTATCAGTTGTAAAGTACCACCAGAGATACATTCGCAATAACATACACACTTTCACCTGCTGCACACCCTCGACACCTCTCATACTCCCAGCTCCTCCTTACTTCACACACTTACACACACACACACACACACACACACACACACACACACACACACACACACTCTCTCTCTCTCTCTCTCTCTCTCTCTCTCTCTCTCCTCTCTCACACACACACACAGACACGCACATTAAAAAGGAGGGAGAGATGTATATGAATCTCTCCCTCCTTTTTAATGTGCGTGTCGCTGGTGGCTATAGACGTAGGGCGATTATTGGTTGAATGGACGGACGTTGTCCATTGGTCAGCAAACAAGGGCTGGTAATGTGTAGAGTTAGACGAGTGCTCACTGAACGTGTACTCAAAAAGAGCGCAGGAGGGAAAAATAAGGAATAGGAAGGAGATGGCTTGGGGACATTGACCGGACAGGTTGTCTGAAGAACGAGTTCCACCTGCAATTCACCATTACCAGGTGAGGTATAGACAGATGGGGAGAGAAAAAAAGAGAGAGTTAAGAAAAGGGAAAAAGGGAAAATAATTTATCATTATTCAGATTTTGAAATAGATTATTTACACGGACTTCATTCGTGTTTCAGCCCTTCCCAGTGCTGTGGCAGCACCAGTTAGGCGACTGAGGCAGTCGAACAAATATTTGGGCTACAGTGCTGCGGCAGCACCTAATCGTCTCCAGGGTTGGAGAATCGAGCTGTAGAAGACAACGACTGCACCAGTCGTGAGAAAACAAGCATTTGTCATGTTGACCCATAATGACTTTTAATTGTCCCCCCTTAGATTGGAACTCACTTGATATACCTATATTTTAAGCCATCTTTTTGATTCTTTCTTGAAAATATAAATATTGTATCTCCAGTGAGAAGGAGAAACCGTTAAACGATATATGTATGTATTGTTATGTATAATGAGATGAAATTTGGTCCCAGCTAGTGAATCTGTGGAATGTCTGTACCTCTACTGGAGTGGAGGAACATAAGATTGAAAAGTTTGAAGAGTTGATTATTGTCTAGTAAATTATTCCCAGAGAGGAGGGGGAGAAGAAGAGTTATTGTCGTGCGGCTTCTGGTTGTTTGGAGAGATTGCGTGTGCACGGAGTGAATGCTGGGCTGAGTACAGGCATGCTTTTATGCACAGTGTGACAGTGGTGACCCCGACGTGAGGAAAGACAGTTCGATAGCGTTGACGAAATGTGTCAGATGGCGGATCAATACTGTATTGCTCATCCGGATAAAGGTGTTGCCCACAAGGAAAATTCGTCCCTTTTCGAGTCTCACGCGGCATTTCATATGCATTCTGGACAAGGAAACGATAGAAGAGGAAATCGCGCTTCATTCCAAGGTCCGCACTCTTACACGTCTTTTGGCAACAGACAACGACCTTTCCGTGGTCAAGGCCATGTTGGTTCTGGCGATTTCCGTCGGTACCAATATTCACCGGAAAGACCTTTTCCTTTCCGAGGGCGTGGTGAACAACAACCACGCAGACCCTTTGGTCCAGCTCGTGGACAAGGTCGAGGTTCGCAGACTAACGGTAACCAGTTGTCCGCCGACCAAACCAAGCGTTGCCATTTTTGTGAGTGCAAATTCCATTTGAAACGAGACTGTCCTTTCAAAGGAAGTGGAGCAAAGACTGGATTTGTTTCCACTACATCTGAAGAAGGTCTTGTTTTGGCGCCAGATCAGTCCATTGATGGTCTTCTTTTGGAGGATTGTGCCATTAATGGTTTACAAGGTTCTGTTTTGCGAGATACAGGTTGCACCACAGCTGGTGTTAGGAAATGTTTTGTTCTACCAGACCAATATCTTGACAGTGTTCAGAGATGCAGATCGTTTGGTGGAAAAATTGAAACTTTTCCACTTGCAAAAATTTCCGTTGATACACCATACTACTCCAGGTCGCTTACCGCCTGTGTTATTGAGAACCCAGTTTGCGATTTGATTTTGGGGAATCTACCAGGGGTCGCGACAGTACATGGTGGTGCCGGAGGATCTTTCGTTCCTTGTCTCATCAGTACAAGATCAAAAGTTGTAGAGCAGGGAAAACCAACAAAGCCGCTCAAGGTTTCAAAACTAGATGAACTGAAAGTTACACCAGACATTTTGAAGACTATGCAGAGAAGCGACAAGACGTTGACTACTGTACTTTCTACTGCAAGGCAGAGTGTCTCTGACAGACCAACGGACAAGCCGACGTACATACTGGACTCTGACATCCTCTACAGGCATGTACCTGGACAAGACAACGAACAGATTGTGGTTCCCAAAGTGAAAATGGCAAATACTGAAAAGGTGTTCCATGTAAACATTCTAACAAACTATGTTGAACGTACAAATGTTGCCATTAATGAGTCAATTGAATGGATATGTCCAGTGTCTGGAACAGATGTGGCTGTTACAGAAATCATTGATTCTGATTTTGTACCTGATGTCACATACAGAGACAGAGCAAAGACTGTGCAAACAACAAATGTGGGATTGTTAACATCTACCAGTATAGATGATACTGTACCTCTGCCCGTTCTTTCTGTCCAGGGAGAAACTTATCGTGATGTTGTTGTGGGTGATGATCTATCTTTGATTCAGAAGGAACAATTGGAAGGTATTTTGAAGGACTTTCAGGATGTTCTGACTGATACCCCAGGGACAGTGACAGCAATTGAACCCCATACTATTCACTTGAGTACGGAAAACCCAGTCCGAGTCAAACCATACCCTCTCCCATTTGCGAAAAAACAGGTTGTCGAAAGAGAGATTCAAGTTATGCTCGGGTTGAAAGTTATTGAACCGTCCTCGTCACCATACAGCTCACTAGTTGTATTGGTGGACAAACCTGATGGCTCGGTGCGGTTTTGCATCGATTACAGGAAGTTAGAATGGATTGTTACACTCTGTCCAATATGCAAGTAAAAAGTTCTCTAACACACAAGTCAAATACTCAACAATTGAGAGGGAGTGTCTTGCCATTGTTTGGGCTTGTGAGAAATTTGCCAGATTCCTGACTGGAAGACAGTTTCGGTTACAAACCGACCATAGGCCATTGACGTTTTTGCAGTCGTCCAAGACCAAAAATAGCAGGCTGTTGAGATGGGCTTTGTCATTGCAGGAGTTCAAGTTTGACATTGAGCCATTACCTGGCACTCAGAATATCATGGCAGATTTTCTGTCTCGTGCGTGAGTGCACAGTATCCTTCTGCTGCTGTAACTGCTATTTATTTTCATTGTGGACAGATTTTTTTTATTCTGCTGTTTGTTTTCATTGGGGAAAGACTTTATTGACATTTTGGCAGGGTTATGTCTGCTACTGTCAATCTGAATGGATAAGTAGTTGTGACTGGTCTTTCTCCAAAAGTGCATATGTATTGATATTGGTGGCTCATTGTAGGATGCTATTTTGTGAATGTGTGCAGAATACTTCATTTGATGTCTTACAAGTGTTTGGGTTTTTTTACGTCGGTCCATTGTGAAGAATGAAAAAAGTGTTTAACTTTTGGAGTGGACTACTATATTGTATATTTTTGCTTGAACAAAGACTTTTCACTTGCCAAATTTTTTTTTCATCAAGTGAGTCATGAGGAAATTCTCATTTTGTGATGATGTTGGGACATATGATTATGTGACAACAGGCTAGAAAAAACTGTTTACATTTTGCATTTGGAATAATCCGTATCATATGTTCTTCGTGTTTATGTAACTCGTGATTTGTGGTGATGGAGTATGAATTTGTTTTTAAAAAACTAACCAAACCTGATTGTATTTCTTTTTCTCAAACTAAGATTTTGGAATGTGATTTTGGATCTTTATGATGTTCATAAAGGCTAGTTCTATGCATTGATGGAAACTCTTGAATGATGAAAAATTGATGATTGATGGCTGAGGTTGTATATTAACTAGATATGTATGTGTATTTAAAAAAAAATTTTCTTGACGAAATTTTTTTTTTCACCCCGGGATGGGGGGTGTCATGTGATGTAGCCTCACATGGCGACATGTGACGTTCCATCGCATACGCCCTTATTTGTTATAAAGCATTTCCCTAGGTAGGGAAAAGAAAAGGTAAAAGAAACAATAATTCACGTGGCCTGACCAGTGTCGCTGGTGGCTATAGATGTAGGGCGATTATTGGTTGAATGGACGGACGTTGTCCATTGGTCAGCAAACAAGGGCTGGTAATGTGTAGAGTTAAACGAGTGCTCACTGAACGTGTACTCAAAAAGAGCGCAGGAGGGAAAGATAAGGAATAGGAAGGAGATGGCTTGGGGTCATTGACCGGACAGGTTGTCTAAAGAACGAGTTCCACCTTTAATTCACCATTACCAGGTGAGGTATAGACAGATGGGGAGAGAATAAAAGAGAGAGTTAAGAAAAGGGAAAAAGGGAAAAGAATTTATCATTATTCAGATTTTGAAATAGATTATTTACACGGACTTCATTCGTGTTTCAGCCCTTCCCAGTGCTGTGGCAGCACCAGTTAGGCGACTGAGGCAGTCGAACAAATATTTGGGCTACAGTGCTGCAGCAGCACCTAATCGTCTCCAGGGTTGGAGAATCGAGCTGTAGAAGACAACGACTGCACCAGTCGTGAGAAAACAAAGCATTTGTCATGTTGACCCATAATGACTTTTAATTGTCCCCCCTTAGATTGGAACTCACTTGATATACCTATATTTTAAGCCATCTTTTTGATTCTTTCTTGAAAATATAAATATTGTATCTCCAGTGAGAAGGAGAAACCGTTAAACGATATATGTATGTATTGCTATGTATAATGAGATGAAATTTGGTCCCAGCTAGTGGATCTGTGGAATGTCTGTACCTCCACTGGAGTGGAGGAACATAAGATTGAAAAGTTTGAAGAGTTGATTATTGTCTAGTAAATTATTCCCCAGAGAGGAGGGGGAGAAGAAGAGTTATTGTAGTGTGCCTTCTGGTTGTTTGGAGAGATTGCGTGTGCACGGAGTGAATGCTGGGCTGAGTGCAGGCATGCATTTATGCACAGTGTGACATCAGAGCAATTGTGTTTCAAACTGTTAGACCTATGTGAAATCAGCATGCAGCAGTGGACACAAAACCTGCAAATGTATTGAATAAGTGGCCAGTTTGATCTTCATGCTCGTTGAAGATGATTAAGGTTACAGGAACAGATCTGTCATTTATGTCAAGCCTGTTTCTAACAGAACCCCCTTACCTATGCCTCGTCTACCACATGCTATTCCCGTTTTATTCGTTCCACCTCCACAACTTAGCAACACTCACCTCCACCCTTTCCCTCTCCTCCCTTCCCAAGTAAGTCGCTGGATACGTGATAGGACTCACAGAGCTACCAAACCCTGGGGCATATGAAATGACCCCGAGGGCATGTCATGGCAGGCTGTGCAGATTAGCTAATGAGTGTGAAAGTCGAAAAGCCTGTGATGTAGTCCACACATTCACTACTTAGTGCTCACAACTAGTGTGCAAAACTGCTTCGACCACACAAAATTGAAGCAAGCGCCCTTAACCAACTGACTTAAAGAAAACGTTAGTATTGGCCTAGATAATACCAGGCACTTAAAAATCCTTCGTGCATTGCATTTTTCAAGTCACTGGTTGCATGGTGGCCTTAACATTATGTGTCACCTTTCACTTGATTCATGCCATCATTCAAACATATATCTATTTCCGTCAAAGCTAACCCATCTGTAGACAAAACAATTTGATAGTGAACAATCCCAAGTCTATATACTGCTTGTCAGTATGGTAAACAGCCATAAACACTGTAATAACTCCTATTAATAAAACAGGTCATTTGACAGAAAGAGTGCATATCAATAAAACAAGACATTTGTTAAAAGCAAGTCGTTTCAATAAAAGAAGGATATGATGAAAACCACAGCATGTCGACTGTCCATATAGCTGGGTCAGAATGTTTTATTTGATTTTTTTAACCCAAATTGTCAAACGTATGGTTTGTTGTACTAACCTCTCCCCTCCTGTATCCTCACCCAGCTTCTCTTTACCTTACTAGGGGTGGATTCATTTGTACCAGAGGACTGGGAAAGGGGAGGGGGCTGGGCAGGAATCAATGGTCGTATTTAAGGATTTTATCCCAAAGCAAACAGGTAAAGATCATCAAGCCATAAAGAGTGGAGCTGGAGAAGGGAGGGACAGTAGGTAGTGAAGGAAGGAGGAATGGGAGAGAACAGAGGGAGGGGGGATAAAAAATGAATCAGTGCTTGGTCCCACATAACAACTAGGCACTGGAAAAAAGTGACAACTCCGGGAGGGAAGAGGTATTAATAATGCTGCTGACGATGATAACAAAGCAACAACAACTACAACAATGATGATGATGATGATGAAGATGATGATGATGATGATGATGATGATGAGGATGATGAAATTAACATCTGTAATTGTACTACTGCTAATAATAATGAGGACAATTTCTATAGCGCCCATCCTAACAACGTAGGCTACAGGGCGCTTTACAAGTTTTAATAATTCAACACCTGAAAAATATAAGTAGAACACACACACACACACACACACACACACACACACACACACACACACACACATACAATTCTACGTTCACGAGTCATAAACATACACACACACACGCACGCACGCACACACACAGCACATGCGCACGCGCACAGACACACACACACACACACACACACACACACACACACACACACACACACACACACACACACACACATATACACACACTGGAACATAATGTTGCATACATAAACTATATGACACGGTGGACAGCTCATTTGTACACGAGCAAAGTGTGCAAGTGACATGTAGTAATTTAGTAATATTTCAGGTGGTATCCTGCAAATGGCGTTTGAACAGATACGTTTTAAGTGCAGACTTGAAAGTCGGAAAGGAAGGGGCATGACGTAGATGGAAAGGCAGTGAATTCCAGAGCACTGCAGCAGAAAATAAGAATGCTCTAGAACCGTGCTGCTTTCGGTTATATGAGGGAATTCGAAAAATTCCGTCATCAGTGGAAGAACAGAGGGGATGTGTAGGAATATATATTTCGAAGCGATCGGAGAGATAGGTAGGCGCTTCACCTGTGATAACCTTTTTACATAGACACGCTGACTTATACTGAATTCTGTGCTGGATTTTGAGCCAGTGTAATTTCTTCAAGAGATTCGAAGTATGGTGCTGTTTTGGCACCTTGAAGATAAGGCAAGCGGCTGAATTTTGAACATGTTGTAGTGGCTGGAGTAAGGCTGCGGGTACACTAATAATAGTAATGTATACGACAACGATAACGATGATTATGATACGCACAATGTGCACGAACCAACAACAAAGAGCTGGAAAGAAACTCTCTCTCTCTCTCTCCTCTCTCTCTCTCTCTCTCTCTCTGTGAGAGAGAGCAATAGACTTCTCCACTCCTTTCAATCGGGTTTCCGCCATCAGCATTCTTGTCAAATTGCCTTAGTCTGTTTCTGCGATACATGGTTATCCGCAATAAATCAGAGCAAAATAACAGGTATTGTCTTTCTCGATTTAAAGAAGGCTTTTGATCCCGTCGAACAAGAAATAATACTTAAAAACTTAACTTCCTATCTCCGAGACTAGAACACAATATCATTCTCTGAAACCTATCTGACCAACAGAACACCATTTGTCCTTATTAATAGCAGCTTCTATCCACAAATATTTCAAAATTTGGGGTGCCCCAAGGTTCTGTTCTAGGGCCGCTTCTATTATATGTGTTTATAAATGATCTTCCATGATCAATGTTACAACCAAGTGTCTTGTTTGACGTTTTTGCTGATGAGACTTCCCTTCATTCCAGCGCGGTGGACTTACCAACAGTCCAAAACGCTCTAGAGCAAGGTTTAAACGATGTCTGGGAGTGGTGCAATTAGATATTTGTAAGCCTGTGTATATGCGAGAAAGGTAATACAGCTTCGAGTAATTTGCTAAACTTATCCAGCTGCTCTAGAAATATCTAGAAAATGAACAAAACGTGACCAATACATTTTCACGAAAAAACATTAGCACTATTTTTTCTCAAATATCTTCATTAAATAAAACTCCAAATTCACGTCCTGTACCACAAAGTATTATCCGTTTCAGCCGACTCCCATTATTCTATACAGTTTCATGGTCTCCGATTATCTAGCGTGATTCTATGCAGTTTTCCTATTCTCCAGTTATCTAGTGTTTAAAAGCGTGTGAGATTCTTTGAAAAAAAATACTAACAATTGGCGAATAAATCTCTAATGTCCTCAAAATTTCTTTACCTGTCATATACCAGCGATGAATGGCCTTAAATCTGGAAACGTCTGCTGGAGTGTGCATCCAAATCTATCTTATTGAGACGACAGCTGATCACTTTTCTGCTTTTAGTTTTCCATGCTCTTTGCTCGCTCTGTAAAAAGTATAGGAGCAGAGGATTTCTTCAATGAATGCATTTACTATCAACACGGTTCATTATGAAGTATAGCCTTATTTTTTCTCTGTTTTTCTTAACGTTTGATTTTGCGCCGAATATGAGAAGATAGGTGGTTTCTAGTTCTTTGTTTTCACTGTCCTAAATGTTATTTATTTTTGCCTGAAGAAGACCCAAGAGATCGAAATGCATTGTGTTTTGTCCTGTACTCCGTTTGTCTGTGTCCTTGGCGGTAACTAACCCCTTCTCTTTCTATATTTCAAAATTTTGAGCATTGTTTTTAGCGTAACGAATACCTGTTGGTATTTTTCTATAACATGAATACTTCGATGTCTTACACACAGCCATTATTCCTTCATTTCACATATGTCTACAGGTGTCCAGTCAATATCATGTCATCTCCCTCTACTCTGTGTGTGTCAGATTTCATATTACCAGGCCTTTTACATTGTGTCTTAAATGGTTAATGTTTTTTCACACCATTAACCCAGAGACCTAGTCTGGAGCATTTGTACACAATGAAAGGCACGTGAACTTTGGTTTTGTTCCCCTTCTTGTGACAGTACTTTTCATCCTGAACTTCAAACTGCCTGGCTTGCATTCGTGGTTCTTTCGTTTGTCACACATACTTCATCCATTACATTGTTCATGCATGTCTTGGTTGGTCGTTTTGCGTACGTCGTGGAGAGGACACTTGGCTCCTGGCATTCACTGAAGGAATTATGTTTTTTTTTACCATGCATACCTATTGTCTTTGAAAGAAAATCTGTCTTTCCATCCTTTGAAACGAGTCCGTTTTGGGAACATATTGGTTTGTGTCTGCTTGATCCTACGGGAAAGACATCATCATCATCATCATCATCGTTGTCGTCGTTGTCGTCGTGACGAGCAGCTTGGTAAATATTTGATTGCTAAAAAAACCCAAACATTTTCATCAATTTCCTACTAGCTCGTGGATAGTACTTACGTATGCATTTGTCACGTGAACTGTGGTTAACAACGCAGCGCGACAGGGTGTTGCAGGCTATGTCTGGCGACCAGGGGCAGAGGGTGGCGGTGATTTAAAGCGTTAGACGACAAGTGAGTGACTCAGCTGACACAGGATACTTAGAGCTCTGTTAGTGTGTATGCTCTTGTACTGTTTCTGTTCTTGTGTAATACAAGTGATATTGTGCACTGAACTTAGTTTCATACTCAACGAAGGAAAACATAGTGTGAGTGTGTGGAGATATATCACTATTAAAACAAAAGAATCAATCACAAAAAAACCAACATAAATGTATTTGCTGGAATAAATTGTTCATTTAAAAGACGAAATGATTGAAGGCTTTTGTTAATTTGATACGATAATTGGAGGCGGGTGGGTGGGTGGGTGTGGGGGTGGGGATGGGAGTTGGTTCTTTTCTTCTATTCCCAAATTCTTGGCGAGCGTTGTTCATATAATGTCATGTGTGTGGTGTGTGTGGGGTGGCGGTGTGTGTGTGGGGGGGGGGGAGGATAGAGTGGGGGGGGGGATGTGGCTTGTGCATCTGTTTTAGTGCTTGCTTTGTGACCTATTGTTTTGATGCCTTTTTCTCAATATTGTGCAATGTTTATGGAAACTTTTATTTTTCCTGTATTGTGAAGCGCTCTGAGGATGAGTCTTCTTCTCTCATCGAAGAGCGCTATATAAGCTCGATTTATTATTATTATTATTATTATTATTAATTTAAAGAGAGAAAAGTTCGATATTGATGTAACATAGACTGTAAAATTGTCATCCAAAGTATTCAGTTTCACCAGTGTTTCAGTGCAAAACTCGATTAGTCAAGCTATATAGATACAGCGTGCATTCCTTTTTTTTTCCTTTCATCAATCTGCAATATGATGCATCGTGAGTTAAGGTGATGTTAGGGTTCATGAGTAGCTGTATAAGGAAATCATCCACTTCTCTAGAGATAATTTCAAAGCTAGGCGACTGCATATGGGAAATTAAAAGACAAGAACAAGAATAGAATTACTGGCCCGCCAAACAAAGGCACAAACAAATTACAAAACAGATGCAACATGTTTCGACCTACTGGTCGTCTTCAGGCAGGACGAAGAAAACCAGTAGGTCAAAGCGCCTTGTGTCAGTTCTGAAATTCGTTCCTTTGTTTGGCGACCAAGCGAGTCTATTTTTCTTGTTCTTTTTAGAGAAAGAACACCTCAACCCCCTGCTGTCTTATTGTGTTTTACATAGGTATAATACATTCTAAACAGGAAGTATACTTTTGTCAAGATACAAATGCTATGAGAGATCAGTCGTCTAACGTCCGTTGTGTGAGACACGAAGAATGCCTTTCAGCATTAATTATTCACGTTGATATTTCTGTTAATTGTGGAAATAAGGAAGACTCTTCGCTCCCATCTGTAACGTATGTTCTGGTAACGGAATGTTTGGCTATTAAGACTAAAATGAGTGAAGTGGGAATTAAAGTTACAGCAACTGACCCTGAAAAATGTAAGCCTTGAAGTAAAACAAATAGCAGATGACACAGCTCTATTTATAAAAAGATAAAGCAGGTACGATTTTGTCGTTTGAAATATCAATTGACCATTTTCCAAAATTTATCTGGTCCAAAGCTGAATTTAATAATAAAAAAAGCAAAAAACAAAACAAAACAAAAAAGCAAAACCATTACAAATGTGCGAACAGTTAAATGCTAGAATCTTCTTTTTACACTAGGCGAAAAAATATTCTCTGTGTGGCCTGTAACTTCTCTGATGTTGAGGGTTTGCTTTGCCACGTCTACTGCCTCCCGA
>CM065719.1:73681857-73716857 GCA_033310375.1 Conus canariensis | reverse complement strand
AATACATCGGTCGTCAAAAGTCCAGATCGGAAAATCGAATGATAGAAAGTAAGTGAGACATAGTGTTCTTTATTCACATGTCATGATAACACATTTTTGTTTGAGTCACCAATAAAGTATATAAATGACCTAGAGATAAATATATCAAGTGGAGATGACACAGTTCTTATTACTGCCCAAGCTGAAAATGCGCACAACATGAATACGGCCAAGGTACAGAACTGAATAAAATATCTCTTTCCACTTGAATCTGCAATGAATAATAACACTGACTGTACTTTGGCATCCCTTGACGCGTTTTGAAGGAAGTCTAATCGTCTAAATTAGTTTGCATGGAGTAAAACACACACACACACACACACACACACACACACACACACACACACACACACACACACACACACACACAGCGTAGAAGATCAAGTCACTGGCAAATATTGAACACAACCTGTGGATGAGTAATGTCCCCCCTCCCATCTCTTCTCCCCTCCTCACCCGTTCTGCTCTTCGTCACGGCTTTGTCAGGTTTGGTAAATTTACTTTAGTTACTCATCAATAATACATTCTGCCGCAGGCAGTGGTCGTCATCCAGAGATATGGTATTGGTGTGTTGTGCTGTTGAGAAAGGCAAAATATTATAGCAACAGAAACCATACAACGTGCGGCCAGTGTGGTGCTATTTGATTATTCACAGATGTCTTTAACATGGTCATTTAAGACTAAATTTCAGATTCATTGTGCAGATACTGATGGGTATACTATCATCACTTGACCCCACCACTCTCCTGCTGGGAGGGGTGGTGCTGTTGTGTCTGCTGTGGTGGCTGTCCACACGACGACCCCAGGGCCTTCCCCCAGGCCCTGGATCTGCCCTGCCCCTGCTGGGCCACCTGCACCTGCTGCCCAAGGACCCACGGCCCCAGTTCTGGACGTGGAGACGTCAGTACGGGGACGTGTTCAGTCTGTACATGGGAGGGAAGATGGTGGTGGTGCTGGCCAGCTATTCAGCCATCCATGAAGCCCTCGTAACCTTTGCTGATATTTTCTCTGATCGAGCACATGACTCCATTGTATTTCAAGTCGCAAATGGAAAAGGTGATTTTGATATTTTCTTCCATTCTCGATCCTATCAAGTAAATAATAAATGTGTTTATACAGTCAAAATAAATGTCTTTAGGCATAAAACTACGAAAATGAAAAATCTTTTATGACAAATATACGCTACGAACAATAGAAACAAATCAAAGTTCATGCGCTTGATTGATTATAAATATGAGAGAGAGAGACACTTTGACATTTTGACAGTTTGAAACTGTATTGTCATAGCCAAAAGTTGTTGTGACAAGGGGGGGGAGGTATAGCTACAATCACTGTCAAAATGAACAGAAAAACATAAAGAATATAGGGTATGGAAAAACAAAACCTCATTGATGTGAGACAACAATCCCACGCAGATTAGAGAAGAAAACGCATCCAGATATTTACAAACCAATCCAGATCAACACTACATGGCACATTTGGAACATGCACCCTTAAATCTGGAAAAAAAAACCCTGCAATTAAAATAATTCGGAACAGCTCAACCATCCAGAAACTGTGAAGTAATTTGATCTTCGGTTCCATCATGCCTCACAGTTTTTTTGTTGTTGTATTTTTGGGGGCCTGACACCCCATGCCTCTGTGTCTTACGTTGAAGTAGACTGTATAATATCTACGTCTTTTGATGACAGTATACCATAGATCTCCTCTGTCGGCAATATGTAATTTAAAAAGCGAACACTATGCTCTGACATATTCAAAATATATCTGTACAACGACATAAAAAGTGGATTTCATCGTCAACAGGATTTTCGCATATTGGGCAAGGCGATTCCATGGACGTCCTAGGGCAAAACCACATCTTATTTGCATTAAACCCAAAGTTCTCAATCTGAATTTTGCGAAATGTAATCTATGCCATTTATTCCTAATCACTCCAATGTATTTCTCTGCTGAAAGATATTTTTAAATGAGTAGAACCAATTATATTTTTCCGTGCTTTCCATGTCAGAATGCCAGTTCTGTTTATAAAACGCTATCAAACGATCTCTGAAATCTGAGGTAAAGTTCTGTCCATGTCCTACTCCCTGGAACAGCCACACAATCCCAAATTTATTCTCAGATAAAACTGTATGATACGCCTAGTTTTCCTTACCATGCCCCACCTGCACTATCATCATGCCTTATGCTTTTGTTTACAGAGTCTAGTGAGAGAAAGCATCAAAAGCTTCAACCAGAATTTCATGCATTTAACATATGTTCTGATAAATAAAGGTACCTGTCAGTATCACCATATAACACTTTCATGCTTAGATGGGAACATTTAGGAAACGATTATTGGCAAAAAATGTACTTTTTCCATTTGTTTATTGTTATAAAGACCCCATACTTCAGCACCATAAGTGAGCATTGGTTCTATTTGGGAGAGGGAGGGAGGGAGGGAGGGAGAGAGAGAGAGAGAGAGAGAGAGAGAGAGAGAGAGAGAGACAGAGACAGAGACAGAGAGAGAGAGAGACAGAGAGAGAGGATTGGATAAGGGCGGATCAGTGCAGAGTGGGGCTGAAGGATGGGAAGGAGGGCGTGGAGACATGACCAAATACTTTAAGATGATTATAATTTTCCTTTGCACAAGGCATCTCAGGTGCATCTGGAGCCGAGTGGAAGGAACAGCGCAAGATCTCCCTGGAGATTCTCCGTCAGATGGGCATGGGCAAGAACGTGCTGGCTGAAAAAATACAGGAGGAGATCACTCACTATATCCAGAGCATTAAGAACCATGAGGGGGCGCCACTTGACCTTGGGAAAATGACCAAAGTCACTATTTCCAACAACATCTGTTCCATCATCTTTGGAAAGCGGTTTCACTACCAAGACCCTGAGTTCCTCAACTATATAGAAATTCAGGATCGCTACGTGAACACATCGACAGGTTTGTGACAATCTGGTTTGAAATAACTGGCTGCTTTTAGAAGGCAAGCACCAGCAGTTTTGTTGTCATAATTAATAGGCATTTGATTAGCAGTGTACAGCTTAGACACAAGTTGTTCTTTCAGTTAGTTCCAGCGAATTTTGTAGCCCACGTTTTCCTGAACACAATTGGAGCCTGGTTGGCTAGGAGATTTAGGCATCATGTTCTTGTTACAAGATTCGGGTTTGATTACCACTTAAAGACAGCTCAAGTTGACCCTTTAACTTTATGGAACAGAGAAGGAGAAGGAAAATATAAGAGGCTTTAATTTTTTTGTTTCATCCTCTCAGTGCATCTGTCCCTTTTCTGCACCGTCTTCTTCCATACCTTTCAAAGGTATTATATCTTGCACACACGTAAAATCCCATCACCAACTTTCGGAAGAGTAGGCCAGTTTGGCCGTTGGTATGGATGACACGTTACACATAGCATGCACCCTGCGTGAGAAATGGAAAGAATGAAGGGAGTAAGGAAAGTGAGTGAACGATATTGACTGGATGACACGGGAAACGACTGAATGAAGCGCCAGCTGGCAGCTCTTCAGTCGGCACTACCCAGGTAGGCAGCCGGTTGTGTAAGCGAGTGTTGATTGTAAAGCGCTTAGAGCTTGGTCTCTAGCCGAGAATAGGCGCTATATAAGTATTCATTATTATTATTATTATTATTTATTATTATTCCTACATCGTTGTTTCTGGCGCCCCCAAAGACAACCATACCCAGTTCTTATGGGAACATAAATATCAGATTGAAGAAAGTGAAATGCTAAAGAAGACTGTGTACTGTTGCTGAATGAAATCCCTAATGCTGATATGATGCAACAGGCTCTAACCACCCTAGAATGTGAGCCAAATATTGATTTCTTTGCTTTAAAACTCACTCACTAGTTTTCCAAATGTACTGCCTTCTGACCAGACCCCACGCTGTTGCCGCTAATACTTGTACCATTCCATGATCCGTCTTCAGATTGTATGCCTTCCCCCTTTTTGTGTAATTTCTGAGATGTTCCTG
This sequence comes from Conus canariensis, assembly GCA_033310375.1. Taxonomy (NCBI): domain Eukaryota; kingdom Metazoa; phylum Mollusca; class Gastropoda; order Neogastropoda; family Conidae; genus Conus; species Conus canariensis. The sequence continues at coordinate 73,712,842 of CM065719.1, read as the reverse complement.
CAAACAAAGCGAGTCAGAATCTTCTGCACCTGCATGGCAAAAATCTTCAGCATAGCCTGAGGAATTCACCTCTGTTTACTCATCTGTAAATTGTCTGGCATGGATCTAGAGGATGGGGTTTCCCATGAAACGACGAACATGTTTTGCTTGTCCTTGAGATCAAATTTATGAACTTAGATGAAGTTCTATGAGCAAAAGAAACTTAATACTGTACATTTACATAGAAATGTAGTATTCCGGTCATGTGCACACACATTCTCACGTAAGCCCCCCCCCCCCCCCCCCCCCCAAACAAACAAACAATTAAACTTAGCACTCTAAACTTGATGGTTTAGTCCAGAGTATCAAATGTTTGCTCAAAATCTAGATTATTGATATACCAGATTGATATTGGAGTAGAAATGATTGATTGTTATAAACCTTTTAACGTTTTCCGTGTATCTATTAGGATCAAAGCCTACCTAACTGCTGACTCAGTTTGATCCTGTTTAATCGAAAAGAGAGACAAATTTCCATTCAAATATATTTACATCCACCTTGTTGAGGAAGACATATAATAGTGCCTTCTCTCTGACTCGCTTAACATTTACCATTTCTGAAATTTTCATTAAGCGCTCGAATTATTGCCGCTTTTATTTTCAAAATTCCGTCCCCAATCCAGGTTCCTACACAATTTCACTCTCATGTGTTTAGGCACAGTCCCTGCTTTCTCAACAATTGTTTTTATTCTTGTCATGCTGTTTCTTCATGTAATAGGATCGATGTTTTCTCAGACCATCGTTTATGTAACATTCTAATTACTTACGTTTGTGTAGCTCCTCATGAAAGTGTTTTACGTTCTTTAATATTTTCTTAATCATCAAAACTTCCTCCTTGCTCATGCATTTCTTTTGCTCGTGAAATTTCATTTTACCAAAGTTTAGAAAAAATTGCTGTCTTGCTCATTGCAACCTATTTTGCTTTTGATCTCCATAGACACCATTTGTCGATTTCTCTCTTGACCGGTCTCATTCTTTGATTTCTCTCATACTACTTTCAGATCGCGATTTTGTGACAAATGAAAAATTCTACTATGGCCTTTTTTTTTACCATTATAGTGCATGCTATTTTTCAAACTATGACTCTTATCAGTAAGAGGTAAATGAAAGACGTTTGCAAAAGCGTCCAGTTCTGCAATTAAAGGCATCCAATCTACTTGGATATTCATTTTTACAGTTGGCATATTTTTTCAACATGTGTAATAAATTTCTTGTGTTGAATTTTTTTGTTTTTCTAAACTGAAAATTCAGTAATGCCGTTGAAGATTCACATAGATGTCTTGGGTGAATAGCAGTCTTGAAAGCACAACACAAACTAATCGTAAAAATATAAATTCGGTGTGTTTCGTTTTTGTGGGAACAGTATTTGCCCAATACTGTATCCACAGGTTGGATCATTCACTTTTCATTTGTCTCTTAAGTTTAATCTACCATTCTGTTTTCTGATGCATTGCCTTGGGTATATGACATTGCATAATGTTTATTGATATCCTGCCCCAATACGAGCCGTTAATCACTTATCACTACAAGCCCATCTCTCTATACTTTGTTTTATTGTACGTATGAAAAATAGAATTCAACTTAATTTAGAGTACAGATCTTTGATAAGCAGGAGATTCTTTCCCATGGATGAGAAAGATTTTTAAATAGATTTTTTGTTTGTCATTCTTTGTTCTTTATGTTTCAAAATCTGTGGGTTTTTTTATATACGGCCGCTCAGATTCTTTGAAAGTTGGGCATTTGTGGGAGTACATCTGGTTTTGAAAACAAAGCACATCATGGATTAATGCAACATCTCTCTATGAATGTAAATTCAGCATAGGCCATGACAGGATGTTTTTCCATGTCAACCGAATTTCGGCTCAGTTTAACAAATTTGAATGTTTAAACTGTTTGCACAGGAACAGCCATTCTGAATTTCATACCTCGGCTGGGCGACATCCCTGGTGACCTGTTTGGAGGTCAAAAGATCAAGACCTTTGTTAAACAAATCTACAGTTTTGTGGATGAACAAGTGGCTGAACATCACGCTGAGGACAGCGACGAGCTTCATGAAAACACCGACTTTGTTGACTGTTACCTCCAACAGATTGAATGGCATAAGAGACGTGTGAATGTGAACACTTCTATCAACGGTTTGTTCGACATCTCTCTCTCTCTCTCTCTCCTCTCTCTCTCTCTCTCTCTCTCTCTCTCTCTCTCTCTCTCCTTGTTCTTGTTCTTCTCTCAATTGTTTGCGCCACATCTCTGCCTGGTTTCTCTCTGTCTCTGTCTCTGCTTCTGTCTGTCTGTCTGTCTGTCTGTCTTGTGCACTTATTTTCAACAAGATTCTGACAAGATGCTAGCTGCTCAAGGTAAAGATGTGAAACGACGGGAATGCATGGCAGATATTCCAGAGGTCACCTGGAAGAGTTGTAGGAGACCTGAAATTTCACTGCACTCAGGCTCATCAAAACAAATGTGCCATATGAAAGTAGATTGAAACAAGCTCACATCGACAAGGCTGAGAAGCATGTTAGTCTTGCCAGAAGCTTGAGGGAATCAATTAGGCCTCCAAGTTCTGGTCATTGCTGTAGAGATTAAGGCAAGGGGATTTTAGACTTATCAGTCTGTGGCCTCATGAAACAGCTCACGATTTATGGTACGATTAGGACCTGTGATCTAAAAACAATGACAGAAACAGCTGAAAAGTGAATCTTAACTTAGAGCAATATACTCACTGCTGGCTCAGATCCAGTATCTTTATTAGCTTTATGTGATTCATGTGACGACAAGGCTTCTGGTCTCAACTTCTGGCCGCCGTCAGGTAGCTGCTGGAGTACTGAGTTTGGCATGGGATCAAATCCCATCCGTAGTTTCTTCTGCCACGACTCTGATAAGGATACCACTATGGTCTGTTTTTTTTATCTGCGTAGAAGAAAGAACTTTCTACGTCTAAAAGATAATGCCATATTTCTTTTGTTTGCTTTCCTTTTCTTGCTTGGATGTTGAGTCAGTTTGGAGCAATATCAGATCCAGAGCATTTCTGAACAATGAACTGTGTTTTTGAATCGCCGTGATTTTAGGATTTTTGTACGTGACATTTCGAGAGAAAATAAATCATGAAACATTTTCAAGTATAGGCCTCTGGTATGTGAAATGTCTCTATTTTTTTCTTGCCTGTTGCCATGACATGTCACGCTTTGTCAAAGGCAACTGTAACTCTGAGGAGACCCTTCTGAATGTGCTAAAGAGCCAACTCAAGAGTCTTACCATCACCATTCATGATCGACCACACTTCTTTTCTAACATTTGGAAAAGCAAACGCATCGCTATGTTTGACTCTTTGTTGCTTCAGACTTTTTTGTAGCTTTCTGTTATTCAGTTTCCATCTACCGTGGTGGTCAGAACATCGGCCATCTTATCTAAACTGGGGGGGTGGGGGGTGGTAGGGGATGGGAGCAACATCAGACTTGTTTCATCGACTACAGTAAACAACGTCCTCACTCGTGCCGGTCTCAGATTTAGAATTTGTATGTTAATGACCATCCGAATAATTCATCTGGCTTTGTGCTTTTTTCCCTTTAAGCAGAGTATCGTTTAGAGGTAGCTCGTTTACGTTTTACTCCTCGTGATCTTTGATGAAGGTGGGAGCTGTTCGCTTTGACCTTTCATTAGTTCTTACTCTTCTTTGGGAAATGGAACTGTCTTCTTTTTTCTATCTTTTCTTCCATGGGAGTATCTCCTAATGTTCACTTCTTCAGCAGAACCACTTCAACCAGACTTGAACACTGACATCACCTCTATTTGTATTTAATGTTTCCACCATTGGACGATCAATGGTCTTTATATTGAGACTGGTAATTGCTTCGGACTAAAACTCCTTCATAAACGGAAAGATGTCGACTGGTTTGAACAGATTCTTTTGCTGTCCCATTTTCTATGCCACATCAGAGGCACTGCACCCACGCCGCTCATTCCGGCCCTCCCATCCACAGCCATAGCTTGGCATGGCCCGCCTCAGTGCCAGCACCAGCAATCCACAGAAAGCAGTCAACGTCAAGTCGTCAAGAGGTATCCCACCTGAGGAGACACTGCACTGCCGCCGAGTTACTTCGGTGATGTTCAGTAGTGTCTGTTCTGATCCACCATATGCAGGACACCACCTACTAAGCCCCCTACTGACGACAATGATTGCTTAGTTGCGGAGCTGGTGTGGGTGAGTACTCCCTTCGGAGGGCGCCACCACGTCTTTCCAATGGCAGCCTCCATGAATTTGCCAATGCCGGTGATCCTGACGGAACCAAAGGCCACAGACGTGGAGAGATATCAAAACTGAGGTCACCATGACAGCAGGGCATGAAGGGCCACAGTATTTGAGACTTTTAAATTTTCAATGCTGGTCAATGAGAAGGAGGAAGCTGAAAATGATGCTACAGATTTCTATTCTGATCTGTGACTGCATGACAGGGCTGTACTCTGTGCTTTCTTTCATGATACATCCCGGCGTCAACCAGGCCCGAGAGATACAGACACCTGCAGTGTTGGTCAGAAAATTTAAGCAACACTGTCAGAGACGCATCCATTTAAAGGATGAAAATCGACTGAGTGGTCCCAGTCTTCCCAATTGTGCTCGTAGCAAACTGAACTCTGGGCAGCAGCTGGTCGGGACAAAAAAAAATCCCACATGGCTCTGATGGGAATCCGCGTCACTAACCTACTTCGCCACAGTGGCTGGTAGTTTGAACAGATCTTCGTTTTTGTCCTCTGAGGCTACCTACTTATGGCACTAAGCAAATGTGGTATGGTATAACCGTACACATGTATATGGAATATACTGAATTTATACAGGAAATTAAATAAAAGGCTTAACGTGTGTTGCAGCAGTCTTTATGCCCAGTCAGACAGGATAAATGCTGTGTGCTCATAAAAGAAAACCTAATCTGTTCTGAAAGAAAGCACAAAGTAAGTAATTCTCATTAACCAGTATGCATAGAATACGAACTTGTAGCACTGAGAGTTCCGACTTGGAAAAAAAATCCAGTTAATCAGTTAACGTTATACATGAGTGGGCACAGGAAATAAAATGTTAAATGCTCATTGCAGGGGAAGGACTTTCAAAATCCGTTGGTGACTTATTTGTAGCGGGGACGGAGACAACCTCCACAGGTATACTGTGGGCCCTGCTCTTCTTTCTCCACTACCCCCACGTCCAGGACAAATGCTTCAAGGAAATTTCAGATGTCATCGGACTTCATCGCCCACCTACTATGAGTGACAAGCCCAAACTACCATACCTAGACGCCACAATCCAGGAAGTTCTGCGGATATCAGACATCATTCCACTATCCCTTATGCACGCTTGTGCACGTGACTGTACATTCCGTGGGTACGTCATCCCCAAAGGCGCCATGATCATCCCAGCTCTGACCTGTGCCTTGATGGATCCTGACATCTGGGGAGATCCTGACAACTTCCGTCCTGAGAGATTCATCGGCCCTGACGGAAAAGTGACAAGATCAGAGGAGCTCATTCCCTTCAGTATAGGTAAGTATCAGCCAGCAGACACTCTCACTGACAGTGTTTCCCGACTTTTCGACTGTTTTGAAATATCTAATCTTTTAAATTTCTGTTTATGTTAATGTTTCTAATCTTGTTTCTTGAATATGAACGTTTACTATAGGTTACTTTTAACACGCTGAGCTTCTTTTCAGTCTCCACAGTTTTGTGTGATACAGTCAAGGAATATGATATGAAAAATGCCTCTATCTCTCTCTGTCACTCTCTCTGTGTCTCTTTTGTTCTCTTTGTTTGTGTCTCGTTCCATCTCTCTCTTCATCCCTACCTCCCTGTCTCCTGTAACACTTTTAGAACTTCAAGGTGATTTTGACCACACACTCATTCGGAAGAGAATCCTCTACACGTGTATTAAAACAGCAATGTATTCCACACATCAACCAACAAAACCAAGTCAATCATGTTTGCAGAACAGGAGAGGATAATTGTGAAAATACAAAAATGAAGCATCAACAGACCGTACATTTAATACAATACATAGGATACAATTGTTACAGCTTCTTCTGATTAGCAAAGTGTCAATGTTAGCGATCAAGAGACAACTGTAAAGGAAAGAAGATAAATAATAATTGATATTAACTGAATGGAATAGTAGCACCGTGTTAAAATCTCCACATTGATCGTTGGTGTAAAAGCAGTTACAGTATCAGCGGTAATAGTGGTCGATCTTGTAAAGAGCAGGTATCCGTGCACAGCTGGAAACCAAAGAGGTCCCATATTGACAAAGTGTTTGAATGTATCACTGCAAAAAACATCCAGCTGCAAAAGCTGAGCGAAATAGTTACGTTTGTGGCAGCATTCTTCTAGGTAATAATGGATGATTGCAACGCTGAGTGCCTTTCTAATAAAAATTTAGAAAGAGAGGGTGTTAGTTACCGCCAATGACATTGACAAACAAAGCACATGACAAGACACGATGCATTTCAACCACTTGGGTCTTCTTCAGGCGAAAAAATAAATCACATTTAACATTTAAGACAGTACAAACAAAGAACGAAAATGACTCATCTGTTGTTAGTCCATGTGGTGGGGAGAATAGCCGCCTAGCTAATGTTAAATGTGATTTATTTTTTCGCCTGAAGAAGACCAAAGTGGTTGAAATGCATCGTGTCTTGTCATGTGCTTTGTTTGTCAATGTCATTGGCGGTAACTAACACCCTCTCTTTCTAAATGTTGCTTCGTTCTCCGCCGTCAGTCACTCCATTTTGAAACGCCTTTCTAATAGTTTTGGATAAACTGCCTGAGTAATCTGTTTATGTTAATGGTTTCTGTTTAGGTCGGCGTGTGTGCCTGGGGGAGTCCTTGGCAAGGATGGAACTGTTTCTGTACCTGGCCACCCTCATCCAACATTTCCATTTCCTGCCACCGGAAGAAGACCAGCTGCCATCTTTGAAAGGAGAGTTTGGTCTTACCCTCGTTCCACAGCCATACAAAATCCGGGCAGTTCCAAGAGTGTGACTTTTGTGTGAATTCTCAATTCACACAAATTTGGACATTCGCCCAGAGATCATTTACCTGCGTCGCTTAATGCGCTTGCATTTTTCTCTCCACAATATTATTGATTGTTCATTATATCACACTTTGTGACGTCCGTATATACGTTCGATATGTTGGGTAATTCGGGATGTTCATCCAGAAAGGAACTGATAAGATTTGTATCTGAGAGAAGTTATACAGTTCTGTTTTCTCTGCAGATCATTGTTCGCACATCATTTTTCGCTACTGTAAAAAGATTTAGGAGATTCTTTTATACCTCTTCGCTGCCCCCCTCCCCCTTGCACGCACACACAACACACACCACACACACACACACACACACACACACACACACACACACACGCACGCACACACACAAACACACACAGATAGACAGATAGAGATAGATAGATAGATATACTAACAGACAGACAGAGAGAGAGAGAGAGAGAGAGAGAGAGAGAGAGAGAGAGAGAGAGAGAGAGAGAGAGAGAGATGACATTAGGTCTGCCAAAGTTGTTTAGCTTTGAACTTATTTGGTGTGGTCCACTAGTCCTTGTGCCAACACATATCCGCAGGCACATCTTACATAGCGTCGTTTACAGAGCAGACCAGGCCATCTTGAAGTCTATCATCGCTGACCACATACTTCAATCAGACCACGTCTGCCTCGTCCTTGATCAAGACATCTGTCTGCCCTACACTTGTCTGTGCATCACGCTAACAGCAAGTTCCAACGCTCTGCTCTGCTTCCAACTACTCCTGATTAACTGAATAACTTCCTTCTTGAACTGGTGAATCAAACTACCACAAAAGAGTCTAGCCCTTGAGCAACCGCTTTCACCTTAGTCCTCTTCCGTAGGGGCACAGCTGTTAGGGGCCAAACTTGAAAGGTGTGGAGCTGAGGTACAGTGGCTTAAACCTGGAGATTAACCGTGCATAAGCTAACGTTTCAAGTGTCAAACAAAATCTTTAATGGTCTCATTTACGCAGCAAAATCTGCTTACTACAACTACAACGTCAAGATTCTTGCGTGCTCAACCTAAAAACAGCATCGCAACATGTATAACACACTTGTTGTAAAATCTTATTCTTTCCATTCATTTCTTGTCTTCAACTATCTGATATTCCACATGCCTTTCGTTTTTGCTCGTGGGAGCACTGACTAAATATTTTTTTCTGGATTCTAAAACTAACAGTCATATGCCTTTTTCTGATCCTCCATTCTCCGGAACCCTTCTATCTTCTTTTCTTCCTATATTTGAAAACTGTTTGGAAGGCCATCTTGAAATCTGGCATTAAAACTTGTGCACTCGATCGATCCACTTCCGGCTCTTTTTGTCAGCCACTTTCTTGATTTTTGATACGTTCCTTCCTCACATCACCACCATCATTACGACCTCTCTGTGCACTGCTTCTGTTCCGATACACTTAAAAAAAGCACTCCCCGATCCTCCATTACACAATCCTACTCTTATTCCTGAAAAGTTAAAGAGTTACAGACCTGTTTCGAATCTTTGTTTCTACGCCAAAATTACTGAAAAATGTTGTTCGTGTTCAACACACGGATCATCTTCATTCTAACAATCTTGGTCACCCATTTCAGTCTGCCTAACACTTTGATCATTGCACTGAAACCGCTCTTCTTGAAAGCTGCAATGAATAAACTGTCTGCCCTTGACAACAAAAACATAACACCTGTCTCTCTGGTAGACTTTGCGTCTTTGCAGCTTTTTATACCTTCGTCCATTCCATTCTTTTCTCCCGTTTGCGTTACTCTTTTCGTCAACCTGATACAGTCATTGATTGCTTTCACTGCCACATCACTGATCGTCATCAAGTTGTTTCTGTCAATGGTTCTACTTCCAGTCAATCTCCATTACTGTATGGTGTGCCCCAGGGCTTGGTGCTTGGGTCTGTCCCTTTCATTTTGTACACTTACTCTGTGTTCGCTATTGTAATTCAACATCCCGTTTTCCATCACAATTTCTCTTATGGCAAGCAGCTTTACACTTCTGGACTTCTGTCTGATCTTCCAACAAAGATTGGATACACAGCGTATCCGACCTAAAAAAAAAAATGGGTGACCGACAACAAATTTTAACTGAACAAAGACACAATTGAAATGATGTTGATCTGTCCATAAAAGTTTTTGAATCATCCCTCTATTCCATCTTCTATCGATCTTGACTCATCCATCACTCTTTCTTCTTCTGCTCGTAATCTCAGTGTGACTTTCGATTGAATTGAAATGCACACACACACACACACACACACGCGCGCGCGCGCGCGCGCGCGCGCGCGCGCACATACACACACTTGCCTATCTATCTATTTATCTATCATTTATCCATCTATCCATCCATCCTTCCATATATCTATCTTTGTCCATCTATTTATCTATCTATCTATCCACCTATCTATCCACCTGTCTACCTACCTACCTGTCTACCTACGTGCCTACCTACCTACCTGCCTACCCACCTACGTGCCTACCTACCTACTACCTAAGATCTATCTATCTATCTATCTATCTATCTATCTTTGATGAAAATTATGTTATAAGATAACCAGGTATTACAGAATTCTAAACACAAATGGATTTTTGCATATACTGTACTATGGGAATCACTATAACGCAGAAAAAGGATTCAAAAGACTTTATCAGATTTGATTTCACAGTTAGTTAAAGTTGGCCGCATGTATCAGTCAGTTTGCGGAACACTGACTTCAGTGAAAGGCCACAGGAGTTTCAGAGTAGTTTCACATAGAAAAAAAATTGCCACAAGCACGCGGGTACTCCACAGGCAGGCAAAAAAACTGTCTTGCAGGAATCCCTAGATTAATGACAGCCATAGTATGTGTGCCTTCATCTTTTCTGACTGGGATATTTTGCAAACATCTATCTTGGATAAAATAGTTTAGTGATTCAGGCAGCTCTTCTGACTGTGAACGTAAAAAAATGAAACAAACACGATTTCATATTAATACTTTTGATGTGCACAGAAAAGATAGTAACACATCTGAAAGTAGCTAAATCAGATATTTGTTATTTTAAGGACTGTTACCTCATTTTTGCCTGTGCTTTGAAGTCAGTTGTACGACATATAGACTATGTATCTACATATATGTATGTATATAATGATCACCCGATTAAAAAAAACATTGTGAAATATGTGACAGCCAAAGTGCTTTTCTATGCAGTTATTGACTTAATCAGTCTGGACCTCTTGCCCAGCATGTTCCTCGTAGATGTCGTTATCTTTGGTTCCAAATATTAACCATCATTGTATTGATATTGATCTATGTTCTGTAACTGTATATCCAGAGCCTGTTTTCCTTGGGATTGATACGCATGTTGCAATGGGCACATGGAATGCGTGACAGTCACAATCTTTCGTCATATCCTACCTTCGAGATTTGGTTTGAAGGGTTTACCATAGGAAATACACAATAGATGTAAGCAGGATAAACACTTTTGTCCAACTGCTAATGTTAAGAGGAATCGATCATTTTGTTCTTTTTTGTATGATACACAAAGGATCCCTCTGCGACATTCATTCTTTAATGCCTGGGTTTTTGCTAAAGGTTTGCTGTATGTGTCAAACTCTCATATCCATACGGAAGATGGATATCATCAGTGACACGTACAGTTGAATCTTCACTTGGAAGCTGGCAGAACTGCTTTTCTCGACCTCGCTTCATGTTTCATTGATAGATATGCCATGGAAGGCATCGTTTTGGCCTCCTTTGTTTACTTGCTATCATTTCTCAATTAAACCCAAGATACATAATGTGGTCTACTTCCAAATTTGGTCCGTTCAGTGTGATATCGACTGCTGACGTTGACTCCGGAATTATCAACCAATATTTAGCCTTTTCTCTCGGCTGATTTCCATTTGATATCTCTATGATACCTGATTCATATTGGAAGTGAGCTCCTGGAGTTGTACGTCCAAATAGGTCGATACAATCCGCGAAACGTGGGTTGCAGAGGCTGTCCTCCAACACACAAAGAGATATGGAAGTCCAGAATCGTTTCCTGTCATATATTTTCCAGATGGAGGTCGAACAGAACAGAAAAGAGGCGACGGTCCCGAAGCACTTGCTCGCTGAGAAGAAATCTCAATTTCTTTTCGGCAGAACAGTGCTACCTGCATGTTTGTAGAGTGGTGCTAGGACTTCAATGAAGTGACTGTCAAAGTCACAATTTCTTCCAACCTGACGAAGATAGTCGTGCAAGACTTTCAAAGGCTTTCTTGAAGTCCGTAATGCTGTTGTCCAAATCATGCTGGTGTTGAGGGTGCTTCTCTATCAGCAGTGTATTGTACTACATTTCTTGGCCTGAATTCTGCCTGTACTTCCACAATGATTTCTTTCATTATTCATCTTAGTCTGCTCAGCATGATCTTCAGCATGATGTAGGTGATTAATCAGATGTTTGTGGAGTCTTGATAGATTTGCACGTTTTCATATCAGGGGATAGTGAAGTGGGAAGGGGAGGGGGGGGAGTTAATATTTGCATAAATGAATTTGTTATCCTCCGTGCTTATACAAGGAATTAAAGGAATAAACAGCTCAGACTCCTTCTCTCTCTCTCTCTCTCTCTCTCTCTCTCTCTCTCTCTCTGTTTGTGTGTGTGTGTGTGTGTGTGTGTGTGTGTGTGTGTGTGTGTGTGTGTGTGGAGTCAGGAGGAGGTTGGAGAATGAGAGGAGTCAAGGGTGCACAGTGGGTGAAAGTGTTGTTGTAAATGTATCTCTGGTGGTACTTTACGACTGTTATACTGAATCTCCTTGTCGAGAAGCTATATCAAGTGTCTACAGACACAGAAATGACGTACTGGGCTGTTGTACTCATCTTACGTTTTTAAAAACATTTCACCAGCAGGTACTCTGTTGTTACCTAGTAAGTAATTGCCATGGGGTGTGATTCCTTTCTAAAATAAGAACTGAGAACACACATCCAATTGCCTTTTGCATCTTCCTGTTCCCAGTATGTCTGATTATTTGCCCACCTGTGTCATACCATATTTTTGTGGATTTAAAAAAAAGCCTTCAACACAGTGTGGCATGATACCTCATGGGCGACCATGAGACTACAGTATCAACGCCAACCTGAAAAGGACTATAGGAAGCCTCTCTGATAAGGCCACAGCACAGTCTTCCCCAATGCCACCATAGGAGACTGGTTTAAAACAACTGTGGGAATGAGGCAAACCTATTTATTCTCACCCAATCTCTTCAGCATTTACTTGGAGGGACATCAAGGCTCAATAAGCATTGGTGGTAGGACAGTAACAAACCTACGCTTTGTTGATGACACTGATGGGCTAACAAGAGAAGAGTGGGAACTAACCAACCTATGTGCCTTGACAATTGTTCTGCTGCATTCGGCATGGAGATTAGCACCATAAAAGACAAAACGTATGACCAACAACACCAACGACATCAGCGTTAACATCTCATCAAGGAGAAAAACTACAGACATCTGTTGTTACATAGGAAGTAATTGCCACAGTACCTCAAGTACCTCGGGACAATTGTTTCAGATGAGGGACCAAAACCTGAAGTGCTCTCCAGACTTGTGCAAACAACAGCGGCACTAGCCAGACTAAGACCCAATCAAAATGACAGAAACGTCACAATCAGTTCCAAGATTAGACTGATGCGCTCCCTGATCATTGCCATATTTCTCTATGCCTGTGAGACGTGGACTCTGACAGCTGGACTTGAGAGAAGGATTCAAGCATTAAAGATTAGATGCTTCCACAAGATCCTTGGCATCTCATACAAAGACCACATCAACGTGGAGGTCTAGACCAGAGTAAGGAAAGCCATACAAAGAACTGTTTTCCACAGTGAAAAGAAGGAAGATGAGATGGTGTGGTCATGTATCAAGACCAGCAGGACTTGCCAAAACCATTCTACCAGGAACCGTGTGAAGAGGCAGACGGAGAGGAAGACAGAGAAAGAGATGGGACCGTCAATGGACTGGCCTCACACTCAACAACTGCCGAAGTGTGTCTGAGTACCGAGAGGAGCAGAGGAAGCTGGTTGTGAAGTCTTCTGTGGCACCCCAACAGTCTTCAAGACTCTGGGATAGGTGATAGGTGTCTCATCAAGAACCAATAACATATAATGAGTTGTATGTCTTCCTGTCTATCTTCCTGCAATCTGTTTTTCTATCCACTGACACACACTCTATTTCAGAGCAATGTGTTTCAAACCACTGGACCTATGTGAAATCAGCATACACCAGTGGACGCAAAACTTGCAAATGTATTGAATAAGTGATCAGTTTGATTTTCATGCTCGTTGAAAATGATTATGGTTACAGGAACAGATCTATCATTCATGCTCAAACCTGTTTCTAACAGAATCCCCTTACCTATGCCCCGTCCACCACATGCTATTCCCCGTTTACTCTTTCCACCTTCACAACTTAAAAATAGCAACACTCAACCTCCACCCTTCCCCTCTCCTCCCTTCCCAAGTAAGTCGCTGGATACGTGATAGGACTCACAGAGCTACCAAACCCTGGGGCATATGAAATGACCCTGAGGGCATGTCAAGGCAGGCTGTGCGGATTAGCTAATGAGTGTATGAAATGACCCTGAGGGCATGTCAAGGCAGGCTGTGCGGATTAGCTAATGAGTGTGAAATCTCGTAAAGCATGTGAGGTCGTCCACACATGCACCACCTAGCGTTTAAAACTAGCGTTCAAAACTGCTTCAACCATACAAAATTGAAACAATCGCCCTTAACCCACTGACTTAAAAGCGGCGCACGTTAGTATCGGCCTAGATAATACCAGGTATTTTAAAACCCTTCGTGCATTGCATTCTTCAAGGTCACTGGCTGCATACTGGCCTTCGTATTATGTGTCACCTTTCAGATACGTGTGGCGTAAAACTTGATTCATGCCTTCGTTCAAACATATATTTATTTCCATCAAATATAAACTATTTGTAGACCCACTAGTTTGATAGTGAACAATTCCAGGTTTATATACTGCTTGTCAGTATGGTAAAAATGCATAAGCACTTTAAGTAGAGTAGTTCCTATGAATAAAACAGGTCATTTGACGGAAAGAGTGCACAGCAATAAAACAAGTCATTTGGTTAACAAAAGTCATTTCAGTAAAAGAAGGGTATGATGAAAATCACAGCATGTCGACTGTCCATATAGCTGGGTCAGAATGTTTTATTTGATTTTTTTAACCCAAATTGTCAAACGTATGGTTTATTGTACTAAGCTCTCCCCTCCTGTATCCTCACCCAGCTTCTCTTTACATTACCAGCGGTGGATTCATTTGTATCAGAGGACTGGGAAAGGGGAGGGGGCTGGGCAGGAATCAATGGTCGTATTTAAGGATTTTATCCCAAAGCAAACAGGTAAAGATCACCAAGCCATAAAGAGTGGAGCTGGAGAAGGGAGGGACAGAAGGTAGTGAAGGGGGGAGGAATGGGAGAGGACAGAGGGTGGGGGGATCAAAAATGAATCAGTGCACGCGATCCACATAACAACTAGGCACTGGGAAAAAAACTGACGACTTCAGGAGGGAAGAGGTATAAATAATGCTGCTGCTGCTGCTAACAAAAACAACAACACCAACAGTGATGATGATGATAACGATGATGATGATGATGATGATGATAACGATGATGATGATGATGATGATGATGATGATGATGATGATAACATTATCATTTATGATTGTAATAATAGTGATGTATACGACAATGATTACGATAATCATGATGCGAACAATATGCACGAAACCAGCAACAAAAGCTGGAAAGAGTCCTCTCTCTCTCTCTCTCTCTCTCTCTCCTCTCTCTCTCTCTCTGTTGTGTGTGTGTGTGTGTGTGTGTGTGTGTGTGTGTGTGTGTGTGTGTGTGTGTGTGAGCAATAAACGTCTCCACACCTTTCAATCGGGTCTCCGCCATCAGCATTCTTGTCAAACTACCTTAGTCTGTCTCTGCGATACAACTTAAAAACTTAACTTCATATCTCCGAGACCAGAACACAATATCATTCATCCTCTAAATCCTCTCTGACCAACAGAACACAATCTGTCCTTGTCAATAGCAGCTTCTCACCTATAAAGATTACAAAATTTGGAGTGCCCCAAGATTCTGTTCTAGGGCTGCTTCTATTCTGTTTGTTCATAAAGTATCTCCCATTATCAATTTCACAACCGAGTGTCTTGTGTGGCCTTCTTGCTGATGACACTTCCCTTCATTCCAGCGTAATGGACTTACTGACAGTCCAAAACGCTCTACAGCGAGGTTTAAACCTGGGAGTGGTGCAGTTACAATTCCATGATAGCTCACCCTAAGAAGACAATAAGCATGGCAATCACTTCTAGACAGAATCACCAAACAAAATCTCTTAAGTCTCAGGCTGACGTTACATAGAAACGCCATAGAACAAGTGCATAAGCGCCAAGTGATGGGAGTAACAGGGCACGGGGAACTGAAGAGGCAGTGCCACATTGAATCTGTTGTTAACGAGCAGGCTTGCAGTCTCTTCATATTTAAACAACTGAAGCCTTACATGGATACAAACGCTCGAAAAGTGTTCCAGGCTCACTGTCTCTCTAACATCAACCATGCCTCTGAAGTCTGGGACTGTGCAGCAAAATTCACCATAGAAAACTAGATTCAATGTACAGAGGAGCTGCAAAGATAATTCTGACAGATTCTTCCTTATCAACCTCTGAAAAGCAGGCTAAATTAAACGTACTGCCGCTGCAAACACAATTAGATTTCAACAAAACTGTACTTATTTGTAAAACACACAATGATCTAGCCCCACAATACTTCGGACATTTACTTACTAAGGCCTCATATCTATATGGGTCTAACAATTATATTCTACCACGTACTAGGATCGGCATGTACAAAACTAGTTGTGCATTTCAGGTCCATCCGTTTGGAACTGTCTTTCCCCAAACCTAAAATTGTGCCGTTCACTGCACACCTACCAAAAAGACCTCAATATTTCACAGACTCTTTGATCTAGACTACACTGTCTCATAGAGGTGTTTTACAGCAATCACTTAAATTATCGGCAATTACAGATGTGTGTGTGTGTGTGTGTGTGTGTGTGTGTGTGCGTGTGTGTGTGTGTGTGTGTGTGTGTGTGTGTGTGTGTGTGTTGTTTACCGCACTAGTTATGTCAATAAATGATACTATTAACGTCTTTATTCAGGGAGGAAAACTGCTTCTCTTAGAGTACTGTACTTTGTTTCATGCTAATGTCATCACCGTCACCATCCTCGTCTGGTGGCGAACTCCACCAACAATCATAAACACACAGCAAACATCGGCATTTAGTCATTATTTATCTAACCATCGTTTTTGTTCCTTTCCCAACTGCTGTTCCACAATACACACCCACCCCATTCTTCCCCTGTCTTCCCCCCCGCTCCCCCCCCCCCCCCCCCATTTTGTTGTTGTTGTTGAATCATGTACGTCATAATCCTGTGTGCCCGTATTTTTTCTCTCCTTTTTCACTTTCGTTCTTTTTGTCCTTTTTTTTTCATTTTCTTGTCTTTAAATTTTTTGCATAATTTAGATTAGCAAGGACAGATGGAAGAATAGGCTGTGCCTGAAATCTCAATCCTTGATGGAATAAAAGTTTTCTTAGTTCTGAGTTCTAAGTTCTCTCTCTCTCTCTCTCTCTCTCTCTCTCTCTCTCTCTCTCTCTCTCTCTCTCTCTCTCTCTCTCACGATCGCTAAGCCGGACGTCCCACCACTCTTACACCTCTTAACCATTTTCCCTGGACAGAACACACAAATTAAGAATTCACACTCCCGATCACTTTTAATTTCACACATGTCTATCAAAACAAGGGGTAGGCCAACAATGATAACAAATGAACAAACTTGTCAGCACCATAGCCAATGAGAAACAACCCACAACCACTACGATCGACTCCCCTTCACACAGTGCACTGAGGATGCGACAGCCCCGAGACCTTTAAGGTATGGCTTCCCTGCCACTAATGGAAACACTCAGGTCTGGCGTCACATCAGGAAGGTGAGACCAGGCACTGAGCGCAAGACCTAGAGTGGGCTTTTTGCTCAAGCTCGGCGTCCAAACACTCTTTCTCCTCGGCACGCTGCCGTAGTATCGCAAACTTCTCTTCACGTGCAGTCTGTCCTCCTCATCCTTCTGCCTAAGGCGGGCCTTTTCCTCTTCATCCTTCTGCCTAAGGCGGGCCTACTCCTCTTCATCCTTCTGCCTAAGGTGGGCCTTCTCCTCTTCATCCTTCTGT
This sequence comes from Conus canariensis, assembly GCA_033310375.1. NCBI lineage: Eukaryota > Metazoa > Mollusca > Gastropoda > Neogastropoda > Conidae > Conus > Conus canariensis. The sequence goes on along the minus strand of CM065719.1, from coordinate 73,695,488 downwards.
CTAAGGCGGGTCTTCTCCTCTTCATCCTTCCGCCTAAGGCGGGCCTACTCCTCTTCATCCTTCTGCCTAAGGCGGGTCTTCTCTTCATCCTTCTGCCTAAGGTGGGCCTTCTCCTCTTCATCCTTCTGCCTAAGGCGGGCCTTCTCCTCTTCGTTGCGAATAGACTCGTATATGAACCGGGCCAGAGCCTCACATTGCAGACCTATTGACGCTGCCAGTTTTACATATTTCTCAAGTGGCTTGGTTTCAGAAGATGAACTAAGGTCCTCGGCCTTAGCGCCTACATCCGTGTCCTCATTTTTTTAACTTTGGTGGCGGTTTCTGAATCCATAATGTCGGCCAGATCATACAACGGATTAGCACGCGCATGACGCGACATTCGCTACCAGCAAGGTCTACGCGATAATTATGGTCGAGATTGACTCACAACAATAATAAACAGTCACAGTCGGGTCAAGTCAGTCAATAAATAACATCAATAGATATAGGGAGCAAGTCATGAACCCAACAGACCTGCTCAACCCAACAACTACCGAGTCCCATAAAGGCAACAACTCTTGAATGTCAACACCACTTCCAATAAGGTAATCCCCTTGTGTGATAATATGCACGCAATATCCAAATCAACACAAAATGGCAACCCACAATAGACAACTGCTGATCAAGGAAAGAAGAGGAAGAACATATGACCATAGACGTCAGCTTGGGAAACGCCAACCCAACACACTAAGTAACCAAACCAGTGTCAAACACCACTAAATGCCACCAATTTCCGACGCAGTCACTGCCTGTATTGCAGTCTAACCAAGCAGTGAATTCCAAGTCTCCAACTCGAGACCATTCACACAAAAGTTAGTGACAGGTAACACATTGGCGCCACGCACAAAACACAAAGTGCCCTGCCGTAGGCAGTAGCAAACACAGATAGCTGCAAGGCAGGAACACAACGTACCAAACCACCCAAGGCTCAGGCACATGCCCTCCGACCGCCCAGACAGCAAATACACACGGCTGTTATCAGTACTTGACCTAGCTACCGTCTTTCTTGGGATGGTTTGTCTTCTTTGTCTGCAGTGATTGCTCACACATACACGCGCTTGCGCGCGCGCGTGCACACGCACACATATATTGAGAGAGAGAGAGAGAGAGAGAGAGAGTTTGTTGTCTGTAACATTGTAACGCTTTTTGATGAAGGGATTATATCAATGTCTCGTTTTATTTTCTAAGGCAAGGCCTGAAATACCACACCTTTTGGTTTGAATAGCGTTTCACACATTGATGGGAAAATCTTTTTGATTATATCACTAGGGCCTGTACTTTAACATGCTTGGTGCGAAGGACCGTTTCCCGTCCAGTCACAAATTTTCGTGCAACCGTGCTAACCGGAAGGTAGTCGTCTGGAAGCCGGTTGAAAAGTTTACCTGACTGCTGCTCACCTGCGCTCTGTTTAAGTCAGGTGAGCTGAAACGGTTAGGCAATGTCTGCAGTCATTCCGGCAATGCAACTACCCAGAAGCCGAAGAGGGACTCCTATCTGTTTTTGGTGGCAGTCAGGTATTTATCATTCAATATTTATGTATTAGCAAACCGAAGCCGTATTCCCGTTTAGGAGCGACTGAAACTTCCTCTTCTTCTTCTGTTATGTGGCCACAATCAACACTGATTATTTTGCCACAGAATAGATGATTTCCATGAACCGACTGCCCGACTTAAAAAAAAAAAAAAAAACCCTTTTTCTTTTCTTTTTCCTATGTAGGCTTGAAATAGCTCTTCAAGTTGCATAAGTAGATCACAACATTTACTCCAGATCACATTTAAACATTCCCTGCCCACTAACTGGATTGGAGGGGACGAGAAGTGACGGGCAGGCATCCTAGTGACGGCCCCCGGCACCCCCCCCCCCCCCCCCTCCGCCGCAGCGGCCCTCCTACCAGCACACCCACTACCTACCTAACCTTGCACTCTCACATTCATACAGGACAGTTCGTGTTTGCGTTTGTTTTACTCCTGAAGTTTCGTAGCAGCGAGACTGTCAAGAGCGTCAAAACTGAGGTGGGAGGTGACTCTATTTTTAAAACTGTCAGGGGAGTCTGCCTCTACAATGTGTGCTGGGAGTTCATCCCACTCACGGATGGCTCGAGAGAAGAATGAGAAGAGCCTGTATTGCTGTTTATGATTTACCAAGCGTTTAAACTGTTGGTCATGTGATCTTCTGTCTCTTACTATTGGTTTTTCCAGGACACTTTTGTTGATCTGCACCAGCCCACTGTGAAGGTTTTGTTTAGAAAAGAAAAGTATTTGGTGTATTCTGTTATCCTATGACTTGATAGGGTAGCAAAACGAAATTATTTCGGAAAACATGAATAGATGAAGTGAGTGTTAAAGGAAGTGGTCTTCAGGAAAAAAAAAAAAAGATTCTGTTTATTCTGTGACTTAACTAGTTATGAACTTCATGATGAAAAAAAAGGTGTTGATTATTCCAATGTGGTTTAGCTAGTTCATAGCTTTACGAAAAGAAAAAAAGTTTTGATCCTATGGATAATAAGCTCCCAAAGTGAGCGACATAGACTATCACATATGCTGGTTTTGATTTTTGATGTGGATGAGTATTTAACTCACTCTTGATATGAATATTGAATAGTTGTGTATGGGTAAACAAGAGTGTGTGGAAATCTTTCCCTTACATATATTGAAGTAGATGAATCTTTTGAAAAAAAAAAGAAACCTTCTAAAATCTGGTGATTATATGAAATGAAATGAACATTCTTGTCGTGATACAAGAGAAAGAAATGAACATTTCTGTTGTGACGAAAGACATTCATAGTTTGAAGAAAAGTAATCATTAATTGTGTGTAATGATTGTATTCATGGTTTATCGAAAAGGGTCTAGGTGGGAATCCTTCCCCAAATTTGGAAAACTAGATTTTGAAAGGTTTATATTGAAACCCTTTCCTGTGTAGTGTTGTGATTCTGGAAAAAGGAATGTTGTAGTGTTGTGATTCCGGAAAAGGGAATGTTGTAATGTTATGATTCCGGAAAAGGGAATGTTGTAGTATTATGAAGAAAGAATATGCTAATGTTTGCCCCAAGTTCTAGTGGAATGTGATGTGGCTAATGAACATGAATGTAGTCATGATTGTAATGAATAGTAGCCATGATAATCAAGGTAGTTAATCAGTTCCCCCAGGTAGAAGTGTGCCCTGGTCTGAAGGGGACTGGCTGCCACTTTCTGAGGGTCGGGGCTGTAGCTGTGATCTACCCCCTTGTTCTCCGCCTTGTGTCGGCGTGGAGAGGCCGGCCTGAGTGCCGACAACTACCCTACCTGCCAGTGCGCCCGGGACCGACTACCCGCTGAGCCAGTTGGGCTGGAGACACTGCTGCTGCCAAGCCAGAGCGCCGCTCCCGAGATTTGATCCAGCGACCTGTTGGCTAGGCCGTCGCTGCGTTCTGTTGTGTTGTGTGAGCCACAGCTCCTGTGTGAGACTGTCGCCTTGTCGTCGGCAGAGACGCCGTCAGTGTGGTAGTGATTTTGAGCCACAGCTCTGTGAAGTTCCATTAGTCCTGTGTCGGACTTGACTCTGTAGACGTCGTCTTCATCGTCTTCGTCGTCTTCGTCGCCTTTAGCATCCTCCTCGTCATTGCTGGAACCCTGCGCCATTCAGAGAACTGTTGGACCGGACGCGGCCAGCACCAGCAGCGCTAGTAGATTGCCAATTATATATAGATATATTTTGTGTCGTGCGCCCTGTGTTTGGCGTACCTGGAAGTAGTATAGTTCTGTGTGTACACCTTATGGTTGGCGTGCCGACCTATTGATGAACTTATATTTATCATATATGTTTGTTTGATGGCTTGGGCAGCATAAAACAAAAAAAAGAGTGTTGTTCTGTTGCCTGGCTGTCAATGTTCGGGTGAGAGTGTGTGTGTGTGTGTGTATGTGAATTGGAAAAGTCGTGCATGCATCCATAATTTCTGTGTGAGAGTCAGTCAGACACCCGCAACACACTCATTCCATCCGTAACACTTGGTTGTTTGCTATTTTGTTAGTCAATATAATTTTTTTTTACTTCACCTTTCCTCAAATTTGGCTGTCCCAAAGTTCTTGTCATGCATTCTTCGAGCAAACAGGAAGGGTAAAAGATGCTGTTTTCAAGCCGTTGTTAATATAACTTATATAATTAACATCTGAAAAAAAGTGAATTCATTTTCACTAGCAGTTTCACTCTGCTGAGCATAGAGAGTTACTTCATCAGATGTGAGCCAGTTTTGTGAGTTTTGTAGCCCACACATTTGTCATCTTCATTTACCAAGTGTATTCCTATATCATTTGTTTGTGACGCATGGCAGATAGTTTTCGGCTTCAAACGAGCACTTTAATGTATAAAATCACCCATCTTTATAATTATTCTCTATATGTGAAGGCCAGTTCTGTTTATACTGACATATGAAGCAATATTTAAATTCAGCTTTGAAATTAAGCCAGCATTCAACACCTTGAAACATCCCACACAATGCCAAACTCATGCTCGACCAGTATTCTGCTAATTTTGAATGTCAAGTTGTAATGACTGTATTTTCATGCTAGTACGAAACATATCACACCCATGTTTCCACATTCTTGGTAGAAGCAGTCTAGTCAATTTAATGTATTTGAAAGCTGTACTAGCAAGTCATGTACATCTGCTGTCTCATATACATATCTGTTGGAGGAGTGAATTGCTGCATCTAGAAATCCTGTTGCTACAAACCTGTGTGTGAGTGCTTGTGTGTGTGCGTGTATGTATGTGTGTGTGTGTGTGTGTGTGTGTGTGTGTGTGTGTGTGTGTGTGTGTGTGTTGCGTTGCTCTAAAGATCCCAGATATCCGCTCAATAAGTTAAGATAGGTCAGAGCTTCATGGCAAAAACTTCCCAAAACGCATAACGGTCAATAAAGGCATATTTTGCCGGCATTCATTGATTTCAAATATTCCAGTCTTCCTTTCCTTAAATTTCTTTTGAAATAACATTCAAAGTCAGTTTTGTAGTGAAGACCCTTCTTTCATATTCATATGGACTTGTTACTTTAATTTCCATATTAGCGTAATGCCAGTCTTCTTGACTGGCAGTATATTCACCTTTTAAAAAATAATCCGCAGGGCTCTTTTTCTATGTTTACTTTCGAACACACATTATCGGCTTGTCCTTGAACTGACTTACCTAGTTCTGAATTTTAGTCAGGAGTTTCTGATAGCATTATCACTTTATGAACGGAAAAAGACAAGCAGCAATTATGCAATTGCACCTAAAATCGGCTGAGCACCATCTTGTATTGATTTACGATTCTAATGGTCAGCCATTGAGGAAAAAGGCTAAACAACATTGGACTAAGAAGATCCTTGCTTCCCACTTCAGGGACAGCAAAGAGAAAGAAATACACACACACCACACACACACACACACACACACACACACACACACACACACACACACACACAGAGTGAGCAAAAGCGAATGGTTTACTGTGATTAAAATCATTTAGCCCATACACAAAGGAGGTTGGAAGGAGTGGGGCTGTGCAAAAAATGTTTCAAATTGAGTACAGTTAGAAAACAACAGGCCGATTATCACACAAAAGATCATCATGGTAAGGGAACCAAATCATGGTAAGAGAAGAGCGCCATTTTACGAAGTGCTGCGTTCAACACCAGTTCTAGGGTAGACGGGTTTTCCTCCGCAAGCATGTTCGTGAAAATCTTTTTGGAAAATATTGCAATATTTTGCTGCTGGTGAAAAGAGCGTCTTGCTGGCTGCCAAGCAAGTGAAGCTACAAGAGAGAGAGAGAGAGAGAGAGAGAGAGAGAGAGAGAGATGTTATGATCGTACGTGTGTGTGTGTGTGTGTGTGTGTGTGTGTGTGTGTGTGTGTTGTTGAAGAAAGTAGGACTGAAGGAGCTGAAGATGCATATATGTATATATATCTACTGTAACAAAAGAATCAAACTCTCACAAGCAAATAGTATATAAAAGTTAGAAAACAATCTGATTATCACACATTAGAAAACAACACTCTGATTATCACACAAAAGATCATCATGATAAGGGAACCCAATCATGGGAGTATGCGGAACACAATGTCAGAATTACAACACTGACAGTATCTTTACAAACACGGCATTTTCCGCCACTGTCTTTAACAGTCACAATGTACCCGGAGAAGGATTTCCTTTTTTCCACAGTATCTCCCGAGTCAGAGTTGGCCTGCCGCTCCTCCCTGAATCCATGAAGAAGATAGTCCGATCTTTTTGTCTTCTCTTCAAGACATGCCAGGATTTTCCAGGCCAATGTTTCGGGGCTGTATCGTTTGCTGTGATACATCTGGTTCCCAGTCTTGATGGTACACACTTTCGGAATTTGTCCCGCATATATCCACATTTTCCTGTATGTCCTTCTCTGCCTCACACACTTCAGCACTGAAAGATTCGATCGACTCTTGCTGTTCGTCATGAAAGATTGTCGCTCCTTGTGTTTCTGCGTTAGAGGTTGTCGTATCACTCTGCTTACTGTCACGACGAGTGTCTCTAGGAAATATGTCTGCAAGGGTGGAAGAATGGTTTCCAGATGAAAACATGTCCGCACAAAAAGCTTCATCATTGTTGGCGTTGTCGGTAGTATAAAACAAACTGGGGTGTGTTGGCAAAAATAAAGCAGAAGGGGACGACGAACGTGAAGGTTCACTTGCCTATTTGTCTTTGTCTAGTCTGTGTGTTTCTGCTCTTCGTTTGTCAGTTTACTTGAGACGGGCATTTCCGACGGTACACAGTGCAGTGATTCTGAACTGGAGCATCAGGGGCTGGCCGGTAGTCGTCAGTCTCGGAACGATGACCGTTTGATTGCCCCGGCCTTCAGTTTTGAAAGAGGAGAGCGCCAATTCACGAAGTGCTGCGTTCAACACCAGTTCTGGCAGTTGTGATTTAACGTCCAAAAAGAGTAACGTAATGAGCGATGGGAACAATGACTCTATACTGAATTGCAAATGGTGCAATGTAAAACCTATATCTGAGAAAGGATCAGAAAGTGCCTGAAATCCACGTCTGTTTTTCTTTTCCATAACCAGAAAGAAAAGGTCCTAAGCACAAACAACACAGCTCTATACTGAACTGCAAAGGGTGAAACGTAAAAACTATGTCTGAGAAAGGCTTAGAACATATCTGTATTGAACGTCTGCCTTTCTATACTTACTTCCTTACTTACTTTGCCTTTCTGTAACCACAAAAAAAAAAGAAAAGTCAGTACGTTGCACTGAAGAAACTTCTGAATATCACTGATCTGATTAAAAGAGTCAATAAGAGTACATGAAACAAAACAGGTGGTAAATTCCAATACCAATCCGAACCTGGTCTTTGCAAATTCAAGTAAATCACCAGTTCATCACAACAAATTACATTCTAGCAACTGCGCAGATTCTGTATTGTGGTGGAGTGTTCGTCAGACCAAAAATCCCCGTTAAAGACGGCAGTTGTCCTCCTTCCGGTGGTAAGAAGTGGAAGTGCTGGATGAGATTTGCCAGGTACAGAAACAGTTCCATTCGGGCCAGAGACTCCCCCAGACACACACGTCGACCTGTAGATAAATGCAATACACGACAGTTGACATACAAAATCTATTCAGAAGAAAAGTTTAACAAAGTCGCCATTATGCATATAAATATTAACACCCGAAGCAAATGTCATGAACTAAGGAAGAATGAAACGGATGCCTGTAGACTCTATTTGTTTTAAGAGGGAATGGAACGGATGCTTGCACACTCTGCAAATGGGGAAGACATTCGTGTTGAACACTGCAATAACAGTTGTAGTGCACAACAACACCAGTTCCTTCAATTCTTGATTGGGACAGGAGAGAGATCTTTCCCTGCCTTTCTTCAGCCCGTGCTCCCTCCACCATCTGAACTTGTAATAGCACCAGACTGATCCACATGGAGACTAGTCGTTCAGATGATCTGTTGCTGCCACTACATCCACCATGCTATTTCTATTATTTTTGCAAGTAACTTGCTCTTACCACCGTTCCTGTTGTTTGTGCTGATATGCTGTTGCTATTTTTACTATAGACACAAAAAAGTGCAAACTAGGCATCTAACTACGAAGCTACTGTTTTGATCCTTTACGATCGACACTTATCCATTGTCTTTCTTCACAATTCCTTCTGAACAACAGTACTTACCCATACTGAAGGCTATGAGCTCCTCTGATCGTGTCACTTTTCCGTCAGGGGCGATAAATCTCTCAGGACGGAAGTTGTCAGGATCTCCCCAGATGTCAGGATCCATCAAGGCACAGGTCAGAGCTGGGATGATCATGGCGCCTTTGGGGATGACATACCCTCGGAACGTAGCATCATGGGAAGTAGCGTGGAAAACGGAGAGAGGAACAATGTCTGCCTTCCTCAGAACTTCCTGAATCACGGCTTCCATGTATGGCATCTTTGGCTTATCACTCATGGTAGGCAGGCGATCTGGTCCAATGACGTCAGAGATTTCCTGGAAGCATTTGTCCTGGACATCGGGATGATGGAGAAAGAAGAGTAGGGTCCACAGTATGGCTGTGGAGGTTGTCTCTGTCCCCGCAGCAAATAAGTCACCGACTGATTTTTGAAGACTTTCTCCTGGAAGGAAGAACACCGCTTTTATTTAGCAGTTCCACTCTGTTTCATCATTCTTTCATCTGCCGATTGTGTCGTCTACGTGCCAAATCTGAAAGAACGTACATACAGGGGACTGGTATATGCTACGTTAGGTGTGGAGTTCCTTGTTTTCAGTGCTTATTCTTTGGAGGGGGGAGGGGGGCGGGAGGCCGACAGATAGGAGCGGCTTTAATGTGTTTTACCGTAGAGTTCTGGCAGTGATACAAAGTGATCCAGCTTCATGTTTGTACATGGAAAATTACAGACCAGCTGGTATGGAGTGGTGGATGATGAGTCAATACTGTCACGCATCATCACTCACGACATCCGACAGACTGACATGGATGACACTAAGTTGCCACAGGAATCGTATGAAAAGAAAAGAGTTGTTTGTGAAGGGAAATGGCGGCTTAAGTAACGATTCTATCACAGCAAAGACAGGCTCTATCTCCACTTGAAGGAAAACCAGGTGATCCACAGTCAGGTACCTTCTCTTCACTAACAAGGTCCACGGGAGATCTACGAAGAACTTGCCTCAGCAGGTGGTAGAACACCCTCTCCACTGTTGTTTTGTTCACCAGAAGCAAAAGAAGAAACCTGATTTACGGACACAGTGCTGACGGAGAAATTCTACACGGAGGAGCTCCTGTTGAATGGAGAAGTCATACAGGCCCTTGATTTTTAGGACCATCCAGCGAACTGCTTCTCCTAACAAACCAGCAATGTATTGACGTGCATTTCCTACCTCCCACTAGATCAGACTTTTGATATTTTTCGGCGTAAACATCTCGTACCCAGTCACACTTTGCTGGACAAAGTGATCAAATATCTGTGCCAAGTAAAATCTTTTTTTTTAACAAGGAAAATCTTAACTGTGAAAGAAAATAATAACTGTAAATGTCAAGAACCCATGCCTTGTTTCATCACATCAGAATATTCATGGGATTACAGAGAAAGAGACATGGGTTGACACTCGAAACAGGAGGTCCTGGGAGATTCAAAGTCTTATCTCAGTTGACGTGTGTTTGTTTATTTGTGTCTGCCATTGAAAAGGCTACGTATGACTTTGCCACATTTTCTGGGAGTAGCCTTGAGATTATTCTAGTATTTGTTTGTTTTTTTTGCTTTGTGATGTTTCTTGCTCTTCCTTTAAGTGTGGATGTGCGGCACTTCTTCTCTTAATGTTGAGCTCTGAAAGATGGTCTATGGTATAATGTCTTTGATCATGTTCGTAGTGATGATTCTTTACATTCCTTATCACATCGGATCGGCAAAGCTGTAATCCAGTTCTTATCGTTAACTTGTCTGTCAATGTGTCTGCTGTCTCATTTCCTTTGACACCTGCATGTCCTGGCCAGTACATTCATATGAGTCTCTCCAGTGGAAGGTTGCACAATACTTCACGCCAAGCAGGGCTTCCCATTCCTCTCTCCAATTTTTGAATCGGGTTCATGGAGTTCGTCAGTATAATGGCTTGTTGAGTTCTAAGCTGGTCTGCGGGATGAGAGCCAGTGAAGTGCTTATGTCGCTGATTCTACCTGCATTCTTAGACTTGAAGTTATTAAACTGTACTAAAAAAGAAATGTTAACGGCACCTGGTGTTTCCATGTGGTCACCCATGCAAATACTAACCAGGCCCGGCATCGCCTAGCTTCGGTGATGGGACGAGAACTGGTGCTTTCAACGTTGTATAGCTATTGGCCACATCAAATGAGTAGCGTTGATGTAAAACTACATTTAGAACATCTTTGCTTATTGCGTAGGATAATTCTAGACTATTGTAACGAACTAAACACAGACCATCCTGTTGCGAGGTAGGCACAGAGTGAGAGAGAGAGAGAGAGACGAGAGAGAGAGAGAGAGACAGAGAACAAACAGAGAGAGGGGGAAGAGTGAGACTCAAGATGTTTTATTCATATAATTCATATAATTATTCATATAAAGCTTCAGCCCATCATGAGGGAGAATGTGGAACATGTAATTGACTTGAGATATGTAGCTGATTCAAATTAAAACTAACAATAACATAAAAGTATTCATACACATTTCAGTCAGTCAGTCAGGAGAGAGAGAGAGAGAGAGAGAGAGAGAGAGAGAGAGAGAGAGAGAGAGAGAGAGAGAGAGAGAGAGAAGAAGAACAGACAGACAGAAACAGATTCATCGAACAAACCGTCCAGAGAAGTATTCACATTCCCACGTGTCTTTTGGTGTTGAATCTGATGCAGATAGCTGTAAACAAAGTCGGTGTCTTCCTGTAGCTCCGGACGTTCCTCTATATGATGTTCAGCCACTTGTTTATCCACAAAATCATAGATATGGGCAACGTTGGACGTGAGCTCCTTGTTTTTGAACAGGTCACCAGGGACGTAGCGTAGTGCAGGTAAGAAATTTAGAATGGCTGTTCCTGCAAATGAATCACATTTTTCACAAACGGAGTACGTTAACATATTATCTATCCGTCTGTCTGTCTGTCTGTCTGTCTCTCACTCTCTCTCTCTCTCTCTCTCTCTCTCTCTCTCTCTCTCTCTCGTATTCTCTCACTACCCTGCTATCCATTATAGTATAACAAGTTATGCAGCTAATCCGTATTGGTATTGCTTTTAAATTAAGTTTGTGTCTACATGCGTGTCTCTGTGGTTGTCATTGATTTGACAAGAGACAGCCATTTACAATCTCTGTCGACCTCACTATGGCTTTCAATACTGTGAGCAAAACTATCGCTGGAAGATCATGGCAAAAGTTGGACACCTAAACAAACTCATCATGTGTAAGACAGTGCCAAGAAGGAATGTTGGCTCATGTGTTTGATGATGGTGACAGTTCTGATGCTTTTTTAGTCTCCAAGGGCAGGGATGTCTGCTGACTTCCACTTTCTTCGGCATGCTGACAGATTCTTTTAAAGATAATGAACAAGACATCGACATCAGATGCAGAATGAATGACAAACTGTTCAACGTGCACCATCTCCAGGTCATCATGAGGTCAGAGGAAATTACAGACTCAGAGCCTGACATGCAAGGCAGCAGGTTGGCGATGCCTGTGCTATGCCTCCCTAGAACGCTTTATATGGGGGATATACATTATCACTCGCAACTGAAATATATAATTTCCTTCAATCCCACAAAATCCAAACACCCCCTTCCCAGTAAAGTCTATAGTCATCATCACACCTAACCCTTTCAACCCTTCTGATTTTACAGCCTGGACAACTTTTCCTGTCTAGCCAGTTTGGGCTAATCTTCCGCCATGATGTTAACAACTCCGTACTGTTACAATAAAATCAATTATTTATCAACATACGACAGTTCCATATCATGTCATTTATCTTTGGCTTAAGATGCTTTGACAAATCGAAAAATTGTTTTACATATTTCTCTATAAATTCGTGTTTCAGTGTAAACTTCAGATCCAGTTTCAGCTTAAAGACTTCAAAACTTTAACATGTTATGAACAAAATGTGTATTTCAACTGCATTAAATTAGAAAACTGTAAGTCGCATAGTTTTGGAGCAACACTATTTTGAGTGCATCATGTCTGACACCCTGATATTGTTTGGGCTCAGGTTTGTGGCTTTCTTGAGTAGCATTCGGGTATGCTGGAGCTAATGGATGCACGTCATCATCACACACAGAAACAAACCCACTTTGTCACTAACCTGATAACAGCTTGAAATTCTCATTGAGCAGTTCCATGTAGCGGAGGAACTCTGGGTCTTGGTAGTCAAACCGCTTTCCAAAGATGATGGAACAGATGTTGTTGGAGACGCTGACCTTGGTCATTTTCTCAAGATCAGCTGGCGCCGCATGGTGATCCTCGATAGCCCGGATGTAGTGAGTGATCTCCTTCTGGATCCTTTCAGCCAGCACGTTCTTGCCCATGCCCATCTGACGGAGAATCTCCACGGCTGTCTTGCGCTGTTCCTTCCACTCAGAGCCAGATGTGCTTACCACGCCTTTCTTGTGCAAAAGATAATCACAAGGTTTTTTATATCATTTTCTTACCACATCCTGCCCCCTTCCCTCCCCTCGCCCCCATCCCAACTCTCTCTCTCTCTCTCTCTCTCTCTCTCTCTCTCTCTCTCTCTGTGTGTGTGTGTGTGTGTGTGTGTGTTATTTCTTCCTTTTCCATCTCCATCAATCATTTCCACTTCATTCTGATGTTTTGCTGAGTGTACATGAACGGTACTGTCAATTCTGTCATTGATTCCAAAGGTTTAGATTTCTTCCGTCCGGTTCGTTTGTTCTTTATTTTCATTGATGTATGCATTTATATATTTATTTATTTATTTTTTATGTTAATTCATCTATGTATTTATTCTTTTATTCATTTATGTATTTATTGTACAGTGTTAGAAAATAAACACTAGGCGTCGGCTATTTCATTGGATGAGTAAGCGACTGGCTTTCATTGAGGAAAAAAAAAGAAAGAAAAGAAACGTGCAACGAATGTCCTGGTCACCTCTATGATTACTGAATTGCGCTATTAAGTCATCATGCGCTCGATCGGAGAAGACGTCAGCGAAGGTGACGAGGGCTTCACGGATGGCTGAATAGCTGGCCAGCACCACCACCAGCTTCCCTCCCATGTACAGACTGAACACGTCCCCGTACTGATGTCTCCACGTCCAGAACTGGGGCCGTGGGTCCTTGGGCATCAGGTGCAGGTGGCCCAGCAGGGGCAGGGCAGGTCCAGGGCCTGGGGGGAGGCCCGGGGGTCGTCGTGTGGACAGCCACCACAGCAGACACAACAGCACTACCCCTCCCAGCAGGAGAGTGGTGGGGTCAAGTGATGATAGTATAGCCATCAGTATCTGTAGAATACAACTAGACATGACAGTAGAATGACAATGTTTCAAAACGTAATATGATAGATGAACGTTTTCAGAACACAACACTGACCGCGCAATTGTCGTGTCATTTCTGTTGTTAATATGTTGTGTCATCATCAACCGAACGACACAACAATATCATTCA
>CM065719.1:73669357-73676857 GCA_033310375.1 Conus canariensis | reverse complement strand
ATTGTTGTTGTCGTCGTTGTCGTTGCCGTTGTTGAGTTGTTATTGTTGTTGTCGATGTTGTTCTTGTTTTTGATATTGTTTATTTCACTGGTGTGAAATGGGCAAGCAGTAGAAAGCAGGGGCGGATGGAGTGTGGTCTTTAGACGTACACCAAAACACAGAAACACGATATATTTTATTTGAACTTATAATCTGAAACCAATGTTAAGATCTATTCGCGAAACATTTTGAAATGGTGTACACGTTTTGTATTCTTTGCCCTAAACCAGCATGATTTCAGTCCACTTGTTTTAAAGAAATCGCGGTCAATGCATGTATCTCCATAAAAAGACAGACTGCAGGCAAACAGGGAGACAGGTACCTCAGTACGTCTTCCTAATTCTAGTGTGGCATGTCAATGACATTTGTGGTCAAAGGGAAGCAACCTCACATATTAGCTCCCAGATGTTGGCAACCAGACACAGGGGTGTTATTTCCCTTCCGGAAGTGGCCACGTTTGTTTTTCAATTTTCGGATTGGGTCTAGTTAGGGCTCTTCGTTCTAGCCTTTAGTAGTTTATTATTGGTTTATCAGAGATATTGATAGTAATAACAAATAATAGAGTAGTGTAGGGCTGTGAGTAAAGAGTAAGTAAAAAATATTTCAAACCTAAAAGGAAGCTACCATTCTGGATGAGAGTTGCTAGCGATTGGCTCCTTCAAGAGAATTACATAACCGATGTCAGACGCGTCTCCTGCAGTTTGGTGCCAGTCAGAAGGCTCCTGATCCCCCCTCAGATCAAGACACACCATCATAACCCAGTCTGTCTGCTGCCTCCAGATAGCTCGGTGGGTTTTTTTTTTAGGTAGGGAATCTTCTGAGGGGAACATTTGAAATGAATTGGGCAACATCATATCCAACTTGTCCATTTAGTTAGGGACTTAGGGTTTCTTATCATTGTATGTCCTCATCATCTGTGCCCCAACAACAACATTTGGGCAATAAAAGAACTGGAATCTGAAATTCTCTCATATTGTCATTTGAACGTGAGATGTATAAGGGCACAAGCATTGAGACAGAAAGTGACACCGCCCACCCCCACTCTTTAAGATTTGGCGCTGCAAGCAGGATGGTGATGGGGACAAAAAGAAATGAAAAACTTTCAGACTAGGTAAACCCACCGATGCTACAAAGACAACCCGGGCCCCGACGACCGAGACGGGAGAAGCCATAAGGAGGGCCGCGATGAACGCTAGGGCTTGGAGACCCTAGGGAGGACAGACTGCTGGGCGAGGACCATCAGTCCAGGACAAGACAGCACACCGACAGCCCAAGACGAGGCAGCCCCATCAGCGCGTGGTGATATACTATTGGGTTTTTGCTTATGCAAATTCAAATTGCTGATGCAGCTGAGAGACAGAGGTTCGATTGGATGTTGTTATTCGTGTGTGATCGGGTAACAAGGATGAACTGGGAATCAACAGGAACAACTTAGTTCTTCCACAAAAGAGATGCTACAAATGAATTCTCTGTGGAACATTGATTTTTTTTAATTGTTTCTTTTCATGAGCAGGAAAGATGTGTGCCTTGAGCGACATTTCCAAAGAAGGCAAATTTTGACCTTATAATTTGTTTTAAATTTCAATTGAAAACCCTTTGTTCTCACAACTTGTGGTACAGATGAGTGACAGTCCTTAGCGATTGGGTTAACTGGTTAGTACACTTCATTATTGGGGTTTTTTTGTGTGTTTTTTTCTAGCCCCATAGCGCTCTCAAAGTCGGGGAGCAGCTGGATGAGACTGGCTGTATGGTTTTTGGTTTGGTTGTTTTCGTTTTTGTTATTGTAAATGTTCTATCCGTTTTCCCTTCTTTTATGACAGTGGTGGGTGTTTATTGTTGGTTTTTTATTTTTTATTTTTTTTTTTTTTTTTTTTTTTTTTTTTTTTTTTTTGGGGGGGGGGTTGTTGTTGTTTGTAAAATTCCAAGATTTGGGTGTTGTACCATTGGTAGTAAAAAAAAAGTAGTTGTCAAGATGTCACAAGAGCGTGAAAGTACATATGCCTCCCCAGTGATGCCTAACTTACAGGCAGAAGTTGGAAGATCCCCAGGACTGGGGAGGGAACGACGATTGGCGGTGGTCTTGGGGGGATTAGGAACCACAGCCCAGGCCATATGAGCGGGTTAGTGGAGGAGGTCGAGAGCCTACGCAGGCAATTAGAGGAAATGAGCTCTCGGTCGCAGAAGGTTGTGGTGACTGGGCCCAAACACAAAAATATGAGGAAATTCCACGGGGAGCCAGATACTGATGTTTTGGGGTTGGCTCATGGTTAATTTGTTTTCTCGTTGTTGTTGTTTTTGGCCATTTGACTCAGGGTCTACAAGCACTAGGGGTGTGCTTGTTTATGATGTTTTCAGCTGTACAGCAGGAGGTCATAACACTTTGTCTTTTTGGTGTCGTTTTTAATATTCCAGTAGCCCTGGCTCAAGGAAGGTACACATGGAGGCACAACCAAGTGCTCAAAGAAATTGTACAAGTAGTCTGGGCTAGTACCAACACCACAAAAGGGAAAATCAGGACTCCAAAAGCACCCGCAACATTCTTCACGGCAGGAGGCAGCAAATCATGGCCAAGAACAACAGTGCCACTCGAAACATGCAGGCAGAGTCTGCTGGACGGGGCAGATGACTGGGAGTGCACTGCAGACCTCCCAGAATGGAAGAGTCACCCAGAGATCATCAGCAAGAGTGGCATGAGACCAGACATAGTAGTCCACTCTAAGTCAACCAAGCAGCTGATCATGATCGAGCTCACGGTGCCATATGAGAACAGAATGGAGGCAGCTCAAATCTACAAGACTGAAAAGTATGCTGATCTGGCAAACAGCCTGAGGAGAGAAGGCTATCAGGTCAAAGTCCTCACTGCAGAAATTGGAGCTAGGGGGTTTGTAGGAACGTCTGCATACAGCCTCATGAAACAGCTCTCAGTTGCAGGGAAGGAAAAAACCAGAGCCCTGAAAGCAATGGCAGAAGCGGCAGAGAGGTGTTCAAGCTGGATCTGGTCAAGGAGGAACAAAAGTGAACTTCATAAGGCTTAATTTCCCTACAAATATCAGGTGTCCCTGTGGCTCAGTGGTTAAAGCGCGAGTCATTAAGTGGAAAATGAGCATGTCCAGAGGGTCATGGGTTCGAATCCCAGCCATGGCTCGTCCCAAGATGGGAAAAAAAGGGGCAGCAGAGGGACATCCGGAGTCATGAACCGGGTGTGGCCCAACCCCCCTAGAGTGTCAGGAGATAAGGGCCGAAACACTTGCTTGAAGGGGGCTTCTCTTCTGAGGACTCTCTGCTGCCACGCTCTCCACGAGTTTCTTTCTACTGATGCATGGGTAAACCATTGACTTCCGGGAATAGGCCGGAGGACGTCCGGGAAAGACCGGAGGACACTGGGAAAGACCAGAACCAAGGGCTCTGTGGGCTGGCTCCCCACTTTGCCTTAAACATGTGGCTACTAAAAATAAAAGGAAAAGATGCTCCCAGGATTCACCGAAAGGGGGAGAGAATGATGAATCCATCGGTGCTCAACCAATCATGACTGCAAATCCCAAACGGACTATGAACATGGACCAAATGGAATATCCATGTGTCTGTGGAAAGCGTTTCGCTACCACCCGTGGCATGAAGATCCACAGAACAAAGATGGGATGTGTGAAGACTCATCTGAATGAGCAGCAGCGCACTGCATCAGCAGATAAGACGTCGGAAGACCAAGGCCAGGATTTAAACCACAGTGCCAAGGACATCCACGCTGTTGGTTCGGATGAGGAATTTGCACAGGCCCTCGATGCCAGGCGCCTGAAACTCAACCTGCCACGAGCAAACGAAACTGAAGATTGGGAGAAACTGGATGCAAAAATCGTCCAAAGACTCGATGCACTGATAGGGAAAAGCACCCTGGAACACAAACTAGCCACATATGGGGACATTGTGTATGCCACATGTAGAGACGCCTATGGAGCAAAACTACCCAAAGAGAAAACACCTCCAAAGAAATCCAGACGCCAAGAAAAGATGGACAAGATCAGGGTCCAAAAGAAAAACCTCAAGATGCAAATGAAGACCGCACTGCCAGCTGAAAAACAAGGCTTGGAAAAACTGTGGAAAGACCTGAAAGAAAAACACAGTGCCCTCAGCAAAGCGGAATCTGCGAGGAAGAGGAAGAGCAAAAAGAAGAAGACACAAGAGCGCTTCTTCAGAGACCCCTTCCAGTTTGCCAGAACACTGTTTGAGCAGCCAAAATCTGGGACCCTAAGTGTGGACAAAGGAGTTCTTGAGCAGCATCTGAGGAAAACATACTCTGACCCACAGAGCAAAGCACCACTCGACATTCAAGGTCTGGTGTGGCCAACCAACCCTGAGGAACAGTTCAATGGCAAGCCTCCAACGTTGGCGGAAATCAAGAAGGTGGTCGACAAAGCCAGAGCCAAATCATCACCAGGGCCAAACGGAATACCTTACCAGCTTTACAAGAAATGTCCCAAGGTGCTGGAGTGGCTCCACAGGCTGCTGCGATCGGCTTGGAGAAACCAGAAGATCAGCGGCCAGTGGATGACGGCAGATGGTGTGTACATCCCCAAAGAGCAAAACTCAAGTGACATCAGCCAGTTCAGGCCAATATCACTACTGAACGTCGAAGGGAAAATCTTATTCTCTGTCATGGCAGCAAGGCTGACCAAGTACCTGATGGAAAACAAGTACTTGGATGTGTCAGTCCAGAAAGGTGGCATCCCAGGCGTGGCGGGCTGTGTAGAACACGCCACAATGATCTGGGACGCAATCCAAAAAGCAAAAACAGAAAAGAGAGACCTGGACGTAGTGTGGCTTGATCTGGCAAACGCATATGGATCTGTGCCCCATGAGATGATACAGTTGGCTCTTGAGATGTACCATGTGCCAAAGAACATCCGCGACATGCTCAAGAAGTACTTCAATGGCTTCTCAATGCGGTTCTCTACCAAGGAGTACACAACAGACTGGATCAACTTGGAAGTGGGTATTGCAATGGGCTGTGCAATTTCCCCAATACTGTTCGTGCTGGCAATGGAACTCATCTTGAAAGCAGCAACAAACAACGCCAGACAAACAGACCTTGGCGATGGATACAAGATGCCTCCTCTCAAGGCCTTCATGGATGACACTACAGTGATTTCATCCAGAGAAGACGAGACACGTCATGTGCTGGAGAGGCTGGACGACATAGTTGCCTCATCCAGAATGAAGTTCAAGCCAAAGAAATCACGGAGTCTCTCACTGAGGAAAGGAAAAGTGGCCGGATCTGTGGTCTTCAGTGTTGCCAACCAGGCCATTCCAACAGTCACAGAAGAACCAGTCAAGAGCCTTGGAAGATGGTATGATGATACGCTGAAAGACACACAAAGAGCAAAAGAAACCAAGCAGATGGCGGAGGAAGGCTTGGAGACCATTGACCAGTGTGGGCTCCCTGGCAAATACAAGGTCTGGTGTCTGCAGTTCATGCTGATACCAAAGCTGCTATGGCCTCTGATGATATACGACATCTGCACCAGCATAGTGGAGGCAATGGAAGCCAAAATCAACAAGTTCACAAGGAAATGGCTTGGTGTCCCACCCTGTCTGACTGACATAGCGCTGTACTGTCGCCAAGCAAAGCTGAAACTACCCCTGAAATCCATCCTGGAGGAATACAAAGCAGGGAAGATCAGACTTCAAAGCATGCTGGAGGACTCAGGAGACAAGGTGGTAGAAGCAATTAAGCCCCAGCTGAAGACAGGCAGAAAATGGAAAGTTCAAGAGGCGATGGATTCTGCAAAAGAAAGTCTCAAGATCAGAGAAATAACAGGACACACACAGACCAACAGACAGGGACTGGGGGTGACCAAAACTGAATGGTGGTCAAAGGCCAAAGGAAAAGCCAAAAGAGACATGATGATTCAGGAGATGAGAAAAGAAGAAGACCAAAAAAGACTCCAAAAAGCAGTCCAGCAGAGCCAGCAAGGGCAATGGACAACGTGGGAGAATGCACTCCAAAGAAGTCTCACTTGGAATGACATTTGGCACATGGCCCCTCTCAGGATCAGCTTCATTCTCAGATCTGCATATGACCTTCTGCCCTCAAATGCAAACCTGGTGAAGTGGGGGAAAACAGACGATCCTGCATGCCCCCTCTGCCATGAAAAACAAACAGTGGAGCATGTCCTAAGCTCATGTAAAGTAGCCCTGGCTCAAGGAAGGTACACATGGAGGCACAACCAAGTGCTCAAAGAAATTGTACAAGTAGTCTGGGCTAGTACCAACACCACAAAAGGGAAAATCAGGACTCCAAAAGCACCCGCAACATTCTTCACGGCAGGAGGCAGCAAATCATGGCCAAGAACAACAGTGCCACTCGAAACATGCAGGCAGAGTCTGCTGGACGGGGCAGATGACTGGGAGTGCACTGCAGACCTCCCAGAATGGAAGAGTCACCCAGAGATCATCAGCAAGAGTGGCATGAGACCAGACATAGTAGTCCACTCTAAGTCAACCAAGCAGCTGATCATGATCGAGCTCACGGTGCCATATGAGAACAGAATGGAGGCAGCTCAAATCTACAAGACTGAAAAGTATGCTGATCTGGCAAACAGCCTGAGGAGAGAAGGCTATCAGGTCAAAGTCCTCACTGCAGAAATTGGAGCTAGGGGGTTTGTAGGAACGTCTGCATACAGCCTCATGAAACAGCTCTCAGTTGCAGGAAGGAAAAAACCAGAGCCCTGAAAGCAATGGCAGAAGCGGCAGAGAGGTGTTCAAGCTGGATCTGGTCAAGGAGGAACAAAAGTGAACTTCATAAGGCTTAATTTCCCTACAAATATCAGGTGTCCCTGTGGCTCAGTGGTTAAAGCGCGAGTCATTAAGTGGAAAATGAGCATGTCCAGAGGGTCATGGGTTCGAATCCCAGCCATGGCTCGTCCCAAGATGGAAAAAAAGGGGCAGCAGAGGGACATCTGGAGTCATGAACCGGTGTGGCCCAACCCCCCTAGAGTGTCAGGAGATAAGGGCCGAAACACTTGCTTGAAGGGGGCTTCTCTTCTGAGGACTCTCTGCTGCCACGCTCTCCACGAGTTTCTTTCTACTTCCACAGTGAGAATGCTGATATAGGCATTCTGGTTTATTACTTTTCATTATCTGTTTCATTTTTCTAATGCCAACTCTCGAAAGAGGTGAAGTTGCATTTTCCAGGGATTTCTGGCGGCAACTATAACCTTGTGGTTTGGTGATGAGGACCTATGGTTTTGCGTTCTCTGATTGCGGTTTGGGTGCTAGGTGAGTGCAGTCCCTGGTGAGTGGGATCTGTTTATGCAGTGTGCATTGGTATTGGGGTGTCGTGCTGTAATCACCAGATTTGTTGGCTTGGTGTTCAGGGTGGTATTGACAGTTGGTATTCATATGTTTGTTGTTCGGTTGGCGTAGGATTGAGTGTCCTCAGGAGCGGACATTTCACAGTCGGGGAGA
>CM065719.1:73634357-73666857 GCA_033310375.1 Conus canariensis | reverse complement strand
GCAAGGTGGGGGGCATAGGAAAATACCAATGACCTGTGGGTGATGCTCACTGGCATGGGTGAGATCAATGGTACTGTAGGATGATAGTCACTGAGGTAAGTGGAATAATAAGGTGGCATTGGTATAATATTGCAGGTTGAGAAAGTGGGTGGAGGGGGGTTGGGGTAGATGACTGGTGGGTGATGGTCATGTTTCATTGGAGATACTGTAGGATGATGATAATTGTTGGTATAAGTGGGATGATGTTGTGGCATGGTGTAAAGTGTCGGTGGGGGAATGGGGCAGGTGTTTAAAGATGGGTGGATGATGATGATGGTAAAGGTGTAGGTATGGTCATAGTGGTGTAGGATGATGGTCATTTTGTAAAAAGGAGTAGGAGAGTGCATTAGTAAGTGTGATAATGCCAGTGGTGGAGTAAAGGAAATGATTATAAAGACTGATGGATGTTGATAGCTGTGATGAGATCTACAGTACTGTAGGGGGGTGACAGTCGTTATAAGTGAAATAATGTCATGGCATTGATGTAGTAATGCCAGTTGGAAAAAAAAAAAAAAAGGGATGAAGAACTAATGGATAATTGGTCATTGTCTTGAGTGGGGTAAACAGTGCTATAGGATGTTGTTCATTGCCATAAGTGAAATAGCATGATGGCATTGGCATGATAATGCCAGTTGAGTTTAAAAAAAAAAAAAAAAAAACCAGAACACCACCACCACCACCACCACCACCACCAACAACAGCAACTTTGGGGGGGGGGGGGGGGGGGGCAATGATAAATGACTCGGTTGGTGGTAAAGGTTGTATCTATAGATGAAATTATCACCGTCTCTCACACACACGGGCATGTGTAATACATGCACGCACACATTGTATATGGGCAGGTACATATGTACACAGGCACATCCACACACACACATATGCAAACATATACACACATGTGGATGAAGAATAATGGATAATTGGTCATTGTCTTGAGTGGGATAAACAGTGCTATAGGATGTTGTTCATTGCCATAAGTGAAATAGCATGATGGCATTGGCATGATAATGCCAGTTGAGTTTAAAAAAAAAAAAAAAAAAAAGGTTATACATAGGACATCTTATATCTTATGAGTGGTGGTAATAATGTATATGATGGTGGTCATATTGGGAATGTGGGGGGGGGGGGGACAACAAAAACACAACACACACACACACACACACACACACACACACACTCACCCGACAACACATTACTGCATCAAGCATACCTGTATGTCTAGGGTGATCATGAGATACAAGATACAATGGGACAAAGAAAGGAAGTGGTCAGTGAAAAAAAAAAAAAAAAAAAAAACACACACCACCACACCACATTAACTTGCAGTACACCCCCCCCCCCCTTTCCCTTTTTTTTTTTTTTTTTCACTGACCACTTCTTCCTTGTCTATTGTACTTGTATCTCTGTCACCTAATACATGTTGGGGTGGGGGGGGGGGGGGGGGGGGGGTTGTGTGTCCCTTTTTTTTTTTTTTTTTTTCCCACCCCCCCACATTCCCATATATGACCACCATCATATTACATTATGTACACCACTCATAGTATATGTATGTCTATGTATAACGTTTTTTTTTTTTTAACTCAATGGCATTATCATGCAATGCCATCAGCTTTTCACTATGGCAATGAACAACATCCTATAGCATGTTTACCCCACCAAGACAATGACCAATTATCCATTATTCCTTTCCCTTTTTTTGTTTTTTTTTTTGGATTTTCGCCTATGTACATTGTACCTGACCCTAAATACATATGCTTGGTGCATGTATACATGTGTTTGTGTGGGAGGGGGGGGTGTTTTTCTGTGATCCCTTTTCTGAGTTTTATTATTCCCCCCCCCCCCCCCCCCCCAAATATGCCCTGATTATTTTATTGATTAGTGGTGTCTGGTGTATACTTGTTTTTTTTTTTTTTTTTTAAACTCAACTGGCATTATCATGCCAATGCCATCATGCTATTTCACTTATGGCAATGAACAACATCCTATAGCACTGTTTACCCCACTCAAGACAATGACCAATTATCCATTATTCTTCATCCCTTTTTTTTTTTTTTTTTCCAACTGGCATTACTACATCAATGCCATGACATTATTTCACTTATAACGACTGCCACCCCCCTACAGTACTGTAGATCTCATCACAGCTATCAACATCCATCAGTCTTTATAATCATTTCCTTTACTCCACCACTGGCATTATCACACTTACTAATGCACTCTCCTACTCCTTTTACAAAAATGACCATCATCCTACACCACTATGACCATACCTACACCTTTACCATCATCATCATCCACCCATCTTTAAACACCTGCCCCATTCCCCCACCGACACTTTACACCATGCCACAACATCATCCCACTTATACCAACAATTATCATCATCCTACAGTATCTCCAATGAAACATGACCATCACCCACCAGTCATCTACCCCAACCCCCCTCCACCCACTTTCTCAACCTGCAATATTATACCAATGCCACCTTATTATTCCACTTACCTCAGTGACTATCATCCTACAGTACCATTGATCTCACCCATGCCAGTGAGCATCACCCACAGGTCATTGGTATTTTCCTATGCCCCCCCACCTTGCACCATTGCACCATCACCACTGCATTTTTCCACTTGTATAACAATGGTCACCACCTTGGTACTACTGATTTAAAATTATTACCATTATCAGTCACTGAAAATACTCCCATCCAGTGAATACCTTCACACTGCACTATATGGAAATGAAGAAGCTGACCAACTGACAAAGGAAGGACAGCAGCCCCAACTGTAAAAGGTAGTCTCCTTGGAATAAATCTAAAATATTTCCAAGGAGACAAATAGGAAGATGACTTGAGCAGCACCCAGACTTCAACAAGAGGGATGCATACTACCGGACGCTCAAATCAGACCAAGTGAACATTGTTGGACTGAGGATAAGGCTCCCCTGACCTCAACATGACAGGTCCACTATACTCCACACCTGTGAGTCTTTCAAACCATCAATGCAGTGCAGCCCCAGAGACAGCGGAGCATTCCCAGCTTGGCCCAAAGTGGAAACCTGGCCTGCCAACTCACCAATGAGTGCAAAACCATACTGACCACTGGAGGGTCTTCACCATACAGCAGCCTCCGTCACTACCTCCAGGATTCCGACCTAAGTAAACGAAGAAGACCATCATTGTGATACTGAGAACCGGGCACTCCAGACTATGACATAACATCTCTGCAATACTCCACCCTGGCGGGTCTGCAATTAATCCATGCAGCCCCAATGACGGTGGAACAGTCCCAACAACACCAAAAGAAGAATCCTGGCCTGCCAACACACTGATGAATGCAAAACCTTATTGACCACTGGAGGGCCTTCACCATACAGAAGCCCTTGCCAGTACCTCCACCATTCCTGCCAAAGGGAACGGAGAAGAATCTCTTCCTACACTACCGTTGATCTCATATGATCATCACCCATCAGTGACTGATTAATGATAATAATTTTTACCCCTCTTTGTGTGTGTGTGTGTGTGTGTGTGTGTGTGTGTGTGTGTGTGTGTGTGTGTGTGTATGAATATGTGTGTGAAAAATTTTCCACAGTTAGTCTCACTATGATCACACGATCTTAACTCACCTAGAACATTGTTTACATGTGTCCCCCCCCCCCGCCCCCTTTTTGTTGTGTGGTGTGTGTGTGTGTGTGTGTGTGTGTGTGTGTGTGTGTGTGTGTGTGTGTGTGTGTGTGTGGTGCAACACATGATACCCTGTTTTTCATTGATCACTGCTATCTTCTCTCAACAAACAGCAGCATATTGATGCCAACACATTATTTCACCTGTTACAATGAACATCATCCCACAGCATTGTTTACTTTTTTAAACAACACAATTAATATGAACCTCCCAACCTCCCACCCCCACCCCCACCCCCCACCCCATAGTGGATGAAGAGATATGAGCTCTCCTTCTCTTGCCCCCCTTCCTCCCCCCCCCCCCCCCCCACACACACACACATTACCCTCCTCCCTTTTTTTTTTTTCTCTCACCCCCCCCTCCCAATCATACCTTATCACCCATTTATCTTCCATCCCCTTCCCTCCCTCATTAACATTACCCACACACCTTTCACAACTACCCACACATAACTACCACCACCTCTTTCATCACCCAGCGAAATCATTTATTTTATTCACCTAAACTTTTTAATTTTTTATTTATTTATTTATTTTATTTATTTATTTATTTATTTTATTTATTTTTTTTTTTTTTTAAAGTTTCTTCTGTTCATGTACTTATTTACCCCTTCTATATATAATTTAATTTTTTTTATTTTGTTTTTTTTTCCCCAGTTTGCCCCCCCCCCCCCCCCCCCCCCCCCCCCCCCCTTACCATTATTATCAATCCACCATTATCACAACCGTCACAAAGATATCACACCACCCCACTAAACTAGACACACAACCCTATCGTATCACACAACCCCCCCCCCTCCCCCCACGAACCCCCCCCCCCCTCCTTTTCCTCTCCCATAATTCCCCTTGTCATTTCCGCCTAGCGGCTATTCTCCCCACCACATGGACTAACAACAGGTGAGTCATTTTCGTTCTTTGTTTGTACTGTCTTAAATGTTAAATGTGATTTATTTTTTTCGCCTGAAGAAGACCCAAGTGGTTGAAATGCATCGTGTCTTGTCATGTGCTTTGTTTGTCAATGTCATTGGCGGTAACTAACACCCTCTCTTTCTAAATTTTCCTTCAAGAAAATTACATAACCGATGTCAGACGCGTCTCCTGCAGTTTGGCGCCAGTCAGAAGGCTTCTTATCCCCCCCCCCCTTAGATCAAGACACACCATCATAACCCAGTCTCTCTGCTTCTTCCAGATAGCTCGACATACAAACTGATGCTTTACATGCGTTGTGAGTCTGACCAGATGTTCTATTGATGATCTGCCTGTCTGAAATGCAGCTTGGTTGATTGGTATGATTGTATGTTTATTACAATGATGAACAAGTCTTTTTAAAGCAATCGTTTCCATCAACTTACATGTATTTGATGTTAATGCAATAGGTCGATAACTATGTATATCTCTGAGTGGTTTTCCCTTCTTGTGAATTGGAACAATAATAGAATGCTTCCAAATATGAGGCATGTTACCATCTGTCCAACATTTTTGAAAAAATGAATGCAAAAAATATATCATATTTTCTGGAATATGACTTAACATTTCATTAGAAATGCCGTCTAGGCCCACTGATTTATTTTTATTCAAATTCATAATATATTCTTTGACTTCCTGCAATGTTATTGAGGTATTCAAACAATGATCTTCTGCTGGCTGTGGACTATAATAAATATTTTTCTTTTCTTCATTTTCACGGTGTTTTTTAGTTGTTAAGTTGTCAATGCTACTGTTTCTTGCAAATAGATCAGCAAAAGCTTCAGCTTTATCAAAATTTAATGGAAACTCTGAATTGTTTAATGTGACAGGGCACTGCGGTAGGTTAACCCCATTTTTCATTGTTTTTAAATGTGTCCAAGCTTTTTGCATATCTTTAAAATTTGACACCTCATTCTCACAAAATGAAGACCAATATTGCCGCTTTGCTTGTGCATTTACTTTGTTTTGTGCGTTTTTTGCTCTTTTGTTTTCTCAAGAAGCTTTTTAACTTTTTCCTTAGGATCTTTTTCTCTTTCATATTCTTTTATTTTATTCTGTTTCTCTTCTTTAGCCTCTTGACAACTCTCATTCCACCAGACATTACCCAAATGTATTTCTGTGTGTTCTGACTCAAGAGTGTGATAAAGATTTTACCTTGGGAAATTTTCAAAGGCTCTTGAGTCAAAACACACAGAAATATGAACAACCCGGAGTCGGAAAGTGTCTTTGCTCAAATTACCCAAATGTTTCTTTGATTTTACAGATTTTACTGTTGGAATGGATTCGCTAGCGGCAGAGAGTACAGTCTTTTGAAATCGATCATTCAATGTTTCTACATCTTGACTATTCATTTGTTCTTCATCAGTATAAAATGAGCTTAACAAGAATGAACAGTTATTCCAGTTAGCAATTTGTGTGTGTGTGTGTGTGTGTGTGTGTGTGTGTGTGTGTGTGTGTGTGTGTGTGTGTGTGTGTGTGCGTGTGTGTTGCGTTGCTCTAAAGATCCCAGATATCCGCTCAATAAGTTAAGATAGGTCAGATCTCCATGTCAAAAACTTTCCAAAACGCATAACGGTCAATAAAGGCATATTCTGCCGGCATTTATGGATTTCAAATATCCCAGTCTTCCTTTCCTTAAATTTCTTTTGAAATAACATTCAAAGTCAGTTTTATAGTGGAGACCCTTCTTTCATATTCAGGATTTGTTACTTTAATTTCCATATTAGCATAATGCCAGTCTTCTTGACTGGCAGTATATTCACCTTTTAAAAAATAATCCGCAGAGTTTTTTCTATTTTTACTTTCGAACAGTAGAAAGAAACTCGTGGAGAGCGTGGCAGCAGAGAGTCCTCAGAAGAGAAGCCCCCTTCAAGCAAGTGTTTCGGCCCTTATCTCCTGACACTCTAGGGGGGTTGGGCCACACCCGGTTCATGACTCCGGATGTCCCTCTGCTGCCCCTTTTTTTTTTTTCCCCATCTTGGGACGAGCCATGGCTGGGATTCGAACCCATGACCCTCTGGACATGCTCACTTTCCACTTAATGACTCGCGCTTTAACCACTGAGCCACAGGGACACCTGATATTTGTAGGGAAATTAAGCCTTATGAAGTTCACTTTTGTTCCTCCTTGACCAGATCCAGCTTGAACACCTCTCTGCCGCTTCTGCCATTGCTTTCAGGGCTCTGGTTTTTTCCTTCCCTGCAACTGAGAGCTGTTTCATGAGGCTGTATGCAGACGTTCCTACAAACCCCCTAGCTCCAATTTCTGCAGTGAGGACTTTGACCTGATAGCCTTCTCTCCTCAGGCTTGTCCTTTGAACTGACTTACCTAGTTCTGAATTTTAGTCAGGAGTTCCTGATAGCATTATCACTTTATGAACGGAAAAAGACAAGCAGCAATTATGCAATTGCACCTAAAATCGGCTGAGCACCATCTTGTATTGATTTACGATTCTAATGGTCAGCCATTGAGGAAAAAGGCTAAACAACATTGGACTAAGAAGATCCTTGCTTCCCACTTCAGGGACAGCAAATAGAAACACACACACACACACACACACACACACACACACACACACACACACACACACACACACACACACAGAGTGAGCAAAAGCGAATGGTTTACTGTGATTAAATCATTTAGCCCATACACAAAGGAGGTTGGAAGGAGTGGGGCTGTGCAAAAAATGTTTCAAATTGAATACAGTTAGAAAACAACAGGCCGATTATCACACAAAAGATCATCATGGTAAGGGAAACAAATCATGGTAAGAGGAGAGCGCCATTTCACAAAGTGCTGCGTTCAACACCAGTTCTAGGGTAGACGGGTTTTCCTCCGCAAGCATGTTCGTGAAAATCTTTTTGGAAAATACTGCAATATTTTGCTGCTGGTGAAAAGAGCGTCTTGTGGGCTGCCAAGCAAGTGAAGCTACGAGAGAGAGAGAGAGAGAGAGAGAGAGAGAGAGAGAGAGAGAGAGAGAGATGTGTTATGATTGTACGTGTGTGTGTGTGTGTGTGTGTGTGTGTGTGTGTGTGTGTGTGAAGAAAGTAGGACATATGGAGCTGAAGATGCATATAATGTGTGTGTGTGTGTGTGTGTGTGTGTGTGTGTGTGTGTGTGTGTGTGTGTGTGTGTGTGTGTATACTGTAACAAAGGAATCAAACTCTCACAAGCAAACAGTATATAAAAGTTAGAAAACAACAATCTGATTATCACACATTAGAAAACAACACTCTGATTATCACACAAAAGATCATCATGATAAGGGAACCCAATCATGGGAGTATGCGGAACACAATGTCAGAATTACAACACTGACAGTATCTTTACGAACACGGCATTTTCTGCCACAGTCTTTAACAGTTACAATATACCCGGAGAAGGATTCCCTTTTTTCCACAGTATCTCCCGAGTCAGAGTTGGCCTGCCGCTCCTCCCTGAATCCATGAAGAAGATAGTCCGATCTTTTTGTCTTCTCTTCAAGACATGCCAGGATTTTCCAGGCCAATGTTTCGGGGCTGTATCGTTTGCTGTGATACATCTGGTTCCCAGTCTTGATGGTACACACTTTCGGAATTTGTCCCGCATATATCCACATTTTCCTGTATGTCCTTCTCTGCCTCACACACTTCAGCACTGAAAGATTCGATCGACTCTTGCTGTTCGTCATGAAAGATTGTCGCTCCTTGTGTTTCTGCGTTAGAGGTTGTCGTATCACTCTGCTTACTGTCACGACGAGTGTCTCTAGGAAATATGTCTGCAAGAGTGGAAGAATGGTTTCCAGATGAAAACATGTCCGCACAAAAAGCTTCATCATTGTTGGCGTTGTCGGTAGTATAAAACAAACTGGGGTGAGTTGGCAAAAATAAAGCAGAAGGGGACGACGAACGTGAAGGTTCACTTGCCTATTTGTCTTTGTCTAGTCTGTGTGTTTCTGCTCTTCGTTTGTCACGGTTTACTTGAGACGGGCATTTCCGACCGTACACAGTGCAGTGATTCTGAACTGGAGCATCAGAGGGCTGACCGGTAGTCGTCAATCTCAGAACAATGACCGTTTGATTGCCCCGGCCTTCAGTTTTGAAAGAGGAGAGCGCCATTTCACGAAGTGCTGCGTTCAACACCAGTTCTGGCAGTTGTGATTTAACGTCCAAAAAGAGTAATGTAATGAGCGATGGGAACAATGACTCTATACTGAATTGCAAATGGTGCAATGTAAAACCTATATCTGAGAAAGGATCAGAAAGTGCCTGAAATCCACGTCTGTTTTTCTTTTCCATAACCACAAAGAAAAGGTCCAAAGCACAAACAACACAGCTCTAAACTGAACTGCAAAGAGTGAAACGTAAAAACGATGTCTGAGAAACGCTTAAAAACTATCTGTATTGAACGTCTGCCTTTCTATACTTACTTACTTTGCCTTTCTATAACCACAAAAAAAGAAAATAAAAGTCAGTACGTTGCACTGAAGAAATTTCTGAATATCACTGATCTGATTAAAAGAGTCAATAAGAGTACATGAAACAAAACAGGGAAGAAACAAAAGTTGACTGCAGGATTCGTTGTAAAATGAAAAAATAATAAAGTTTATAAAAACCTTTTGGTGGTAGTAGAATCCATTAGTGAGAACTCTGACGTTTCAAGCCATAGGCCCGTTGTCAAAGTGAAAGGAGAGGACAGTGTAGACAGGAAAGCCTCTGTGAGAATTGGGTGAGAACATTTCATTTAATGATCAAGTTGGACCAAAATAAAGTCACTGATCACTGTTCAGGTGTATTGAGTTCACACAGACACACACCACAGTTCACACAAAGACACCAACACACACACGCGCGCACACACACACCACCACAACCCCCACAAAACACACAACACCACACACACACACACACACACAACACCCACCCCCCACCCCACACCCACACCACACACACACACAAAAGGAGGGGAATAAATGGAAATATTCACTATTTTGCCTACTGAAAGAGAAAGAAACAGGGGCTAAAGAGGGACAGGACAGAGAGATTAAGGCAGAAGGGCCCTGGCTCAGCTAGACGTCAGTGACTCTGATGTTCATCCCAGCTGGCTGTGTGGTGCCCAAGCGGCTGATGACAAGGCTCTCCATGTGCTTTCTGTATACACGATCTCTGGGGTTCTGCCACACTGCTGATATCTTCGCATGACTGAAGCTGTGATACGGACCAACAAAATGTTGGCCGACTGGGTTGTTGTGGCCCAGCTTCATCGACCTCAGGTGCTCTGAAAAGCGGTCGGCCAATGAGCGGTAGGTCTCCCCAATATACAGCTTGGAGCAGAGGGTGCAGGTCAAGACGTACACTAAGTTCCTACACTGGCAGTTTAAACTGGACCTCACAGTGAATGTGCCAGTGGGTCCCACGACTGTAGTTGCAGTGTCTATAAATGGGCACGTCTTGCATTTTTTGTCCCACAAGGTCTGCACCCAGGTGAGGTTGACTGGGTGGCCTGCGGTCTAAGCTTGGACCTCACAAGCATGTCACGCAGGTTCTTGTCCCTCTGAAAAGCAATCAGTGGTGGCTTGGAAAAAATTTGTTTGAGGTCTGGATCTTGCTGGAGGAGACTAAAGTTTTCACGCAGGATTCTGCAGACTGGTAGGTTGTGAGGGTGGTATGGGATGACTACCACAGCGCGGTCCTCATCCTCTCCCGTTGCTTTTGGTCTCAGGGCTTCTGTGCGGCTGGTAGAGCGTGCACGTTCAAGTGCTGTTTGCACAATATCCTCTGGGTACTGGCGGGCTATGAAGAAGGTGGACATCCTCTGAGCCTCATTCTCAAAGTCCTGCTCTCTACTGCAAATGCGCCTGAGCCTTTGGAACTGAGAATGTGGTATACTGTTCCTACAAGCCCACTGACTCACATGCATATCTCCTATACAACTCCAGCCACCCATCCTCCGCCAGGAACATTCTCAGTTCCAAAGGCTCAGGCGCATTTGCAGTAGAGAGCAGGACTTTGAGAATGAGGCTCAGAGGATGTCCACCTTCTTCATAGCCCGCCAGTACCCAGAGGATATTGTGCAAACAGCACTTGAACGTGCACGCTCTACCAGCCGCACAGAAGCCCTGAGACCAAAAGCAACGGGAGAGGATGAGGACCGCGCTGTGGTAGTCATCCCATACCACCCTCACAACCTACCAGTCTGCAGAATCCTGCGTGAAAACTTTAGTCTCCTCCAGCAAGATCCAGACCTCAAACAAATTTTTTCCAAGCCACCACTGATTGCTTTTCAGAGGGACAAGAACCTGCGTGACATGCTTGTGAGGTCCAAGCTTAGACCGCAGGCCACCCAGTCAACCTCACCTGGGTGCAGACCTTGTGGGGACAAAAAATGCAAGACGTGCCCATTTATAGACACTGCAACTACAGTCGTGGGACCCACTGGCACATTCACTGTGAGGTCCAGTTTAAACTGCCAGTGTAGGAACTTAGTGTACGTCTTGACCTGCACCCTCTGCTCCAAGCTGTATATTGGGGAGACCTACCGCTCATTGGCCGACCGCTTTTCAGAGCACCTGAGGTCGATGAAGCTGGGCCACAACAACCCAGTCGGCCAACATTTTGTTGGTCCGTATCACAGCTTCAGTCATGCGAAGATATCAGCAGTGTGGCAGAACCCCAGAGATCGTGTATACAGAAAGCACATGGAGAGCCTTGTCATCAGCCGCTTGGGCACCACACAGCCAGCTGGGATGAACATCAGAGTCACTGACGTCTAGCTGAGCCAGGGCCCTTCTGCCTTAATCTCTCTGTCCTGTCCCTCTTTAGCCCCTGTTTCTTTCTCTTTCAGTAGGCAAAATAGTGAATATTTCCATTTATTCCCCTCCTTTTGTGTGTGTGTGTGGTGTGGGTGTGGGGTGGGGGGGTGGGTGTTGTGTGTGTGTGTGTGTGTGTGGTGTTGTGTGTTTTGTGGGGGTTGTGGTGGTGTGTGTGTGCGCGCGTGTGTGTGTTGGTGTCTTTGTGTGAACTGTGGTGTGTGTCTGTGTGAACTCAATACACCTGAACAGTGATCAGTGACTTTATTTTGGTCCAACTTGATCATTAAATGAAATGTTCTCACCCAATTCTCACAGAGGCTTTCCTGTCTACACTGTCCTCTCCTTTCACTTTGACAACGGGCCTATGGCTTGAAACGTCAGTGTTCTCACTAATGGATTCTACTACCACCAAAAGGTTTTTATAAACTTTATTATTTTTTCATGAAACAAAACAGGTTGTAAATTCCAATACCAAACCGAACCTGTTATTTGCAAATTCAAGTAAATCACCAGTTCATCACAGCAAATCACATTCTAGCAACAGCGCGGATTCTGTATTGTGGTGGACTATTCGTCAGACCAAAAATCCCCTTCAAAGATGGCAGTTGTCCTCCTTCCGGTGGTAAGAAGTGGAAGTGCTGGATGAGATTTGCCAGGTACAGAAACAGTTCCATTCGGGCCAGAGACTCTCCCAGACACGCACGTCGACCTGTAGATATATGAAATACATGACAGTTGACATACAAAATCTATTCAGAAGAAAAGTTTAACAAAGTCGCCATTATGCATATAAACATTAACACCCGAAGCAAATGTCATGAACTAAGGAAGAATGAAACGGAAGCCTGTAGACTCTATTTGTTTTAAGAGGGAATGGAACGGATGCTTGCACAGTCTGCAAATGGGGAAGACATTCGTGTTGAACACTGCGATAACAGTTGTAGTGCACAACAACACCAATTCCTTCAATTCTTGATTGGGACAGGAGACAGATCTTTCCCTGCCTTTCTTCAGCCCGTGCTCCCTCCACCATCTGAACTTTGTAATAGCACCAGACTGATCCACATGGAGACTAGTCGTTCAGATGATCTGTTGCTGCCACTACATCCACCAAGCTATTTCTATGATTTCTGCAAGTCACTTGCTCTTACCACCGTTACTGTTGTTTGTAGTGATATGCTGTTGCTATTTTTACTATAGACACAAAAAAGTGCAAACTAGGCATCTAACTACGAAGCTACTGTTCTGATCCTTTACGATCGATACTTATCCATTGTCTTCTTCACAATTCCTTCTGAACAACAGTACTTACCCATACTGAAGGCTATGAGCTCCTCTGATCGTGTCACTTTTCCGTCTGGGCCAATGAATCTCTCAGGACGGAAGTTGTCAGGATCTCCCCAGATGTCAGGATCCATCAAGGCACAGGTCAGAGCTGGGATGATCATGGCGCCTTTGGGGATGACGTACCCTCGGAACGTAGCATCATGGGAAGTAGCGTGAAAAACGGAGAGAGGAACAATGTCTGCCATCCTCAGAACTTCCTGAATCACGGCTTCCATGTATGGCATCTTTGGCTTATCACTCATGGTAGGCAGGCGATCTGGTCCAATGACGTCAGAGATTTCCTGGAAGCATTTGTCCTGGACATCGGGATGATGGAGAAAGAAGAGCAGGATCCACAGTATGGCTGTGGAGGTTGTCTCTGTCCCCGCAGAGAATAAGTCACCGACTGATTTTTGAAGTCTTTCTCCTGGAAGGAAGAACACCGCTTTTATTTGACAGTTCTACTCTGTTTCATCATTCTTTCATCTGCCGATTGTGTCGTCTACGTGCCAGATCTGAAAGAACGTACATACAGGGGACTGATATATGCTACGTTAGGTGTGGAGTTCCTTGTTTTCAGTGCTTATTCTTTGGAGGGGGAGGGGGGGCGGGAGGCCGACAGATAGGAGCGGCTTTAATGTGTTTTACCGTAGAGTTCTGGCAGTGATACAAAGTGACCCAGCTTCATGTTTGTACATGGAAATTTACAGACCAGCTGGTATGGAGTGGTGGATGATGAGTCAATACCGTCACGCATCATCACTCACGACAACCGACAGACTGACATGGATGACACTAAGTTGCCACAGGAATCGTATGAAAAGATAAGAGTTGTTTGTGAAGGGAAATGGCGGCTTAAGTAACGATTCTATCACAGCAAAGACAGGCTCTATCTCCACTTGAAGAAAAACCAGGTGATCCACAGTCAGGTACCTTCTCTTCACTAACAAGGTCCACGGGAGATCTGCGAAGAACTTGCCTCAGCATGTGGTAAAACACCCTCTCTGCTGTTGTTTTGTTCACCAGAAGCTAAAGCAGAAACCTGATTTACGGACACAGTGCTGAGGGAGAAATTCTACACGGAGGAGCTCCTGTTGAATGGAGAAGGCATACAGGCCCTTGACTTTTAGGACCATCCAGCGAACTGCATATCCTAGCAAACCAGCAATGTATTGACGTGCATTTCCTACCTCCCACTAGATCAGACTTTTGATATTTTTTCGGCGTAAACATCTCGTACCCAGTCACACTTTGCTGGACAAAGTGATCAAATATCTGTGCCAAGTAAAATCTTTTTTTTTAACAAGGAAAATCTTAACTGTGAAAGAAAATAATAACTGTAAATGTCAAGAACCCATGCCTTATTTCATCACATCAGAATATTCATGGGATTACAGAGAAAGAGACATGGGTTGACACTCGAAACAGGAGGTCCTGGGAGATTCAAAGTCTTATCTCAGTTGACGTGTGTTTGTTTATTTGTGTCTGCCATTGAAAAGGCCACGTATGAGTTTGCCACATTTTCTGGGAGTAGCCTTGAGATTATTCTAGTATTTGTTTTGTTTTGTTTTTTTTGCTTTGTGATGTTTCTTGCTCTTCCTTTAAGTGTGGATGTGCGGCACTTCTCTTAATGTTGAGCTCTGAAAGATGGTCTATGGTATAATGTCTTTGATCATGTTCGTAGTGATGATTCTTTACATTCCTTATCACATCGGATCGGCAAAGCTGTAATCCAGTTCTTATCGTTAACTTGTCTGTCAATGTGTCTGCTGTCTCATTTCCTTTGACACCTGCATGTCCCGGCCAGTACATTCATATGAGTCTCTCCAGTGGAAGGTTGCACAATACTTCACGCCAAGCAGGGCTTCCCATTCCTCTCTCCAATTTTTGAATCGGGTTCATGGAATTCGTCAGTATAATGGCTTGTTGAGTTCTAAGCTAGTCTGCGGGATGAGAGCCAGTGAAGTGCTTATGTCGCTGATTCTACCTGCATTCTTAGACTTGAAGTTATTAAACTGTACTAAAAAAGAAATGTTAACGGCACCTGGTGTTTCCATGTGGTCACCCATGCAAATACTAACCAGGCCCGGCATCGCCTAGCTTCGGTGATGGGACGAGAACTGGTGCTTTCAACGTTGTATAGCTATTGGCCACATCAAATGAGTAGCGTTGATGTAAAACTACATTTAGAACATCTTTGCTCATTCCGTAGGATAATTCTAGACTATTGTAACGAACCAAACACAGACAATCCTGTTGCGAGGTAGGCACAGAGTGAGAGAGAGAGAGAGAAGAGAGAGAGAGAGAGAGAGAGAGGAAGAGACAGAGACAGAGACAGAGACAGAGAGAGGGGGAAGAGTGAGACGCAAGATGTTTTATTCATATAATTCATATAATTATTCATATAAAGCTTCAGCCCATCATGAGGGAGAATGTGGAACATGTAATTGACTTGAGATATGTAGCTGATTCAAATTAAAACTAACAATAACATAAAATGTATTCATACACATTTCAGTCAGTCAGTCAGGAGAGAGAGAGAGAGAGAGAGAGAGAGAGAGAGAGAGAGAGAGAGAGAGAGAGAGAGAGAGAGAGAGAGAGAGAGAGAGAGAGAGAGAGAGAGAGAGAGAGAGAGAAGAACAGACAGACAGAAACAGATTCATCGAACAAACCGTCCAGAGAAGTATTCACATTCCCACGTGTCTTTTGGCGTTGAATCTGATGCAGATAGCTGTAAACAAAGTCGGTGTCTTCCTGTAGCTCCGGACGTTCCTCTATATGATGTTCAGCCACTTGTTTATCCACAAAATCATAGATATGGGCAACGTTGGACGTGAGCTCCTTGTTTTTGAACAGGTCACCAGGGACGTAGCGTAGTGCAGGTAAGAAATTTAGAATGGCTGTTCCTGCAAATGAATCACATTTTTCACAAACGGAGTACGTTAACATATTATCTATCCGTCTGTCTGTCTGTCTGTCTGTCTGTCTCTCTCTCTCTCTCTCTCTCTCTCTCTCTCTCTCTCTCTCTCTCTCTCTCTCTGGTATGAAAAGTATATATATATATATATATATATATATATATATATATATAATATATATATATATACATACATACATATAACAAGTTGAAACCCTGCTATCCATTATAGTATAACAAGTTATGCAGCTAATCCGTATTGGTATTGCTTTTAAATTAAGTTTGTGTCTACATGGGTGTCTCTGTGGTTGTCATTGATTTGACAAGAGACAGCCATTTACAATCTCTGTCGACCTCACTATGGCTTTCAATACTGTGAGCAAAACTATCGCTGGAAGATCATGGCAAAAGTTGGACACCTAAACAAACTCATCATGTGTAAGACAGTGCCAAGAAGGAATGTTGGCTCATGTGTTTGATGATGGTGACAGTTCTGATGCTTTTTTAGTCTCCAAGGGCATTGGGCAGGGATGTCTGCTGACTTCCACTTTCTTCGGCATGCTGACAGATTCTTTTAGAGATAATGAACAAGACATCGACATCAGATGCAGAATGAATGACAAACTGTTCAACGTGCACCATCTCCAGGTCATCATGAGGTCAGAGGAAATTACAGACTCAGACCCTGACATGCAAGGCAGCAGGTTGGCGATGCCTGTGCTATGCCTCCCTAGAACGCTTTATATGGGGGATGTACTTCATCACTCGCAACTGAAATACGTGATCTCCCTCGAACCCACAAAATCCAAACACCTCCTTCCCAGTAAAGTCTGTAGTCATCATCACCCTTAACCCTTTCAACCCTTCTGATTTTACAGCCTGGACAGCTTTTCCTGTCTAGCCAGCTTGGGCTGATCTTCCACTATGATGTTAACAACTCCGTACTGTTACAATGAAACCAATTATTTATCAACATACGACAGTTCCATATCATGTCATTTATCTTTGGCTTAAGATGCTTTGAGAAATCGAAAAATTATTTTACATATTTCTCTATAACTTTGTGTTTCAGTGTAAACTTCAGATTCATCTTCAGCTTAAAGACTTCAAAACTGTGACATTTTATAAACAAAATGTATATTTCAACTGCATTAAATTAGAAAACTGTAAGTCGCATAGTTTTGGAGCAACACCGGTTTGAGTGCATCATGTCTGTCACCTGATATTGCTTGGGCTTAGGTGGCTTTCTTGAGTGGCGTTCGGGCATGCTGGACCTAATGGATGCACATCATCATCACACACAGAAACAAACCCACTTTGTCACTAACCTGATGCTAGCTTGAAACTATCATGTAGCACTCTTAGGTAACGGAGGAACTCTGGGTCTTGGTAGTCAAACCGCTTTCCAAAGATGATGGAACAGATATTGTTGGAGACGCTGACCTTAGTCATTTTCTCAAGATCAGCTGGCGCCCCATGGTGATCCTCGATAGCCCGGATGTAGTGGGTGATCTCCTCCTGGATCCTTTCAGCCAGCACGTTCTTGCCCATGCCCATCTGACGGAGAATCTCCATGGCTGTCTTGCGTTGTTCCTTCCACTCAGAGCCAGATGTGCTTACCACGCCTTTCTTGTGCAAAAGATAATCACAAGGTTTTTCATATCATTTTCTTACCACATCCTGCCCCCTTCCCTCCCCTCGCCCCCATCCCAACTCTCTCTCTCTCTCTCTCTCTCTCTCTCTCTCTCTCTCTTCTCTCTCTCTCTCTCTCTCTCTTTCTCTCTCTCTCTCTCTCTCTCTCTCTCTCTCTCTCTCTCTCTCTCTCTCTGTGTGTGTGTGTTTTGTGTGTGTGTGTGTGTGTGTGTTGTGTGTGTGTGTGTGTGTGTGTGTGTGCTATTTCTTCCTTTTCCATCTCCATCAGTCAATTCCTCTTCATTCTGATGCTTTGCTGAATGTACACGAACGGTACTGTGAATTCTGTCATTGATTCCAAACGTTGAGATTTCTTCCGTCCGGTTCGTTTGTTCTTTATTTTTATTGATCTATGCATTTATAAATATATCTATTCATTCATTTATTTATTTATTTATTCATGTATTTATTTGTTTCTTCATTTATTTATTTATTTATGTTAATTCATCTATGTATTTATTCTTTTATTCATTTATGTATTTATTGTACAGTGTTAGGAAATAAACACTAGACGTCGGCTATTTCATTGGATGAGTAAACGACTGGCTTTCACTGAGGTAAAAAAAAAAAGAAAAGAAAAGAAACGAATGTCCTGGTCACCTCTGTGATTAGTGAGTTGCGCTATTAAGTCGTCATGCGGTCGATCGGAGAAGACGTCAGCGAAGGTGACGAGGGCTTCACGGATGGCTGAATAGCTGGCCAGCACCACCACCAGCTTCCCTCCCATGTACAGACTGAACACGTCCCCATACTGATGTCTCCACGTCCAGAGCTGGGGCCGTGGGTCCTTGGGCATCAGGTGCAGGTGGCCCAGCAGGGGCAGGGCAGGTCCAGGGCCTGGGGGGAGGCCCGGGGGTCGTCGTGTGGACAGCCACCACAGCAGACACAACAGCACTACCCCTCCCAGCAGGAGAGTGGTGGGGTCAAGTGATGATAGTATAGCCATCAGTATCTGTAGAATACAACTAGACATGAAAGTAGAATGACAATGTTTTAAAACGTAATATGATAGATGAACATTTTCAGAACAGAACATTGACTGCGCAATTGTCGTGTCATTTCTCTTGTTAATATGTTGTGTCATCGTCAACCGAACGACACAACAATATCATTCATCATAATGACTCACTCAAAAAGTACACTTACCGATGAGCAGTTGAGCGGTGATAGATGAGAGGAAGTGGAGGGTGTGTGTGTGTGTGTGTGTGTGTGTGTGTGTGTGTGTGTGTGTGTGTGTGTGTGTGGTGCGTGGTGTGTGTGTGTGTGTGTGTGTGTGTGTGTGTGTGTGTGTGTGTGTGTGTGTGTACGTGTGTGTGTACGTGCGTGCGTGCGTGCGTGTGTGAGGGGGGATGAGAGTGATTTAAGTAGTGTACAACCTTCCAGTTGTTGACGATTCTTGTTTTGACGTGTTTAATGCAGAGACTTTTTTTTTCTCAGAATGCGTACTTTCGGGGAGTAAAAAAAAAAAGAAGTTTGAATTATGGTTAGGGATGGTGGCGGCGAGTAGCTATTAGAACACACTTTCTCCTGATCGACGCGTGCGCGCGCGCGCGCGCGCGCACATACACACACACACACACACACACACACACACACACACACACACACACACACACACACACACACACACCGCCCCAGCACATGCGCTTGGTACATCAGTTTCTTGAAAAGAGGGAAAACACTGTCTTTTAAAGCATCATATTTGAGGGCGATTTCTAGAGCATAACAATAATAATAATAATAATAGTAACAACAACAGTAACAAGAAACACTACTACTACTACTACTACTACTATTGATATCAATTTTGATAGTAACAACAACAACAATAACAATGATCATCATCATCAAAATAATAATAATGATGATGATGATGATGATGATGATGATGATGATGATGATGATGATGATAAAATCTCTTATCCAATATATATTGCACTCTTGACCAATTATTATCCATCCCCACCCACCTATCCCCCCCTCCCCCCCAATTTCTTCATCTCCTCCTCTGCTCTTCATTTATTTGCGGAACTTCGGGGCATGAAGCCTCCATGGTAAAATTATCATAACCTTCTATGGATTCTTTGAGGAAAATAGAGGAAACGTACAGCAGAAGAACGAGTAAGCAAAGGAAAAGAACACTTCATGTCTACATACGCCTAGGTCTGGTTTTCAGCCACAACGAACAGTCTTTTACTGGTCCACTGCCTGTTTGTATACAAACACAACCTGATGGCTGTACTTGCGTAGCTCTAACCACCAGAAACAATTTATAGGTATAGGAATATTTGATAAGAACAACCGGATGCCTAAATACGCGTACCTTCTTCTTTTCTTCTTCTCTTTCTTCTCTCTTCTCCTCCTCTCCTCTCTCCTCCTCCTCCTCCTCTTCCTTTTCTTCTTCTTCTTCTTGCTTGTTGTTGTTGTTGTTCTTCTTCTTCTTCTTTAAACACCACCACAACTAATCTGTTGCCAGTCCAACATAGTTTTCCTTGTATTAAGACAAGGCCTGATATCTACACTGACTTACCTCGTATTCGTCCACCGCCAAAACCTTGTCTGTTGCCAGTCCAACGTCAGTTTCAGTTTCAGTTTCATCAAGGAGGCGTCACTGCGTGCGAACTAGTCCATATACGCTACACCACATCCACTAAGTTTTAAGACCACACTACGCATGATTTGAAGCTGATGGATAAATGAATTAAGAACAAAGTTGAGACAATTGAAAAAGAGGGTCTCGTGGCTACGACTCAGCGGATTTCTCACCTACGCATTAGCCCAACGCGCTGGTCAGACCTTGAGTGCCTACCTACCATTTGTGTGTGTGTGTGTGTGTGTG
Organism: Conus canariensis; assembly: GCA_033310375.1. NCBI lineage: Eukaryota > Metazoa > Mollusca > Gastropoda > Neogastropoda > Conidae > Conus > Conus canariensis. Next base: position 73,646,604 of record CM065719.1, on the reverse strand, counting down.
TGTGTGTGTGTGTGTGTGTGTGTGTGTGTGTGTGTGTGTGTGTGGATGCACACGTGTGTGTATGATGTGTGGGCATGGGCCCATGTGTGTGCGTGGGCGCGCGCGCGCGCGCGCGCGCGTGTGTGTGTGTGTGTGTGTATGTGTGTGCGTGTGTGTGTGCACGTGTGTGTGTGTGTGTGTGTGTGTGTGTGTGTGTGTGTGTGTGCGTGCGTGCGTGTATGTGTGTGTGTGTGTGTGTGTGTGCGCGCAGGCATGTGTGCACGTTCGTGTGTGTGTGTGTGTGTGTGTGTGTGTGTGTGTGTGTGTGTGTGTGTGTTGTGTGTGCACGTGTGTGTGTGTGCACGTGTGTCTGTGTGTGTGCGTGTGCAGAAGTGCGTGTGCATATGTGTGTGTGTGTGTGTGTGTGTGTGTGTGTGTGTGTGTGTGTGTGTGTGTGTGTGTGTGTGTGTAATTTGTGGATTTGTGTGAACACGCGTATCTGCATATAGGCTATATGTGTACATATCTGTGTGCATGTGTCTTTGTATGTGGGCGTGTGCGCATGTGCGTGTGTGTGTGCATTTGTTCGCTTATGTGTATGTGTGTGTGTGCGCGCGTGTGTCGGTGTGGACGTGCACATGCACACATGTGTATATGTGTGTGGGTAAGAGCGAGCGAACGTACGCGCACACGTTCGTATTTGTGTGTGTGTGAGTGCGCACGCGCCCGCACGTATGTGTGTGTGTGTGTGTGTGTGTGTGTGTGTGTGTGTGTGTGTGTGTGTGTGTGTGTGTGTGTGTGTGTTGTGACTGCGTGCGTGAATGTTCAGAAGATGACTTAGGAACAAGAACAGGACCATCAAATACAGCATGTAAGTGCACGCGCACACTCGCGCGAACACACACATACACATCACAATAAGAACAACAACTCCTCCCCCTCAAACACATCCCACGCACACAACACACACACACACACACACACACACACACACACACCCCAACACACACACACACACACACACACACGTGCGGGCGCGTGCGCACTCACACACACAAATACGAACGTGTGCGCGTACGTTCGCTCGCTCTTACCCACACACATATACACATGTGTGCATGTGCAAGTCCACACCGACACACGCGCACACACACAAAAACCCCCCTCCCCCCCCCCCCCCCCCACACACACACATACACTCACACACTCTCTCACACACACCACACACCAACGCTTCCACACACATGTCTGTGGACTCTCTAATTAACATGCTGGCATTACCCACTGATGAACACACACACACAAAACACACACACACACACACACACACACACACACACACACACACACACACACACACACACTCACTCTCTCCCACACACACTCACACACCAACGCTTGCACACTTATGATGTACATGGACACTCTAATTAACATGCTGGCATAGTCTTATCTCAGTTGACATGTGTTTCATCTTTTGTGTCTGTTATTGGAAAGGCCCAGTATGAGTTTGCCCCAATCTCTAGGAGTCTTCGCAATGTTGGCCTTGAAATTATTCCAATGTTTGTTTGGTTGGTGATGTTTCTTGCTCTTCCCTTAAGTCTGGATGTGCGGCCACTTCCTCTCTTGATGTTCAGATCTGAAAGATAGTCTATGGTATAGTGGCTTTGCTCTTGTTTGCTTAAGTGATTCTTCAGATTTTTTATCACATCAGATCGGCCAAGCAGTAATCCAGTTCTTCTTGTTGCCTTGCCAGCCAGTGTATCTGCTCTCTCGTTTCCTTTAACTCCAACATGTCCAGGGCAGTACATCCATATGAGTCTCTCCAATGGAAGGCTGCGCATTAGTTCATTCCAAGCAGGGCTTACCATTCCACTTTTCACTTTCTGAAGTAGGTTCATGGAAGTCAGTCAGTATCATGGCTTGTTGAGTTTGAAACTGGCTTATGGATGTAAGCCAGTGGAGTGCTTGTGTCACTGCTTCTACCTCCATTGTTAGACTTGAAGTTGTTAAACTGTGCGCACCATTGTCTTCCTGAATAGTTCGGCCATTTTGCTTCACTGTGTATCCCCAGCTTGACATACCTTTGGTGACAGAACCGACAGTGTATATTAAAATATCATCTTTTGTGCAAAGGTCTTCTACCAGCACCTGAATTTCTGCGCTGGTTTTGCCTTCTGGCCATTCTCGACAATGTCTTCCAAGTTCTGGAGTGATGGCAATTTGGTAGAGGTGCTTCAGGTGGTCTGGATATTTCTCCCATTCCTTGGTTTCTTTGACTTCTGCTAACTGGCACACAAGCTGTATACTGTCTTCTGCCTGACCCATCCATGATTTTCCACGTCCTAGCCGAGTGCCTTTTGTTTCCTTGACCGCCGCATGAAGTGGGTTTGAGGATTTTCAAGGGCTCTGAAATATGCCTTCATCTGTTCCAGCTTGTGTCTTATCTGCATCGAAGGAAGGTCGATCAGGTATCGCATAGTTTGAACTGGTGTGTCCTTTGTGGTTCCCAAGATCAATCTCATTGCTTCATTTTGAATTCTTTCTAATTTGAGAAGGTTGCTGCTGGACAGTGTTGTAAGCCCTAATCCATAATCTATCACACTGAGTACAAGTGCGTGATACAGTCGGTAGAGATGGCGCTGTTCAATGCCTTTAGCTGCCATTGCTTTCATGGCAGATAAGCCTTTCTGGCATTTAAGAACACTATTCTCAACATGCTTTCTAAAGGTTAGCATTCTGTCAAAGCCTATACCCAAATAGCGTAGGTTGTTAGTTGATTCAATTGGTATTCCATTGAAGGAAACTGGTGAGGGTACTTGTCCTGATGTCTTGTTGTTGAGAGTGCAGACTAATGTCTGGGCTTTTGTAGGGTTGATGGACGATCCAGTTTCTTGACACCACTGAGCAATGTTGTTCAACTGTTGCTGAACTGCTTTCGTTCTTTCTTCAGCATTCTTTGATGTTTTGTAGATCAGGCTGTCATCTGCAAATGTCATCACTCGAGCAATTCCGTTTCTGTTGAGGTCTGCTAGGCCTTTAGTTTAAACATTGTACAAAACAGGGGAAAGAGGAGAACCTTGAGGTAATCCCATAAAAAGTTTATGAGGCTCAGAAGTCCAATCTCCAAATCGTAGGATGACGGTTCGCTTCCGAAGTGTCGCTGCTATCCATCGTGTAAGTGTTTTACTGACTCCATAGTCAAGGAGTAGTTCCATGAGAAGTGTCCAACGTCATTTCCTCTCACTGAGACCTGATGCCTCTGATAATCTTTACATGACTGATAATACAATGGATTGTTGGTTAGGAATAAGAAATGTCTCATATCTTTGTTCACGCGCTATGATAATTAAGCTAATGCATACACACACACACAAAAAAAGTTAATGCATACAGTTCCCGCTTTAGGGAGGCTAGCGTTCGTGTTCAGCTGTATCATTATCTTCACGCTGCTTTTAAGGTGCAGGTTGTGACTTCAATTTATGAAAAAGAAGAAGAAGTCAAAGAAGAAGAAGGAGAAGAGGATGACGAGGATGAAGTCGACGAAGAGGACGACGAAGAAGAAGAAGACGCCGACGACGTTTTTTTTTTTTATCAATATAGGTCACAGTAAATTTCGATTGATCGAGTCAAACGCCTTTTCAAATCAATAAATGCTACGTATAACTTACGATTAGAAGAAAACTGCTTCTGAATCAGGGCAAGAAGGGTAAACATATGGTCTACAGTCGAGTATCCGCGTTTAAATCCAGCCTGATGCTCACCAATTAGGTTATATTCTTCTACATATTCCCGAAGTCTTAAGTTAATGGTGGTACAAATACTTTGCTACTAATATCAGACAACGAGAAACCTCGATAGTTGTTTACATTGTTCACATCACTTTTTTATACAGTGGAAGAGTTATAGACTCACACACAAAGGAAAACCTTAAAGAAGAACTTAATACATACCTTGCGAACGAACAATTTCCCAAATTAGACAATGAAGAGGCCAGACTGTGCGAAGGTGAGATCTCGCAAAAAGAAGCAGGTGTAGCTCTAAAATCAATGAAAAATGGCACGTCTCCGGGAAGAGACGGCTTGACAGTTGAGTTTTATAAATTCTTCTGGAATAAGTTAAAAATGGTGGTTACCAAATCGTTTAATGATGCATATGACAGAGGGGAAATGAGCTATACACAAAAGCAAGGCATCTTAATATTACTACACAAAGGAGCAGAGCTAGCAAGGGATTCCCTTAGTAACTGGAGACCAATAACACTACTAAATATAGATTATAAAATAATGGCAAAAGTGATTTCGATGAGACTGGTCAAAGTGATTGGTAAATTAATTAATGAAGACCAAGTTGGATATCTAAAGGGCAGAAACATAGCGAGCGTTATACGTACAATTGACGACGCCATCGAATATGTTAATGCAACGAATAAATCAGGATATTTGTTAGCTGTAGACTACCAAAAAGCATTTGATACCATATCAAAAGAATTCATGATGGAAACATTCGAAATATTTGGTTTTGGAGAGCAGTTTAGAAACTGGGTTAAAATTTTAGTAACTGAAACTTTCAGTAACATTTACCACGGTGGGTGGATCTCGGACTCCTTCCCACTCGAGTGTGGAATTCGACAAGGATGTCCATTCTCTCCACTAGCCTTCGTGCTAGCAGTGGAGCTACTTGCAATCAAAATCAGAAATAGTCAAATTAAAGGTATAAAACTACCTGAAGTTGATAGCAACATGAACAACAACAACAATAATAATGATGATAATAATGATAATAATAATAATAACAATAATGATTTGAAAATTAAACAACTTGCTGACGACACAACACTGTTTCTGAAGGACAGTGAAGACATGATCCTAGCCAAAGACATTATAGACACAATTCACAGGTTTCTCGGGACTGAAATTGAATTGCCGTAAGACTAAAGCGATGAGATTAGGCGGTCAAAGACAAGAAACCGAAAATCTTGTATTCAAAACAGAAAACAAATTGAAGATACTAGGCATTATTTTCACAAGTGATAAAAGCGCTGTAAATGTTGAGGACAACTGGAAAAACAGAATCGAGAAAATCGAAAAATATATAAAACTGTGGAGCCATAGAGACTTGGGAATTAATGGAAAATTAATCATTATTAAAACATTTCTGTTATCACAGTTGATTTTTGTCATGCAGAGTATTGGCTTACCAGAACATGTCATTACTGCAGTCAACAGAATGTTTTATAAATTTATCTGGCAAAGAAAAGTTAGTAATAGAAAAGCTTTTGAAAAAATTAAAAGGAAAATTATGGAGGATGACAAATCAAATGGTGGGCTAAATATGGTTAACTTACAAAGGGCACAAGAAAGCTATTATTTGGAATGGGCAAGAAGTTTATTGACGAGTGTAGACAAGAAATGGGCTCGGATCCCGAGATGGCACATAAGTAAGGTCTTGAGTGGCCTAGGATGCTTTGAAATAAATTGTAAACTGAATGAAGTTGTGGGAATTGAAAAGATAAAAAGCTCCTTCTGGAAAACGGTAGTACAAACCTATCTTAAAAACAAAACATGTATGAGCCTAGCTGATGTAGACAGAGTAAATATCAGCAGACAACTTTTATGGAACAACACTTTAATCAGATTCAAGGAGAAAGTGCTGTACTTTCCCCTGTGGAAAAAAGCAGGACTGGAACGAATGAGCGATATCATAAAAAGCAGCGAAAACAGATTCCTGACTAGAGAAGAAGTTACAGATAGAATCGGAAGGAACCACGCAGTCACTTTTTTCGAATACAACGTACTGATTAACGCTTTACCAAACATCTGGAAACGATGGACAGAAGATGGCCTGTTAACTGCTGCGAACACCCAAAACAAAAAGGTAGTTATGCCAGACTTCATGACAATGGACCCAAACCTAAACATATTGCAGCCTTTTTAAAAAAGAAAGAGTCAGTAAACAATCCTGTTCAGTCATGTGCAGAGGCATTTTGGTTAAGAAAATTAAACGTTGTGCTAGATGAGAGTATATGGCTACTTGCGGTAAAAGCAACTAAGGAAACTAGACTGAGAGAACTGCAATGGAAAATCCTACATAATATCTACCCAACGAATATACTGCTGCACAAAATGAAGGAAGTTGACAATAATAAATGCTCCTTCTGCAGGGACGAAATTGACTTTATAGAACATTTCTTCTACCTTTGTGCACCGGTGAGAGCGTTCTGGAAAGATGTAGAAAGGTATATACAAACAAAGTTGGATCTGAAAACAAAGTTAACTTTAAATAACGTTCTCTTTGGTGTAACCACGGTGGAAACAGACTTGAAAAGTCTCGGTATATTAAATCATATCATTTTGATCGGGAAAATGTGCATTAGCATATATAAGAAAGCTAAAGCTCAGACACCATTACTCATTCTGTTTGAATACAACGTACAGAACAGAAACGTTTTTTAGACAATGGTAGGAAGAGAGACAGGTTAGTTGGGAGACGAGAGGGGGGGGGGGGGGGGGGCGGGGATAGGGAGAAACATAGGAGAGACGGGACCGGGTCAGGGGGGAGTGCGAGGGAGTAAAAGGATTTCCTCGAACGCAAGCCAAACTAAAACAAAGCCAAAGTGAAAACACAAAAAAGGCTGCCTATTACAAACATAGGACACCCCGTAAAAAAAAAAAAAAAAAAAAAAAAGTGTGTGGGGGGGGGAGAGAGAGAGAGAGAAGAAAAAAAGAGGAGAGAAAAAAAAAAAGAAAAGAAAAAGAAAAAAAAAAGAACGTAGCAAAAGGCACGGAAAGGATGGTGGTATCTTGAAGTATACTGCTGGTGTTTTTTTTTTTTTTTTTTTTGTGGGGGGGGGGGGCGACTTGAGGAAATATTTGTAGTGCCTATTAGTTACTAATATGTTCACATATTCATGTTTCTTGGTACATGTTCAATGTGATGGTTTAGAATTGGAAAAAAAAAAAAAAAAAAAAAAAAGCTCACCAGAAAGTAATACCTGTTGTAGTAAGCTGCAACAAGCTTTTTACAACAATTTTTTTTCTCGCACGCGTACTTCGAAGACAGAAAAAAAGTACCTGAAATTTTGATGGAAATAAAAAAAACAACATGATATATACCCTTGAACGCTTGTTGTAGAGGCATACTGTGGGCTAGCAAGAAAACACGTGCAACTCTCCGGTCGTGAACGTTAAGGGTTAACGCTTAAAAAAATGAGATGGGGTTCGGGGAGTGGGGGTGGATGGGAAGGGGGATAAACCTCCAACCAGCGACATGAAGATCCATGCATATTTACATTTTGACTTGGTGGTAAAATAAGGGCCCTTTAACAGGTAGGCCTATGTAAATCACATTTAAGTTAAACAAGCATAGGCCTACAATACAGATCTATGCGCTCTCCATGACAAAAGAAGGTCGGAGAAAGAGAGAGGGGTCATGGAGAATGGGACTTGCAAGAAAAAGACGTCAGATAGCGAAGAAAACAATTTTGTATAACACAGAATTTAGAAAATAGGAAGTTGGAAAGTCTCTCTCTCTCTCTCTCTCTCTCTCTCTCTCTCTCTCTCTCTCTCTCTCTCTCTCTCTCTGCGTGAGTGCTCGTGAGCGCGTTTCTGCGCTCTTACGAGCTTGTATGGATGGATGTTAGTCCGTGGAGGTGTACACATTAAAACAGTGTACTTTAAAAAATAAAAAAAAATATTTAAAAAAAGTTATAGACTCGCACCAAGAGTCGGGAAAAATACCCTTATCGAGCAATGCATTGAAGAACATGACAAAAAAGCTGTGATCTGTTCGCGCGAAGCTTTCAAAAGCTCCCCACTAATTCCCTCAGGACCTGCAGCTTTACCAGACTTTAATTTCTTAAGTGCTAGCAAAACTTCATCTCTTGAAATGGGACGGTCCATGAACTCATTTTCCGCATTTAGCACAGCATATTCATAATTATTTGGCAACTCTCCGTTTAGTAAGGACTCGAAATGTGGGAACCACTCATGTAATGGAATACTACTTCTGGGTTGTTTTCGTTTCAGCGAAATCTTTTTTTATGCAGTCCCCAAAATCCTTTTGATTATGAGCGGATGCTGTGTGTTCTTCTAACATACTGCTATTAAATTCTCTTTCCTGTCTAACAAGCTTTTGTATTCACTTCTAGCCCTTACATACACATTTTCATCATTCTTATCCAGAGTTCTACGAAATGTAATCAACAATTTATGCACTTTTCTCTTGTTAAGATTACATTCTGCGTTGAACCATCCTTCTTTATGTTTAGTCGGGTCCACCTTTATGGTTCTTGTCATGCATGTAGCACATGTTCTTATACAATCATTAAACACATTCAGCGATTCATCAATATTTACATCAATTAGCTCTACGGCATTTTTCAGTCTACTGAGAGTTTCAGCTTCGCAGAGTTTTTCATTAAAAAAAAACTGACTGTAGTGTTCATTCCATACAAATTTTTCATTGATTTGACTCTCCTTATCACCATTTCTACGAGACATATTCTGAACAGAAAGAACAAGATGAAGAGGACATTGGTCAAATTCAATACGGCCAATAACACGCATCTCACATGAATCACATATGATATAAAATGCATTGGGCAAAATGAAGTAATCGTTCACGCTGCATCCATTTTCTCCGATGTATGTGTAGCGAGCTTCCTGGTCGCCATTACATGAACTATTAAGAACTGCTAGATCAAGGGCAATGCACATATTAATCAACAATTTACCGTAAGTGTTTAAATGTGTATCTTGAGAATGACGCTTTAAATGTACAGTGCTGTCTCGAAAATGATGTATTTCATTGTTAACTGGCCGAGGCGGAGAAACAATTGAAATATGGCTGTTCAAAAACCACAGATCATTACATAAACGTCATCCAGTGTTAGTAATAAATCAGTCAATTTTCAAGTATTGCAATCCCCTGATCGTAACCAAAATAATCATAGAACGGAGAACTTCCCGGTGGTATGTACACACATAGGTATAGAACGTCACACGAACACCCACATAATTGCTTATCAAGAACGAAAGCAAACATATTTTCATATTTAACATCCAAATGACGTACGAACGGACAAAACTCCTTTATTAAGCAACTTATGCCCCTGAATTTCTCCCTTAACTAGTACATTTTACAGAGGGTTTGCAATACAATTCGAATATAGCGAATAAACCAGAATCCCAGACTTTCTCAAAAGTCTCCACCAGACAAAAAATATCAAAAGAAGAAACATATGACAAAAAATCATTAAACATTAATTTTGAGCGGAAATCATTAACATTCTAAGACAGAAAGGATAAAGGTCTCAGTGTATGTACGGAAGATAAATTAGAATACGAAACTGGCTCCGGAGTACTGTCTTCAGAGGAAACAGAGTTTTGCACATCATCATCCGAGACAAGGCCCCCTCCCACCCCCTCCGCGACACCAAACGAGGCACGAGAAACCAAAACACGTGAACAAGAATCTGAACTCAACTTGGGAATTCTCCACCGGGAGAACGAGCGCCTGATTTTTCACGTGCCCCGCTCGGCGCCACAGAGCGAGTGCGTGAGCAAAAGAGGGAAGGCTCAGGTGTCAGCAAAACCTCTGTACTCCCCCGAAAACGTTCCCCCTATGCCGGCCAATATCCTATCTAACTTCTCTCAGAGAGTTGTAAGCATCCAGAGCAAACTTCTTGCCATTAATAAGCAAATGATCCTAGATCATGCGTACTTCTTTGCCCTTGCTTCTGGCCTCCCTTGGAAATGGATTCAACTTCCGTCTTACATCACAGACACTTGGTGAGAAATCCTCCTCAACAAATACTCCACTGCCCTTCAGTTGTTTTTGTTTTTTGTTTTTTTTTTTGCTTTCAGGATTTTGATTTTTTTTTGTCTATAGAAGAACACCGAGCAATGACGGTAAAATTAGGTTTGGAGCCAAGTCTATGTACATGGTAAAATTCTACAGTATCAGTTAGTTCTAGATCATCAGTGATAAGATCCTGAATTAATCCTTCACAGACCTCATTCATTTCATTCTCCCCTCTTGGGATGCCATGGAATATCAGGTTGTTACGTCTTGATCTATTCTCTAGATCGTCAGATTTCTTTTGCAGATAATCTACGTTTTCATTTAAGTCATTATTCTTTTGTTCAAAAATGTCATTCTTGTGTTGCAGGTCAGTAATTTCTTTCTTTAAGTTCACGTACAATTTCATGAAGTACTCCACACTCCTGGCGGAGCTGACTCACATCATGTTTAACACTGTCCATCTTGCTGTTGTGGGTGCTGTCAATGTTATCCAGTCATGACATCACATCAGCCAGAGAAAGTTCCTTTGAAGAACGAGAAGGATGAGTGGTTGTAGAGCCGGGTCTGCCGCATGTTACCAGCCGACATGGAGTTGCCTTGCTCAGGGTTGGGTCCAGGGTTTGATTCGACGTCACCGCATCGCAAGAGTAATTTATTGTCGCATCAATGCACAAAAAAATTGTCCTGAAGACGACGTGACAGCTGCGACCGTACACCTTGCACGACAAAAGTGCGCCCCCATGAGAGAGAGAGAGAGAGAGAGAGAGAGAGAGAGAGAGAGAGAGAGGGTAGCTCTTCATGACAATAGATTATCCAACTCAAATTTTCAAAGTTTGAGACATTATGTAGGAAAGTGCATTGTATGATGGGAAAGTGTGTGTGTGTGTGTGTGTGTGTGTGTGTGTGTGTGTGTGTGTGTGTGTGTGTGTGTGTGTGTGCGTGCGTGCGTGCGTGTGCGTGTGTGGAGGGGGGGGGGAGAGGTGCAGGCTAACAACTGTCATTACATTAATGACAACAAAGATTTTTTTTAATCTAAAAAAGGGGGATGGGGAAGCGGAACAGGGGAACAAAGAACGTTAAGAAGAATGACAAATCAAAACATCAATTAAAAATGCTTAACTAGTAGCGTGTGTGTGTGTGTGTGTGTGTGTGTGTGTGTGTGTGTGTGTGTGTGTGTGTGTGTGTGTGTGTGTGTGTACTCGCAGTCTAAGCCTGCAGAAAAGTACAGAACTTTTCTCCTTTTCATGTTGGCATGCTCGAGGCCCAGCTTCTTGGCTGAGGAACACAGCTTTGGTTGCACCGGGCGACAGTACAGTTCCTCAATGGGAGCATATTTCTCCAAATTGTGATATAGATTATACTACTCTAAAAAAAGAAGACAATATTATTTTGATATCAGTAGAAGCAAAAGAACATCTTGAAAACACATATCCACATCATCTTAAAATCAACACGGATGGTTCAGTTTTAGAATCTTATACAGGAGCTGGATTTGTAATTCCCGATTTAAAAGCAAAGAAATCATTTTGTTTAGGAAAGAACTTTTCAGTTTTCACTGCTGAACTATATGCAATCCTTATGGCCTTATCTTGGATATCTGATCTTAATGTGGCAATTTACAGCATTCTAATCTGTGTTGACTCTAAATCTGTTCTTTGTAGCTTACAAAATTGGGATGCAAATGTAAGGAAAGACTTAATTTTTGACATAAAATTTATGATACATTCTGTTATGGTGAAAGGAACTTTTGTAGAGTTTTGCTGGATCCCATCTCATTGCGGTATCTATGGAAATGAAATAGCTGATAAATTAGCAAAAGAGGGTGCTCTTAGAAAAAATCCAGATAGTAGATTAAAACTGGATAAACATGAAATCATTTCTCTATTAGAAAATTGTATGAACAATAAAAAAACTTCCTGCAAAAACGAAAGTGTTATTATGTCAAAGATCATTGTCCAGTATAATTTATAAAATGCGTTTAAACTCGGGGAAAACCAAATTTTCTAAGGATGTAGATTGCGCTTGTGGTCTCCCATTATCTATTCAACATATTCTTTTTGAATGTCCAATTCTAACATCTTTATATAATATTCTAAAGATAGATATTGCTTCCTTAGGGGCTTTACAAGAAATACAGCCCCAAAATGATTGATATAGCAAAGGCTATATCGAGTTCTGTTATTATTCATTTGTTGTAATTGATTCATCAGTTTATAATTATTGTTTGGTCGTTAACAGGCAAACTTTCATGCATTTGTGTCCCCGCGCACGCGCGCACAGACACACACACACACACACACACACTCTCTCTCTCTCACACACACACACACACACACACACACACACACACACACACACACACACACGGGCACGCGAATGCACGCACGCACACACAAGCACACACGCACGCACACACACACACACACACACACACACACACACACACACACACACGCACGCACGC
>CM065719.1:73604357-73629357 GCA_033310375.1 Conus canariensis | reverse complement strand
ACTGAGTTTGAATGACACCAGTCTGACACGCTGTTTAGACTTTCCTGGAGAGAAGTTTCTATTGTTTGTAGATCACTACCATTCGTTTGGAGTGACGAGTCATCAGCTAAGAAGTCTGCAGATCTGTCGTGACCTTTTCATCTGATATGGACAATGGTAAATCATTGATGAAGATGCAAAACAGGAGGGGGCCTAGTACTGAGCCCTGTGGGACTCCATGTCTGACAAAGTCTGAAGCAGAGGTTTTGCCATTAATCACCACATACTGAGTCCTATCGTTCAAGTGTGATTGAAATAATGAGATTGTCGGGGTATGGTTCAATTACACAGATAGTTTCTTTAGAAGAATGGAATGATCAACAAGATCAAACGCCTTTTTGAAGTCAAGAAAAACAACCCCTGTCATTTGTGATTGGTTCATATTTGGAGTCACACTTCGTGATTATGCTGTGTGCAGGAATGATTAGATCAGAATCCAGATTGGAGTGGGTGAAACAGTTTTGTTTTTCTCTATGAACTGAGATGTGTGTGTGTGTGTGTGTGTGTGTGTGTGTGTGTGTGTGTGTGTGTGTGTGTGTGTGTGTGTGTGTGTGTCTTTCAAGGGGTTTGGATAGAATAGATAGTAAGGATATAGGTCTGAAATTATTTGGATCTGACAAATCATTTGATTTTGGAAGGAGGATCACTTTGGCGTTTTGAACGCCTGAGGGAAAACATTAGTTTCAATGGATAAATTATATATGTATGCAAGAGACTCAACAATGTAAGGTAGAGCGAGTTTGAGAAGAAATGTGGGTATGTTATCAGGACCCATGGATTTTTTATTCTTTAATTGCGCTATGTGCATTCCTACTTCATGTACAGCAAGAAAGGGAATTTTGATTGAGTTACTGGATCCAAGCTATTGTTTGCAAAATGATGTTAGGGAAGTCGGGTATGTATATTCATTTGGTGCTCTTATAGTCTGTGAAGCTTGAGTAAGTGTGTCTGATAATGACGGAAAGTGGGTATTAAATTCGTCGGGGTGATGTTTGTGCTTGATTTTTGTGAATCTGTACGCTTGTTGCGTACAATAGTGTTTATTGCCCTCCACATTGGCGCTGTGGTTTTTGCATCCGTTATCATTTGACTGAAATAGTCTCGTTTGGCTTTTTCAACTTCGTTTGAAACAAAGTTTCCCTGCTCTTTGTATCCATCAAACAAACTTGCTGCCTTGAGTTGGTCACGTAGAACCATTTCTTGCAGCAATTCTGGTGTTAACCACGGGTTCATCTGTGGATGCCTAACTCTTTTTTGATGTAACGGCGCGTGTTTATTTATGATGGTGAGGAATGTTTGGTACCAGAAGGACAGTGCATCATTGACGTCTGAGTAATTATAGGTTAAGTGAAATGGGGAATTGTTTAAGTCATAGAGGTATGCTATTTCATTAAACTTTTTGAAAGAGCGGTATTGGATGGTCATGTGACCTTTGGGTGGTGGTTTTGGGAGCCTTAAGGACCACGTGCAGAAGACTGGACAGTGATCACTAGAGAGAGAGAGAGAGAGAGAGAGAGAGGAGCATGGAGGAGTGGGAGGTGATTATTACGAGGTGGAAAGCGATTTTGAATCTGGTTTCAAAATGAAGTGACTGAGGGCGGAAAATGAAGCAAAATTTAGAAAAAAAGAAGGGGTTAGTTATCGCCACAGATACAGACAGGACAAAACACAATGCTTTTCGACCTCTTGGGTCTTCTTCAGGCAAAAACAAACAACAATCAAGACAATGAAAACTAAGAACGAGCAATGACTTTTTTTCTCATATTTGGCGCTAAATTTTTGTTCATGATGTATTTGGGTCAGTACATGTATCACAGAAAATATGGTATAAGTGTATCCTCAGACGTACCACAGACCTTTTTCTACTCTTTCATCTCAAAATTTTTGCGCCAAGTATAGCATAAGTGATTGCTCGTTCTTAGTTTTCATTGTCAAAAATGTTGTTTGTTTTTGCCTGAAGAAGACCCACGAGGTCGAAATGCATTATGTTTTGTCCTGTAATCTGTCTGTGTGTATTGTCTTGTGGAACTAGTTTCCTTTCTTTTAACATAAATTCAATTTCCGCCCTCAGTCACCTCGCTTTGAAACTAACTATACATTTTATGGTGTTTTCTGTGAAATGCAAAGAACTCCATTTACTATTAGAGATGTCTTGCTATTCAGGCACCTACCTGTTGGCTATGGCACAGATTGACAGTCGGATATTCACAGCTTACAGCGTGGTGAAGAGTGAGGGTGGTACAACCTAAAGACATTTGTGAACTTCTGTAAGAAATGTGTACAGTCAACAAATGTGTACGGTCAAGCTTCGTCGAAAGCGTTCTCCATAATTCCGTTAAATTTTACCTGATTGTTCTTCACTACATCTTACCTTGACTTCATTGACAACATCTACGGAGGAGGAAAATTCTGTCCATACTGGCTGGAGTGGATTTAGGTAATACCTCCTTTAAGTTAAGGAATAAGTCTGATTTCAGTCTAAAAAAAAAGTCCTGAGCAATGGAATGATTCAATGTCTAGTGTATTTTTTTTTCATCTTTTCTAAAAGAATTATTAGTGAGTCCGCCAAATAACAGAACCAAACAAATTACAAGACAAAATACAGACATGTTTCAAAACCTCTTAGGTCTTCTCCAGGCAAGATAAACAACATCCAGGACAATGAAAACGAAGAACGAGTAATCACTTATCTTCTCAAACTCGTTAAACGCCCATCTCGCGCCGAATTTGATTTAATAAGTGATTCAACGCGCGGAAATTAAAAAAATAAGTGATTGCTCGTTCTTCGTTTTCATAGTCCTGAATGTTGTTTATCTTGCCTGAAGAAGACCTATGAAGTTGAAATGCGTCATGTTTTGTCTTGTTATTTGTTTGTTCCTGTTGTCTGATGGACACATAATAATTCTTTTTAGAATTTGTTTCAATTTCCTCAAGCTGTCATCTCACTCCGAAACTAGTAATTTTGTTACACTAGCATAAGAAAGATGGTGTCTCTGGTTTTTACTCGATGTATGAATTGTAGGCTGTTACCTGTTGTAATGGTTACTGCCCCTTTGTTGCATGAAATTGTTCACATTGACTCCAACCTGGTAAATCAATCAGATGTCCGCCATATTCATAAAAGCCACAGATATCTTCTAAAATTTTGAAAGCTGCGTGGTTACCAAACAGAATTCTAATAATTCGCCGCATGAATACAGATTCATATTCTCTGAAAGAAGAATAATTATGGAATTGAACTGGTCTTAGGTTTGCAATATGCGTTTAATTTCAGATTTCAGAATAATTCCTAGTGCGTCCGCCAAAAGCAAGGCCAAACAAACTACAAGACAAAACGACCTCTCAGGTCTTCTTCATGCAAGCTAAACAACGTTCAGGACAATGAAAACGAAGAATTCAATGCCCATCTTGAGCCGAACATGAAAAGATAATTGATTACTCGTTCTTTGTTTTCATTGTCCTGAACGTTGCTTATCTCGCCTGAAGAAGAATTAAGATGTCAAAACCCGTCGTGTTTTGTCTTATAATTTGTTTGTCCTTGTTTTTAGCGGACTCACCAGGAATTGTTCTTAGCATTTATTTCAATTTCCGCCTGCAGTCCCCTCACTTTGAAACAAAGTTTAATTTTAAGTTATTTTAGGTTGATGAAAGGAAGTAGACGTTACTGCCTACCCCGTCATTTAAAACGGATTGTTGTGGGGAATTGTCCCGCCCCGTAAGCCTAGTCTTTAATGTCAAGAGGACAGTATGTGGAAATCTAAATCCTGACATGTGAGCGGGACATACACCCAACACTCACTCAAACCTAATGTCTATCACTAGTAATCCCTGCCAATGTAAATCCACTTTCATTTCTTTGTTAGATACGCCGTATGTCTCTAATGCACGCAGAGAAAGCAACCTCCAACTAAAACCCGACTTAATTTCTTCCCACTGTCCATGTACTGCCCTTCAATGACATCTTAACGTTGTGGTGTTGAGAATACCACCAGATTATAAGAGGTACGATTCTGTTGACACCTTAATCGGAATCGTTGCCATTACCAAGGCTTCTGATGATCATCCATCCAGAGTACACACACTGACTTAAGCTAGGCGTAACCAACAGTTCTTTCCACGAAGGAGAATGTGTTGGATGTCACTGCTGTCACAGAAGAATCGTATGATAGTCTTTACATTGAAAATGAAGAGAAAAGTTACAAACAATCGAACAAGATTGCTCATGTCTTGTTCATAATAATGGATTTTTTTTAACGTGTGCTTTCTGTCCCCTCACTTCTCTCACTTCCCTCCTTTATCCCCTTACGCTCTCGGCCGTTTCCCACTTTTCCTCCCTCCCCCTCGTTTGATGATTAAGGCATATATTGTAAACAGATGCATGATTATTGTGTAGATGATCCTTTACTTAGATTGCTTCTTTAAGTAGGAAACAAAACTATCTGTAAGAACCGAGAGCACAAATTGCATTGGCTATATGATCTTATTCTAGTTTGTGAATCACCTGGTCTGCCTCTTTGTCTTCCATAGAATAAGAAACATGTACTGAGGTGCCTCTCTCCCCATCTGCCTTCAGTCTGCCTGTTGATGAAGATGCATGCATTGACCGCGATTCACACACACACACACACACACACACACACACACACACACACACACACATGCACATGCACTTCTGCACACACACACACACACACACACACACACACACACACACACACACACACACATATGTGCGCGCACGCACACATACACACACAAGCGTGCACACACGCGTGCACACTCACACACTCATGCATACGCATATGCGCACATCATGCACACACACACATGCGCTTGCACCCACACATGGGGCCGTGCTCACACATCCACACACACACATGTATACATTCACTACACACACGTACAATGATAAAAAATGGCACAACCAATGTTAGGTAGGTACTCAAGGTCTGACCAGCGCGTTGGGCTATGGCGTAGGTCAGACATCTGCTAAATCGTAGCCACGAGACCCTCTTCTTAAATTCTCTTATCTTAGTTATTATTTCATTTATCCATCAGCTTTAAATCATGCTCCGTGTGGTCTCAAAATTTAGCGGTATGCTCAGCGTGGTCTCAAAATTTAGCGGAAGTGGTGTAGCATATATGGACTAGTCCGCACGCAGTGACGCCTCCTTGATGAAACTGAAACTGAAAATGAAGTAGACTGCGATTTCTTTTAAATACGTGGACTGATATCATGACATCTGTAGTTAAAGAATATGAAACTTGTACCCCGTTTCAGAATGTTTCATGATAAGATCTTAACACTCCTTTATGATCACGAATTCGAACGAAACAGTTTGGGCATTTGTTTTGGGGTGTATGGCTAAAGGTCACTGTCCCCCCGCCCCTGCTACCTTCTTCTGCCCTTTCCCGTACCCCCCCCCCCCCCCTCCCGTTACCCACCAAATAGATAATATCGAAAACAATAACAACATCAACAACATCAATAACTCAACAACGACAACAACAATAACAAAAACAACAAGAAACTATTCTCCATTCGGCGCGCCCACCCCCCACCCCCACCCCTCCCCGTGACCGCTTGTTTATCCTCATCTTCTCCTGAAGAGTAAGTCCTTCAAATGAACAATACTCCGCAGAGAGCTATCAAACTTGAGAACTTGTCTTATTCCTCTGCTGACTCCCGTCCATGAGATTTGCATTAATTATTCTGATGAGTTCGGGGTGACAAGAAGCACACGAAGACCTTGAAAAGACCGCCCTTGTCCGCTAACTGATTGTGTATATTTCAGAACTGCTATCACTTTTACTCCAAACAATTGTCCTAGACTTACTGACCTAAAATGTGCATAGACAATAACTAACGAGTAGAACAAGGCTTTATCAGTTCTGTATTCATTTACAGCCAAGACGTGCATATAGGCTTGCATATTATGTTTGACTTTCTGCATGTGGCGTGTCAAGTGACATTCGCACTGTCAGTTTAATGCATGAATTAGCGATAATAATAATAAAAAAAAATCAGTAAATAAGGAATTCAGTGTATGTAGTGTGGTACAATGGTTGGTGTGTGATGATGTGTGTGTGTTGGTGTGGTTGTGTGTGTGTGTGTGTGTGTGTGTGTGTGTGTGTGTGTGTGTGTGTGTGTGTGTGTGTGCATGGTGTGTGTGTTGTGTGTTCACGTGCGTGCTTGGGTACATGCCTGTGCGCACGTGCGTGTGTGTGTGTGTGTGTGTGTGTGTGTGTGTGTGTGTGTGTGTGTGTGTGTGTGTGTGTGTGTGCATGTGTGTGTGTGTGTGTGTGTGTGTGTGTGTGTGTGTGTGTGTGTGTGTGTGTGTGTGCGTGCGTGCGTGACTTTGACACTGGTCCATTATTGTAAAACGGCATGTGCCTATGACAGGAGATACTTCTTGTCACTGAAATGAGCAGGTGTTGGCTGATGAGGCAGGCATGGACAGCTGGATATTCACAGCTTACAATACACGAAACGTATCAACGGCAATAGCATAGTGACAGGTGAAGGTGGATCAACCTAAAAACATTTGTAAAGTTCTGCAAGAAATGTGTTTAGTCAAGAAATGTGTATAGTTTAAAATGTGCATAGGCAAGTTTCGTCTAAACCGTTCTTCACAATTCCGTTGAATCTGACCTGATTGTTCTTCACTACATCTTACCTCATTGACAACATCCAGAAAGGAGAAAAGTTCTGTCTGTACCAGCTGGAGTGGATGAAGGTAATACTTCCTTTAAGTTAAGGAATAAATGTGATTTGTCTCTAAAGGTGCTGTGAAATTGAATGATTCAAAGTCTAATCTTTTGTGTTACACTAGCATAAGAAACATGGCGTCTAGTTTAAACTAAATGTATGAAGTGTAGGCTGTTACCTATTGAAATGTTCACTGCCACTTTGTTGAATGAAATTCGTTCACATTGACTCCAACCTGACAAATCAACCAGATGTCTATCATATTTATAAAACCTACCAATATCTTTCAAACTTTCGAAGGCTGCGTGGTCACTAGACAGAATTCTAATGACTTGCTGCATAGATGCAGATTTGTATTCTCTTAAAGAAAAATAGTTATGCAGTTGAACTAGTCTCAGGTTTGTAAGATGCGTTTAATTTCAGATTTCAAGAATAATTCCTAGTGAGTCTGCCAAAAACAAGAACAAACAAGTTAGAAGACAAACACGACGCGTTTCAACCTCTTAGGTCTTCTTCAGGCAAGATAAACAACGTTCTGGACAATGGAAACGAAGAACGAGCAATCACTTATCTTCTCATATAAATGATTCAATGCCCATCCTGCGCTGAACTTGAGAAAATAAGTGATTGCTCGTTCTTCGTTTTCATTGAGAGGGGAGAGTATTATGGGTGAATTATGGTCATAATGAGACTTATTGTGGGGAATTTTCACACACGTACACACCCACTCTCTCTCTCTCTCTCTCTCTCTCTCTCTCTCTCTCTCTCTCTCTCTCTCTCTCTCTCTCTCTCTCTCCTAACACATTACACTTCCAATCCCCCACCATCACACACATCCCACAGCAGTCAGTACATCCCTCTAGCCCACTACATCCATTTGCTGTTCAGTTGCTGAACACAATGACTGCTCAGTTCCTGTCACAGCAACACAACCAGCTCCTCTCCCCATGTCCTCATTGAATTGAATTAACACGTCGCCTGTATGCATCCTTATATTCGTTTATCATTGCTTCATCACCGTCTCTGCATTTGTTATATCCACTTCATATCACATAGGTATGTAGTGCGATATGTTATTTCATCATCCATGTGCTATGTATATATGCGCATATCTAATGGTTGTGAGCGTGCATATGTTTGTATCCACTTCATATCATAAGGTATGTCGTGTGATACGCTTATTAATTTTCTTCATCCAAGTGCTATGTATGTATGCGCATATCTAATTTTTATGAGCGCATATCTAATAGTTTTCTACATGCATGTGTGTGGGCGCACACACGGTGTGTGTTGTTGTGTGTGTGTGTGTGTGTGTGTGTGTGTGTGTGTGTGTGTGTGTACGTGCGTGCGCATGCGTGCGTATGTGTGCGTGCGTGCGTATGTGTGTGTGAGTGTATGTATAAATCTATGTCTATTTGTTGTTTGTTTGTTCGTTTCCTTGTCTGGCCTGCTGCAGTCTGTCGGGTGCCTGTCAGATGTATTGCACGAGTTATTACTCTTATCTCAAGAAGTGCGTTTTGTGGTGTTGTGGACAAACAAAAACTGGTGCGTCGACATCGAAGTGCTGCCACTCAGTGGTTAAAAAGACAGGGCAAAATGTGCTGACATTGGGAGTGTTGTATACAAACAAAAACTGGTGCGTCGACATCGAAGTGCTGCCACTCATTGTTTAAAAAGGACAGAACAAAATGTGCTGACATTGGGAATGTGACGCGTGCCTGTATTGAGAGACTACACGAGTCATTATCATAGACCAATGCTCATTGCAATTTAATCTGATTATCAGCATATATATGTGTGTTCAGATACATATGAGTTGGTGATTTTGTGCGTGCAACATACAGGAATTGTGCTTTTTAGTCTTGCAGTACTTCGTCCTGTACAACCTGACAGCAATTAGTTGTGTGCACATTAAATTGTAAGTGCATTTTCAGTCACCTATTTCCGAACCACTGCTGTGGTATCTAATCTACCAGTTTTTTGATTGGTTTCTCTTGGGTTTTTGTTGTTGTTGTTGTTGTTATTGTTTTGTTTTTTTTGTTCATCATTTGTTTTACTTTTTTTGTACGTGTCCTTTCTTCCTCTTTCTTTTTGTTTTTCCTTTTACTTGTGCACTCAGGACATAACATGACCACAAACCAGAACTCATGGCCATCGAGAGATGGACTGAGAATTTGCCATTTAAATATCAATAGTGCAGTCAGTAAGATCTCTGATATCTCGACCCTGATATCGAACCACCAAAAGCCATTCCATGTTCTGGGTCTCTCCGAATCAAGACTAAATACCTACATTAGTGATAAAGATGTATCAGTCCCAGGTTATAATATCGTTCGAAAAGACCCTACTAAAGACAAAGAGACAGGTCTTCTAGTGTCTATCAGTGAATCTCTCAACTTCAAGAGATTTTCCCACCTAGAACAGCATGACGTAGAAGCAGTGTGGATACAAATCACACTGAACAAATCACGATCCATTTTAATCGGGTTTTGCTATCGGAACCCAGCAGAAAGAGTCAGCTGGACTGATAAATTCGTTACTGTGATGGACGCAGTTTCTTTAGAATGTAAAAAGATCGTTTTACTCGGTAACTTCAATGTAGATCTTTTGAAACCAAACAGCCAATGGAGCCAAACGATAAGTGTGTTGAATTTACATCAGATTATCAAAACACCCACCAGAGTCACACCAACTTCAAAGACAATCATTGACCATATCTATGTATCAAATGGAAATAACTTTCTAGAAGCTTGTGTACCAGTCTTCTCTTCTAGTGATCATTACCCAGTGTGTGTTACATGGTCTAAACATGGAGTGAAAATCCCAAAACCAGGCCACAAAACCATAACCTATCGTTGCTTCTCAAAATTTAATGAACAAAATTTTTTGTTTGATTTAATGAAGTCAGAACTTAATACAGTATACAATATTACTGATCCAGATTCAGCGATTGACTTTTGGATCGAAATTTTTACAGAAGTCTATAACAGACATGCTCCGTTAAAAACAATCAGAGTAAAGCATATTCCCAAACCACCGTGGTACACGAAAGAAGTACAGGAGGCATGCTACCTTAGAGACCTTTTGAAAGAACATGGCTATGAAGAAGAATCAAGATCACTAAGAAATGCAATAAACTCTCAGAAGCGCAGGGAAAAAACAAAATACTATCGCGAGTTATTAACTTCCAAACAAAATCCAAAACTGGTTTGGCAAGCAATAAACCAGCTTAACAATAACAGTTCTTCTTCAAAATCAACTGTTATAAAAGGTATTTCTGCTGAACAACTTAACACTCACTTCTCTACTATTCCAGATACAGTTGTTACTACTGATCATTCAAGCTCTAATGAACTTAAAGAACTCCATCAATTTTGTCACGACAAAAAAATCACGTCTGAACTACACATTCCCTTCATAACTGTGCACGAGGTGTATCAGTACCTACTTCATCTCAAACAGTCAGGAACACGTGGACTAGATGGCATAGATGGCAAAATTCTGAAACTCTCGGCGCCAGTTATAACTGACACGTTAACGTATATCTTTAATTTGTGCATAGATAAAAGCTATTTTCCTAATGCGTTCAAAAAAGCAAAAGTTATACCCATTTATAAATCTGGTGATAATACTGATCCTTCAAACTACAGACCAATATCAATCTTATCTATCCTTTCCAAACCTCTAGAAAAGCATTTAAATAAACACATCCTTCATCACTTCAACAAGTACGATTTGCTCCATCCCGGACAGTCTGGTTTCAGACAGAAACATTCCTGCCATTCTGCATTAATCAATCTTGTAGATGTGTGGCTTAATAATATTAATAACGACAGATATTGTGGTGTCTTATTCGTTGATTTTAAAAAAGCATTCGATGTCATTGACCACAATCTCCTTATTCGAAAACTCGAGGTATACGGTCTTTCAAAATCCGCCCTTATCCTTCTAAAATCATACATCACAAAAAGACAACAATGCGTCTTATCGGGGACGACTGTCTCTTCTATAACAACTCTTAAGTATGGCGTTCCACAAGGCTCCATTTTAGGCCCACTACTCTTCTCAATCTACATTAATGACCTACCCCTACATGTGAGATCTACATGCGACCTCTTTGCAGATGACACCACAATTCACACCAGCCATAATGATCCTTCCAGTCTTTCAAAACATTTGCAAGAGAGTACCAACGACCTTGTAAAATGGACCGAACTAAATCACATGTCACTTAACCCTCAAAAAACAAAACTGATGTACATTACAACTAGGCAAAAAAGACAAAATCTCACCAATGATTTCCCTCCTATACACCTCAGTAATGTACTTGTGGAACAAGTCACTCATCATAAAGTATTAGGACTAATAATTGACAATAGTCTCAGCTGGAATCCCCACATAACTTTACTCTGCAAAAGGCTTTCCCAGAAAGTCTATCAGCTCACCAAAATCAAACACTTTCTTGACCTTCATTCACGAAAACTTTTTTCCATGCTCATATTCAGTCTTATGTTGATTATGCATCGACTATATGGGATTCTGCAAGTGCAACACACTAAAACCATTGTTCAGCCTACATAAACGAGCGCTCAAATTAATCCTTCTGAAGAAAACAAGCCTCGAAAGCTCTGATTATAAACATCTTCACATTCTTCCATTCAGCCAGAGACTAAAATACAACAAAGGGCTAATGATGCACAAGATTCTGACCGGGAATGCTCCAACAACTTTAATGAGACGATTCTCAAAAGTCTCGTCGAGAAACTCCCACAAACTCCATATCCCAATCCCCAGAATTGACCTATTTAAATCAAGTCTAACGTACTCGGGAACCTCTTTGTGGAACTCCCTTCCAGACTCCATCAAACAAATCCATTGTACCACAACTTTCAAAAACACTTACCTTACCCACCTTCTGCGGTAAAACAAACAAACAAACAAAACAAACAAAAACAAAAAACAAAAATACAACAACCCATAAGTAATACCAACAAGTGATCTCAACAGCATAAATCATCCCATTTTCATGTACTTAACCAATCTTTTTTTTTCTTTTTTTTTTTCTTCTTTTTTTCATGTATCAAGTATTTTGATATATGTATGCATGTGTGTGTGTATATATATATAATATATATAATATATATATATATATAATCAACAATGTGTATGTATGTATGTAGTATGTTTGTATGTATGTATGTATGTGTGTGTATGTGTGCATATGTATGTGTATGTGTGCATATATATATATATATATGTGTGTGTGTGTGTGTGTGTGTGTGTGTGTGTGTTATGTGTGTGTGTGTGTGTGTGTGTGTGTGTGTGTGTGTGTGTGTGTGTGTATCCACACGCGCGCGCACGTGTATATGTATATGTGTGTGTGTATGTGTATATGTATATATATATATATATATATATATATATATATATATATATGTGTGTGTGTGTATGTGTGTGTGTGTGTGTGTGTGTGTGTGTGTGTGTGGTGTGTGTGTGGATATATATATGTTTGCATATGGATATAATCTTGTGAAAAATTATATGTTGTGCCCTTCTCTCTCTCTCTCTTCTCTCTCTCTCTCTCTCTCCTCTCTCTCTCTCTCTCCTCTCTCTCTTCTCTCTCTCTGTGCGTGCGTGTGTATGTTCCGAATTCCGTACATATTTTGTCATATTCATTTTACTGTCTGATTTTATATATGCTAATTATTGTACGTTTTAGTACATTTCCATTTCAAATCATTGCATTTCATGCTGTCCCCCCCCCCTCTCTCTCTCTCTTTCTTTTTTTTTGCGAGCGTGCGTGTATGTGTGTGTTCAAAAATATGTACGTATTTTGTCATATTCACTTCATTGTTTTCATACAAGCCAATCTTGTACGTTGTAGTACTGTCATACTGTGCATACATGCATGCCTGCACTCAGCTCAGCATTCACTCCGTGCACACGCACTCTCTCCAAACAACCAGAAGGCGCACTGCAATAACTCTTCTTCTCCCCCTCCTCTCCGGGAATAATTTACTAAACAATAATCAATTTTCCGTCATATTCAACTCGTTTGTCTTCAAGGAATTATTTTTCATTCCTCCTCTCCAGTGGAGGTACAATCATTCCACAGATCCACTAGTTGGGACCAAATTTCACCTCATTATACATAATACTTCACAAATATATCTTTTACCGGTTTCTCCTCCTCAGTGGAGAAACAATGTATATATTTTCAAAGAAAAATCAAAAGATGGCTTAAAATACAGTAGTATCAACTGAGTTCATCAGGGGGACAATAACAAAATCATTATGGGCCAACATGACAAATGCTTTCTTTTCTCACAACTGGTGCAGTCGTTGTCCTCTACAGCTCGATTCTCCAACCCTGGAGACGATTAGGTGCTGCCGCAGCACTGTAGCCCAAATATTTGTGCGACTGCCTAACTGGTGCTGCCACAGCACTGGGAAGGGCTGGTAATGGTGAGTCGCAGGTGGAACTCGTTCTTCAAACAACCTGTCCGGTCAGTGTCCCCAAGCCATCTCCTTCCTATTCCTTATTTTTCCCTCCTGCGCTCTTTCTGAGTACACGTTCAGTGAGTACTCGTCTAACTCTACGCATTACCAGCCCATGGTTGCTGACCAATGGACAACGTCCGTCCATTCAACCAATGATCGCCCTACGTCTATAGCCACCAGCGACACCGATCACACTGGTCAGGCCATTCAAACTTTCTTTTCTTTTACCTTTCCTCTTCCCTACCTAGGGAAAATGCTTTATAACAAATAAGGGCGTACGCGACGGAACGTCACATGTCGCCATGTGAGGCTACATCACATGACACCCCCCATCCCGGGGTGAAAAAAAAACTTTCGCCAAGAAAATTTTTTTTTTTAAATACACATACATATCTAGTTAATATACCACCTCAGCCATCAATCATCAATTTTTCATCATTCAAGAGTTTCCATGAATGCATAGAACTAGCCTTTATGAACATCATAAAGATCCAAAATCACATTCCAAAATCTTAGTTTGAGAAAAAAAAAATACAATCATTTTTGTTTAGTTTTTTTAAAAAACAAATTCATACTCCATCACCACAAATCACGAGTTACATAAACACGAAGAACATATGATACGGATTATTCCAAATGCAAAATGTAAATTTTTTCTAGCCTGTTGTCACATAATCATATGTCCCAACATCATCACAAAATGAGAATTTCCTCATGACTCACTTGAGAAAAATTTGGCAAGTGAAAAGTCTGTTCAAGCATAAATATACAATACAGTAAACCACTCGAATGTTAAACACTTTTTTGATTCTTCATAATAGACCGACGTGAAAAAAAAACAAACACTTGTAAGACATCAAATGAAGTACTCTGCACATGTTCACAAAGTAGCATCCCACAACGAGCCACCAATGCCAATACATATGCACTTTTGGAGAAAGATCAGTCACAACTACTTATCAATTCAGACTGACGTTAGCAGACATAACCCTGCCAAAATATCAATAAAGTCTTTCCACAATGAAAACAAACAGCAGAATAAAAAAAATCTGTCCACAATGAAAACAAACAGCAGTTACAGCAGCACGAAGGATACTGTGCACTCATGCACGAGACAAAAAGTCTGCCATGACATTCTGAGTTCCAGGTAATGGCTCAATGTCAAACTTGAACTCCTGCAATGACAAAGCCCATCTCAACAGCCTGCTATTTTTGGTCTTGGACGACTGCAAAAACGTCAATGGCCTGTGGTCGGTTTGTAACCGAAACTGTCTTCCAGTCAGGAATCTGGCAAATTTCTCACAAGCCCAAACAATGGCAAGACACTCTCTCTCAATTGTTGAGTATTTGACTTGTGTGTTAGAGAACTTTTTACTTGCATATTGGACAGGGTGTAACAATCCATTCTTTTCCTGCAACAGTACAGCTCCCATGCCTTTGGAGCTGGCATCAGTTCTCAAAACAAAATCCTCTGAAAGAGAGGGCAAAAGCAACACAGGAAATGAATTGAGGATGTTTTGACACATTCCAGCGCTTTCTGGCACTCATCTGACCAGACGATACTTTTGTTTTTTGTTCCTTTTGTCAAGTCACTCAAAGGGGCTGTCAAGGACGCAAAGTGCGGTACATATCTTCTGTAATAGGACAACAATCCAATGAGTGATCTGATCTGTTTCTTTGTACTGGGTCTCTTCAAGGCCAAGATCTTTTCTACTTTCTTTTCCTCTGGTGTCATTTTTCCAACAGAAATGACATGACCCAAAAACTCAAGAGTCTGGAATCCAGCACGTATTTTGGACGGTCTAGCCGTCAGACCAAAATTCCGGAGTTTACAAAAAACAGCTCTCAAGTTTTCCTCCAGATCATTCCATGACTTTGCAGCAAGCAAAATGTCATCAAAAAAACTTACTGCTCCACACTCATGAAGTTTTAGTGCACGCATCATTCTGGCAAAAGAAGCTGGGGCGTTTTGTAATCCAAATGGCATTTTCGTCCATTGAAACAGTCCAAAAGGTGTCTGAAAAGCTGTTTTTTCCTTGTCTGCTTCAGCCATCGGGATTTGCCAATATCCTTTAGTCAAATCTATTTTGACAAAATATTTTCCTTCTGAGAGTTGACAAAGAAGTTCCTCAATGTCTGGGATAGGTTCTGCATCAAACACAGTGATTTTGTTTAACTTCCTGTAATCGATGCAAAACCGCACCGAGCCATCAGGTTTGTCCACCAAAACAACTGGTGAGCTGTATGGTGACGAGGACGGTTCAATAACTTTCAACCCGAGCATGACTTGAATCTCTCTTTCGACAACCTGTTTTTTCGCAAATGGAGGGGGTATGGTTTGACTCGGACTGGGTTTTCCGTACTCAAGTGAATAGTATGGGGTTCAATTGCTGTCACTGTCCCTGGGGTATCAGTCAGAACATCCTGAAAGTCCTTCAAAATACCTTCCAATTGTTCTTTCTGAATCAAAGACAAATCATCACACACAATGACATCACGATAAGTTTCTCCCTTGACAGAAAGAGTGGGCAGAGGTACAGTATCATCTATACTGGTAGACGTTAACAATCCCACATTTGTTGTTTGCACAGTCTTTGCTCTGTCTCTGTATGTAACATCAGGTACAAAATCAGAATCAATGATTTCTGTAACAGCCACATCTGTTTCAGACACTGGACACATCCATTCAATTGAATCAGTAATGGCAACATTTGTACGTTCAACATACTTTTTTAGCATGTTTACATGGAATACCTTTTCAGCATTTGCCATTTTCACTTTGGGAACCACAATCTGTTCGTTGTCTTGTCCAGGTACATGCCTGTAGAGGATGTCAGAGTCCAGTATGTACGTCGGCTTGTCCGTTGGTTTGTCAGAGACACTCTGCTTTGCAGTAGACAGTACAGTCGTCAATGTCTCGTCGCTTCTCTGCATAGTCTTCAAAATGTCTGGTGTAACTTTCAGTTCATCTAGTTTTGAAACCGTGAGCGGTTTTGTGGGTTTTCCCTGCTCTACGACTTTTGACCTTGTACTGATGAGACAAGGAACGAAAGATCCTCCGGCACCACCATGTACTGTCGCAACACCTGGTAGATTTCCCAAAATCAAATCGCAAACTGGATTCTCAATAACACAGGCGGTAAGTGACTCGGAGTAGTATGGTGTATCAACGGAAATTTTTGCAAGTGGAAAAGTTCCAATTTTTCCACCAAACGATCTGCATTTCTGAACACTGTCAAGATATTGGTCTGGTAGAACAAAACATTTCCTTACACCAGCTGTGGTGCAACCTGTATCTCGCAAAACAGAACCTTGTAAACCATTAATGGCACAATCCTCCAAAAGAAGACCATCAATGGACTGATCTGGTGCCAAAACAAGACCTTCTTCACATGTAGTGGAAACAAATCCAGTCTTTGCTCCACTTCCTTTGAAAGGACAGTCCCGTTTCAAATGGAATTTGCCGTCACAAAAATGGCAACGCATGTTTTGGTTGGCGGACAACTGGTTACCATTAGTCTGTGAACCTCGACCTTGCCCACGAACTGGACCAAAGGGTCTTCGCGGTTGTTGTTCACCACGCCCTCGGAAAGGAAAAGGTCTTTCCGGTGGTGAGTATTCGTACTGACGGAAATCGCCAGAACCGACATGGCCTTGACCACGGAAAGGTCGTTGTCTGTTGCCAAAAGACGTGTAAGAGTGCGGACCTTGGAATGAAGCGCGATTTCCTCTTCTAAAGTTTCCTTGTCCAGAATGTATCTGAAATGCCGCGTGAGACTCGAAAAGGGACGAATTTTCCTTGCGGGCAACACCTTTATCCGGATGAGCAATACAGTACTGATCCGCCATCTGACACATTTCTTCAACGCTATCGAACTGTCTTTCCTTAAGAAAAGTGGCCAAATCTTTACTGACGCTTTGAAAAAGTTGCTCTCGAAGTAGCAAATCTCGCAGTGATTCGAAAGTTTTATTTGTCTTTGTTAGCTCTATCCATCTGTCTAAACAATGACTCATTCTTATCAAAAAAGACGGAAATGATTCTCCCTTGTCAGGACGAATAGATCGGAAACGCTCACGAAAACGGTCAGCTGAGCATTGAAACTTCTTTAAGAGTTCTTCTTTTAACTGATCCCATGTCAACCCTTCCTTTGCCGCAAGTGTGTGGTATAGTGCCAAAGCACTTCCCTTAAACAGCGACGCGATAAACAACGTCCATTTCTCCTTCGGCCAACCACAAGAAGTAGCGTGGTTCTCGAACCGAAAAAGAAAACTGTCAATATCATCGGTTTTTTTCTTCGAACGGCGGCAACTTCGGAATGTATGTTGACTTCGGATGAAATGAACTCGCGGAACCGACCGATGGAGGTGGTGGAGGTTCTCTCGATGCCTGTAATTTTTTAATTTCCGCATCAGTCTCTAATTCAAGTTGTCTCAGTTTAAACTGCCGTTCCTTATCCTTATCCTCTAGCTCTAGTTTTCTCTGAACCTCCTCTCTGTCTGTCTGTAGTTTTTTTTCTTCAAACTCTAATCTTTTTTTATTTTCTTCCATCTCTTTCTGTAGTTTTTTCTCTTCAAGCTCTAATCTTTTTAGCTTTTCTTGTCGTTCTTTATCCTTTTCTTGTCGTTCTTTATCCTTTTCTTGTCGTTCTTTATCCTTTTCTTGTCGTTCTTTATCTTTTTCTTCTAGTTGTCTCTGTTTTTTCTGTCTCTCTATCTCTCTGTCTGCCCTATCCAGACATTGTTGGACATAGTTTGCTAATTTATCACCTTCAAAGCCTAAACGCTCGGCCTGTCGTACATATTCATCAAAATTTTCCATCATGAATAGTTACCACAAAGAAACAAGAAACAATGACTAAATATGATTAAAATAAGGCGATATGTGATGTTATATACGTTTTCAAAAAAAACAACTTTTGTTACAGTATGTACAAATAAAGAATTTAAATGCCGGTATAAACAGAAAAATAATAAAGGCTTATAAAAGAAAAGCACTAATAAGAATTGACAATGTGGTCTTTCCAAAAGAGATTTTCACCAATATTCTTTCCGAAAGGGAACAAAAACAGCTAAGAAAATGAAATGCAATACTAATAACTCTTGTTTCCAGTGAAAAGAAAACAGACTAAAGTTTTTTCCCGGAAATAAATTCTTTATAATGTTTATGTTCTTAACTGTTCTTACTGTACTTGTTACTTTCTTACTTAGTTTCTTGGTAAAACAATAGATGAGTTCACAAAACAAATGAATCGCCTTAAACAATAAGTGAATACAAAATTACAAAACAAATGAATTAACGAACAATTAAAAAGAGGGGAGAAAACGTACACTAACGGAAATCCTACCTAAAAGATGACACTGCTGAAAAGAAACTAGATAGGTGCCTATTGAAGAGAAGGTTTGGAGATTTTTTTTGTAAAGGGGGTGAAAAGGAAATGAAGGAATAGACAGGTCCGGTATAGAAAGAGGAAATTAGAAAAAGCGAAAGAGGCCCTCAGACAGCACCCTAATGGCAACTGTCTCCCGTAAAGCTGGAGACGGGGAAGTATTCAAATAATAATACACACAATATACTGAAACTCAATGCAATAAACAATCTAATAAATATACAATCAGAAAAAAACACACACACACACACCAAAAGAACCCAAAACCCAAAAGATAATAAAAAGAAAACGTTTATTTGGAGTGAGCGGTAATCCACTCCACCACCTACACTAGTTGAGTGACGGAGGTGAAGTCGATCCCACACTCAGAGGGGAAAGGGGAAAAATCCAAATAAAACGAGAGGAAAGATAAAGAATTAGATAGTAATGAGAGAGGGAGGGACTATTGACTCCCCAACGCCATGCCCCCCCGCTAAAACAGAGCAGGAAGAGGTTGGGGCTATCAGTCCTGGGGAAGGGGACAAAACAAAATCTAAGGTAGGGGAAGGACAACGACTCCTCAACGCCCTGCCCCCTTGCTGCCAGGTACGAGCAAGAGGGGGTTGAGGCTATCGGTCCTGAGGGGGAAAAGGGTCAAAAGGAAATCCTACAAAAAAAAACAACCCTAACAGAGCAGAGCAATCAAAAGAAATCAACAACATTCGAACACACACATACAGAAACAAATGAAAATAAAGACTACAAACAATAAAGACAACAATCAATTATACAAATTTTTCTTTGCACAGATTTTTTTTTTCTTGAAGGGGAAATCTTAATTTGTCTTTGGAGGGGTACAAATAGATTTTTTTCCTTGGAGGGGTACAAATAGAAATCTTTTTTTTCTTGGAGGGGGTACAAAAAAAAAAACCTTGTCCTAAGCCCTAGTCCTAGTCGGGGTCACCACTGTCATACTGTGCATACATGCATGCCTGCACTCAGCTCAGCATTCACTCCGTGCACACGCACTCTCTCCAAACAACCAGAAGGCGCACTGCAATAACTCTTCTTCTCCCCCTCCTCTCCGGGGAATAATTTACTAAACAATAATCAATTTTCCGTCATATTCAACTCGTTTGTCTTCAAGGAATTATTTTTCATTCCTCCTCTCCAGTGGAGGTACAATCATTCCACAGATCCACTAGTTGGGACCAAATTTCACCTCATTATACATAATACTTCACAAATATATCTTTTACCGGTTTCTCTCCTCCTCAGTGGAGAAACAATGTATATATTTTCAAAGAAAAATCAAAAGATGGCTTAAAATACAGTAGTATCAACTGAGTTCATCAGGGGACAATAACAAAATCATTATGGGCCAACATGACAAATGCTTTCTTTTCTCACAACTGGTGCAGTCGTTGTCCTCTACAGCTCGATTCTCCAACCCTGGAGACGATTAGGTGCTGCCGCAGCACTGTAGCCCAAATATTTGTGCGACTGCCTAACTGGTGCTGCCACAGCACTGGGAAGGGCTGGTAATGGTGAGTCGCAGGTGGAACTCGTTCTTCAAACAACCTGTCCGGTCAGTGTCCCCAAGCCATCTCCTTCCTATTCCTTATTTTTCCCTCCTGCGCTCTTTCTGAGTACACGTTCAGTGAGTACTCGTCTAACTCTACGCATTACCAGCCCATGGTTGCTGACCAATGGACAACGTCCGTCCATTCAACCAATGATCGCCCTACGTCTATAGCCACCAGCGACACCGATCACACTGGTCAGGCCATTCAAACTTTCTTTTCTTTTACCTTTCCTCTTCCCTACCTAGGGAAAATGCTTTATAACAAATAAGGGCGTACGCGACGGAACGTCACATGTCGCCATGTGAGGCTACATCACATGACAAGTACATAATTTACATATGTTCCCCCAGCCCACCTCACTCCCTACCCCCACTCTCTCCTTTCTCTTCGTTATTGTTATTCTCATTTTTTTTTAAATTATTATTATTATTATTTCTTTTCTGTTTATTATTATTCTTATTTTTTTGTTTTGTTTTCATTTCTCTTCTATTTTCATTTGCTGTTCCTCTATGATTACATGACCGCTTTGCTTGCTTCTTTGCTTTCTTACATTAATTGATTTCACTGCATGTTGTAGTCCCTACTCAGGGCGAGGACTGGATGTAAAAAAGCACGTCAGTGCTTATCTATTACCCTCGTAAATAAAGAATTTTGTCTTGTCTTGTCTTGTCTTGTCTTGTCACACACACACACACACACACACACACACACACACACACACACACACACACACACACACAACACTCCATATACATATTAAAAAATGATGTTGATCATTGTCATGAGTGAAATAACATGATAGCATTGGTATGATAATGCCAGTTTAGCAGAAAATTGGAAATGATCAATGACTGATGAATAGTGACCATTGACATAGGTGAGATCAACACTATCACACATACACATATAAGTATACACACACACACACACACACACACACACACACACACACACACACACACACACACACACACATACAAACACACATCCACATCCACATGCACACACACACACACACACACACACACACACACACACACACACACACACACACACACACACACACACAGGGGGGGTTGAATAAATAAATAAATAAATAATGATAATAAAGCTTATTGGGTGATGGCCATTTGATAACAACAGTGCTACAGGATGACAATCATTGTTGTTACTAAGAAGAAAAAAAAAAGGGGGGGGGGACTTTCATGGGTGATGGTCATTTAATAACAACAGTGCTACAGGATGATAATCATTGTTGTTATTGGAATCATAACTGAGATTAAAGGTACTTTGGGATGCTGATCATTGTCACAGGTGAAGTGATGTGGTGATATAATGATGCTGGTTGAGGGGGAGGGGAGCAATGTCTGATGGGTGATGATCATTAGAGATCAACAGTACTATAGGATGGTCTTCTTCTTCGTTCACTTAGGCAGGAACCCTGGAAGTATTGGCAAAGGCTGCTGTATGGCGAAGGCCCTCCAGTGGTCAATAGGGCTTTCCCTTCATCGGTGTGTTGGCATGCTAGGTCGTTGGGGCTGTACTGCATGGATGATTTGAAGACTTGCCAATGTGGAATATAGTGGACATGTGATGTCTCAGTCTGGAGTGTCCCGTCCTCAGTCTCACAAAGTTCACTTGGTCTGATCTGGGCATCTGGTAGTGTGCATCCCTCTTGTTGAAGTCTAGGTGCTACTCAAGCCGTCTTCCTTTTTGGTTTTTGGTTCTCCTTGATAATCCTTTGATTTTTTCAAAGGAGACTTCCTGTTCTAGTTGGGGCTCTTGTTCTCTTTCTTTTGCCAAATGGTCAGCTTCCTAATTGCCATATATATTGCAGTATGAAGGTGTTCACTGGATGACAGTATTTCCATTGGCTGATGGATGGTGAACATTTGGGATCAGCAGTACTATAGGATGAGGATTTTTTTTTTTCAAATTAAATACACATTTTATTACAAAGCATAAGAACAAATTACAAGTAAGGAATACACAACGCAAAACGCATACTTATCGCAGTAAGACAATTACAACAACAGCAGAATATACATCATCATCATCATCATCATCATCATCATCATAATCATCATTATCATCTTCATCATCGCCATCTTCAACATCATTACCTTGCTAGTACTGTGAATACTAATACCATCAATAGAACTACTACTACCACCACAACTACTACTGTTATTACTTCCACTACTATCAAAGTGATAATGGTCACTTAATAAACACTGTATGCGTTTTTTCTTAATCTTATCATAGGCATATATAGACACACTAATAACCACAAAGGGTAAACACAAAAAGAATAATAGTTAAATAAATGAAAAGAAAATGACTGAACCGAACAATTAAATTAATCAAACAGGGAAAACAAAGCAACTGACCGTTGTCATGTTATCTGGAAACCTTGCCAGAAAAAAAAGCATTAATCCAATAAGAAAGAATATGGGAGCCACTGTGTAACGAACTTTGTGATGGACATTTGAAGACATGCAGCATGCTTTTCTATTTCATATCTTGCTTCCAAATACACGATGAAAACTTGAAATAATGGCAAATCTTTTTCATATTTACATTTGTAAATATAGAACTTGGCATGTAACAGGATTAAGTCAAATGTTTTATCTGATCTAAAATCATTGTCACAACCAAACAGGACAATATTTTCATTCAATAGTAGATTCATAGTTTCGCATTTTCTAATCATTTCATTTTGAAATTCTTGCCAAAAAAAGTTTGAACATGAGGGCAGTACCAAAATAAATGTTGAATTTTTTCTGTTTCTCTCTTACAAAAAGAACATTTTTCTGAATTTTCAATGCCCATGTTTTTCAAAACAGTATTGGTTGCTAGTATCCTATTATTAATTCTAACCTGAAACCATCTTAACTTACTATCTTTTATCTGTTGGATTTTCTTAAACGTTTTAGCCCAATTAACGTCCTTCGGTAATCTTTCATTCCATTTATTGCAAAAAGTTAGCTCTAGAGTGTCTTGATTTAATAGATCATAATAAAGTGAGGCTCCTCTTGAAACTGAACATATCACAGACATTAGTTTACTTGACTCACCTTCTTCATAACATGTTATTTCTACTCCAGCTTCTCTCGAATACTTTTTCACAGCACTAATGTAACCGTTATATGTTACAAAATCTGTATTGATGTTATACCTATCAACAAAGGACTGGAAACTCAAAAAATCACCATTTTCGTCTAAAAGATTCCGTACGCAGAATACACCATTTTCTATCCAGTTTTTTATAAAATTCAGATCTGCCCCCAATCATCAAGTTCCTATTACAAAATAAAGGCTCTAAACAGAATTCATCTGCAGTTTTGACACCAACAATCTCATCTATTTCTTTATATGCTTTGAATACATCTCTCCAGAAATTATTTAACTCATCCTGCCCAGACAAATCAGCACCTAATTTATGAATAATTTCTGCCTTGTAATATAATGAGCAGAGTATTTTGATGAAAGTTTCCGAATCCAAGTTAATTTTAATGCATTTATTTACTTCCATATGTTTGGTATTCCTATACCCCCATGCTGTATATTTTTTACAGATGTTTTTCGCTTAATTTTATCTCTTTTTTTACCCCATACAAACTTAAATGTAAATTTCTGTTCATCAATTATGTAGTCTGGTGGTTCGGTAGTAACATCCATAGATGGGTTAGTTTTTATAAGATCAGGGATTTAAGTACTGCTACTCTGCCAAGAGGTGTTATCTGCCTTTTTAGCCAAGTTTTGTACAATGTTTTTATCTCTGCAAATTTTTCTTCAAGATTCATAGTTTCACAATTTTTTAAATCACTCGTAAACCAGATACCCAAAATTTTAAATTTAGGAGGGTTCCATTTGATATTTAAATGTGGCATATTCTTAACAGGCGAGTTTCGTTTACTTCCTAACCATACTGCATTCGTTTTTTCCGCATTTAGTAAGAGTCCAGATACTCTTCCAAATTTTTCAAGAACCATAATCGATTCTTCGAATGATTTTCGATCGCCTTCTTGTAAAAGTTCAGTATCATCTGCATACTGTGATATTTTATTCTCAGTATTAGCTATTTTAATTCCTTTTATGTCTTCATTTTGTCTAATCATGTTTGCTAAGATTTCAACACAAATAACAAATAAATATGGCGAGACTGGATCCCCTTGGCGACATCCTCTCTCAACAGGAAACCAGCCAGCTAGTTTTCAATTAACTGAAACAGTTGACTTAATATTTGTGTAGAATGTTTTATCCATTGACAGAAACTTGGACCAAAGCCAAAGGCATGTAATACCTTAAACATGAAATCATAGCTTACACTGTCAAACGCTTTTTCAAAGTCTAAACATAAAAGTATCCCAGGTTTTTGGATATAATCATATAATCAAGTATATCATAAATAAGACGAATGTTATCTCCCAAATATCTGTTTGGAATAAAAATCAGTCTGGTCTTCATTGATGATAGAGGGAAGCACACATTTTAATCGGTTGGCTATACATGTAGATCTTATTTTATACACAGTGTTCAAAAGCGAAATTGGTCTCCAATTTTTGATTCGGTCTTTGGGCTTGTCACCCTTTGGAATGCATACGATAATGCCTTCTTTTTGCATCGAAGATAGTTCCTTTCTATCGAATCCATCGTTAAGCGCTCTTACAACATATGGACCAAGTTGTAACCAGAAACATTTGAAGAATTCTGCTGTGAAGCCATCGCTGCCAGGACTTTTCATATTACGCATGTGTTTAAGAGCAACACCGGCTTCTTCTAAAGTAATTTTGCCT
>CM065719.1:73591857-73599357 GCA_033310375.1 Conus canariensis | reverse complement strand
ATGAAAAGAAAAGAAAAAGAAAAAAAAAAAGAAAAAAGAAAGAAGAAGAAAACCAACGTATGCAAAAAAATGGCAAAAGGCATTAAAGCAGTGGGGGCGGAAGGAGGCAATATCAAGAGAGAGAGGGAGTGAAAGAGAGAGAGAAAGAGAGAGAGGGGGGGGCAGACAGACAGACAGACTGACTGACCGATTGATTGACTGACCGACCGACCGACCGACTGATCGCACATTCATAGAATTGAAAAACGATGAAAAAAAAAAACAAAAAAAAACTACAATTTCATTACACTATCTTAAACTTTCACAGGGATTTACACTTAACTCATATTAATATCCGTCAACAGGGGGGAGTCTACCAAGTGAAAGAAGCACAGAGGAATTCGTTCTCATATCATCCACCCTTTCCCAGACTATTCGTTTAATTCACTTTTACTGTGGATTGGCAGCGCCACCACAGGTTAGAGAGGACAATCCACCGACGGGGAGTAACCCAACGAATAGTTCAGATTCTTCCTTCTGTCAATTAGCGGTCTTTTTTCCATGTCAGATTCACTGAGCCTCCCCCCGTCAGTGTAAATCACCCTCCCCAATATGCAGATAGCTGTTAACAAAGTCGGTGCCTTCCTGTAGCTCCGGACGTTCCTCTGTGTGATGTTCAGCCACTTCTTTATCCACAAAATCATAGGTACGGGCAACGTTGGACAGGACCGCCTTGCTTTTGAACAGGTCACCAGGGACGTAGCGTAGTGCAGGTATGACATTTTGAATGGCTGTTCCTACAAACGAATCACATTTTTCACAAACGGAATGCGTTAACGTATTCTCTGTCTGTCTGCCTCTATGTCTGCCCCTCTCTCTCTCTCTCTCTCTCTCTCTCTTTGGTATGGAATATATATATATATATATATATATATACACATACATATATATATATATATATATGTATATATATATATATATATATATATATTATTTATCTCATGTTCTGCGAACTCTGTCAGAATTCTCAATACATTGGTGAAACAAAAAATTCACTCAGAAAACGTTTCTATCTGCATAGATCTCACATCAAGAACAACATCGGGACTCTAGTCACGCAACATTTCAACCTGCCCAACCACACCCTAGCCAACATGAAATGCATGGTGATAGAAAAAGTTTTTTCAGACAGCCACACGCACAGAATTTGTAGGGAAAATTCTGGATAAGAAAATTGAAAACTCTCCATCCTTTCGGACTCAACTCACTACAATAACTGTTCATGTTCTACGCCGCTTGACTCCTTTTGCCTCCCCCTACCAACCCCCCCCCCCCTTCCTTCCCCCCTTCCTTCCCCCCCCTACACACAATACACACGCTCTCACACACACACACACTCACACACTCACACACACACACACACACACACACACACACACACACACACACTCAAACTCACACTCACTCACACTAACACACTCTCATATACGCACACACTCCCACATGTGCGTGACGCGCGCACGCTTTTACACACGCTTACTCAGCCCCTCTTCCTCATACTATCACGTCCCTTTGCTCCCCTTCCATTTGAAAGATTCGCCTGGTACGTGCAATTCTTTTTCTTTTTAGCTTCTTGTTTTAAGATAGTGAATTTTATTCACTTCCTTTTTATTCATGTATAAATGTTGTGTGACTCGCCGGCCAGTCAACTCACCACTGAGGAAGGCATTAAAGCCGAAAATTTTGGAAATCTTTTTATCTTGTCTGTTGTGGTTTTTAAACTCTCTGTTTTTATATATATATATATATATATATATATATATACAAAAAGAAAAACACAAAAACAAGCTGGATTTCGTTTCCAAATATTTCGAGGCCTTGCGACCTCTTCCTCAGTGGGACCTTTAATGACAGTTTTCCGCACTGTGACTGACAAATCGAGTGGAAATTTTAGTTGGAAATTGAACAGTTCTCGTCTGCTTTTTCTCAGTCAAGTGAGGCATACTCACGTGCCTACTAGCAACGTCATTTACTTGATTTTACATTACCACCTACACATAAATCTCCCGTCCGCTCCCATCAGTTCCGACCCAGCGGACGAAAGGCCTCGGAGCAGGCAATACAAATATATCTGCTTTCAAAAGGGATTGCGATGGTTCCCTTATGCATCTAGTGAAGAGTTTTCATATCTGTAACATATTTTCTTAATTTCATGTTCTCAGTTTCTCCATCTTCAAACTCCCCCCCCCCCTCTCCCCGACCCCCCCCCCCCCCCCCCCCCCCCCCCCCCACCACTTAAGTCCAAATCTTTGCCAAGTCATTACTATGAAGACAGTTCAGTTGTTGGCCTGCGCTTTTTTTCCCCCACTGTTAGATTGTTCGTCTATGTATCTGTCTGACTTTATTCAAGTTTAAAAGGCTGTGCCAGTCTTGAATAAAAGTTACTCTGTGTTAGGTTTTCTTATCGAAGCAAAAAATACCCCACTTGTTTACTGTTTATCGTTTACTGTTCCCTGCCTCATTTCATTTCCGATTTTGTTTTGATTAAACTGAGGTTATTTGTATTTGTTTCTGATGCGATGGTTCCCTTGTGCAGCTGGTGAAGGGTTTTCATATCTGTAACATATTTTCTTAATTTCATGTTCCCAGTTTCTCCATCTTCGGGCTCCCCCCCTCCCCCCTCCTCCCCCCCCCCCCCCCCCCTCCTTGGGTCCAAGTCTTTGCCAAGTCATTGCTGTGAAGACAGTTCGGTTGTTGGCCTGCGCTTTTTTTCCCCCCTCTGTTAGATTGTTCGTCTATGTATTTGTCCAACTTTATTCAAGTTTAAAAGGCTGTGCCAGTCTTGAATAAAAGTTACTCTGTGTTAGGTTTTCTTATGGGAGCAAAAAATACCCAACTTGTTTACTCTTTATCGTTTACTGTTCCCTGCCTCATTTCATTTCCGATTTTGTTTTGATTAAATTGAGGTTATTTGTATTTGTTTCTGTCCGTCTGTGTGTTTGTCTTTTGATCTCCATTGCATCTTTGGGTGGATCCTCAGGCGTAGGCTCAAAGATTGTCCCCTACATTTTATACTATTTGCATAATGTCTTTAGTTTTTCAGCAACTTTTTTCCTCCCCACACTTCAGTTCAGTTCAGTAGTTTTATTTAACGTCTTTTCATCGCAAGATGATCTTAGACCTTTAAACTGCAATGTACATTCCATTGTACTATCAGCACCTCCCCCCCCCCCCCCCCAAAAAAAAAAAAAAAAAAAAAAAAAAAAAAAAAAAAAATCTCAAATGGCTTTTTTCACAATAGTTTTGCAACTGGGGACTGAGCAATAACCAAAGCAATATCAAAAAAGCAAGGGTTATTTACCACACTATCAACATGGTCAGAATTATTTATAAAAATATTCTTCTCCTTATAAGCTGTGGTTAGTATAGGGCATTCAAATAAAAGGTGACGAATTGAGATATTCTCCTGACATATACACGCTATACCTCGTGAATATTTTGTATTCCATGTATTTAACCGTAATTTATGAATTAATCTGGCTAGATACCTTGGACATGATGGCAGGACGAATA
Organism: Conus canariensis; assembly: GCA_033310375.1. NCBI lineage: Eukaryota > Metazoa > Mollusca > Gastropoda > Neogastropoda > Conidae > Conus > Conus canariensis. The sequence continues at coordinate 73,595,805 of CM065719.1, read as the reverse complement.
AATTCTCATTAAGATGTTTCTTCCGCATATTCTTTTCCAGTCGCTGGATCAATTCATGCGGAGAAAAATTTAAGACTTTGTTGAAGGGTGTTTCAAAAATTGTACAGGCTCCCTGTTTTGCCAATTTGTCTGCTAATTCATTCCCTTTTAAGCCACAATGTGAAGGAACCCAGCAAAAATCAACTGCTATACCTCGGGAAAGTAAACAATGTAATAGATGCTTAATTTCAAAAAGAATATCAGTTCTAATTTTAGAGTTCCAGTGCTTTAATGATTGTAAAACTGATTTTGAATCAACACAAAATAGCACACTATAAAATGATACTGGCGTGTCATATAAGATATAATTCAGAGCTTTCATAATTGCATATAGCTCTGATGTATAAATTGAAAATTCTCTGCCTAGATAGAAAGACTTTTGCACATTTAAGGATGGTATAGTGAATCCAGCACCACTGTCAGACGTTTCCATTATTGAACCATCTGTAAATATTTTTAAATGATTTGGATAAGTCTTTTCGAGATGTTCTCGAACTTCATTTACTAGAATATTTACACTGTCATCTTTCTTCAAAGTAGTATATTCATCATCAATTTTTGCGTTGAGATGCTCCCATGGGGGCATTTGAGGAAAAATGGGAACCTCCGAAATTGCATCAATATCAATACTACATTCTGACATAAGCTCACAAGTGAAATTTCTAATTGGCTCTATGTATGATATATTTTTAGACCTTTTGGGGTATTCCTTGTTGGAATCCATAAGAATTTCATCAGTAGCAGAGTTTTTTACAGATAGGCCTCTTACAACGTATTTGGACACATCCAACGTTCGTTGTTCATTAAGAGGTAAAATGTTTGTCTCCTTATAGCATTTCATTGTGTTTGTGTGTACTGGAACACCCAAAGCTAATTTTAAAGCTTTACTATCTAAGCTTTGCAGTTTCTTTAAAAGGTAGTTAGATGCCGAGAAGTATCCTTCCTGTCCATATATTAATTTTGATCGGACTAACGATGTATATAAATGTAAAAGTGCAGTACAGTCTTGACCCCATGGTTGACAACATATAATTTTGAGCAAATTTAATCTTTTCCTAGCTTTATCTATCAAATTTTCAATATGTTTTTTCCAGTTCAGCTTCGGTGTTAAAAACACTCCTAAGAATTTGACTGTTTGCTTATATTGTAGAACATTGTCGTCAAGAATAAGGTTGGGCAGAGCTTTTGGGTTTTCACCATTATTAAAAAGCATTAAACAAGTTTTCTCACCAGATAATTCAAGACCGTTCTCTTTCATGTAAGCAGATAATCTGTCCAATTCTCCTTGATACATTGTCTGTACAAATTTTACTGCCCTTTTATTCGAGTGCTTCCTTAATGAAGTATTAATCCAAATGGCAATATCATCTGCATACTGCACTACATTGGTGGATTTTGATAATGCCTTTGGGAGATCATGTATAAGGATCGTAAATAATAAAGGTGCAATAACAGATCCCTGAGGAATGCCCATATCTATTTTCCTGAATGATGAATATGTTTTACCAATTCGCGTACATATACTTCTTCCTTCTAGAAAGTTTTTTATATAATCATACATATTCCCAGAAATACCAATATTTTTCAGTTTATACAATAATCGAGCATGCCAAACACGGTCGTATGCTTTCTTTACATCAAAGAATGTAGCTAATGTACTTTTTCTGCGTGAAAATTGCTTTTTTATATGAGAAGTTAGTTTCACTAAATGATCAGTTGTACAACGCCCTTTTCTGAATCCAGCTTGCTGGACTGGAATAATGTCATTTTTTTCACAATAATATAATAGACGTGTTTGTACAACTTTTTCAAGAAGTTTACCAACATGGGATGTTAAAGCAATGGGTCTATAGCTATTTACAGATGTTCTCGTTTTACCTTCTTTTGGTACTGGTACTACCACTGAACTTTTCCAGATTGTAGGAATAGTGCCGTACGTCCAACATTTTTGGAACAACGAATGTAGTAATATTTTCCACGAAGAAGGCAAGTGACGAAGAAGCTCGTAAGAAATACCATCTAGGCCCACTGCTGAATCATAAGATGTAATGGATTCTATCGCTTCAAGAAGTTCTGATGATTGTAATGGAGAATTTAAGTAGTTATTATTGTCTGGTATGGGACTCTTATATTGTTCTTTTTGTTCCTCTTTTTGTCTATGGTACTTGATTTCTGCTGGAAGATTTACAGCTCGACTATTTTCCGAAAAGAAATGGGAGAAAGCTTCCGCCTTATCCATTGTGCTTGGAAATTCTTTTGTTAATTTTACAGGGTAAGCTTGTGTTTTGTAACAATTTTTCATTTGTTTTACTTTTTTCCAAACTTTAAACATATCCTTCGATTCTTTTACTTCGGTCTCACAAAATTCTGCCCAGTATTTCTTTTTAGCTTGAGCAATAATTTTATTACATTTGTTCTTTTCTTGCTTCATAAAGACAAAATTTTCTTCTGTCTTATTTCGTAACCAAGCCTTGTAACTTATTCGCTTTGATTTAACAGCTAGTCTACATTCTTCCGTCCACCATACATTACCTATATATTTACCAATCTTTTTAAATTTACATTTAGGGATAGAATGCTCGGCTGCTAACAGTATGACTTTGCTGAAATTAGAATAAAATAAATTAACATCATCATTCTCAATAAATGTTGTGTTATACGATGCAAGAAAAATCTGGTAGGCATCCCAGTTGGCAAGTTTATAATTAAACTTTGGAATTTTGTCTTCGATGTCTGTTACATCATTATTTATGTCATCATTAAAGATTATAGTAATGGGGAGGTGATCACTTCCCAAACAATCTTCTCCTATAGACCAATTACAGTTTACTGCAATGCTAGGTGAAACTAAGGATAAATCTATCGCGCTAGGTTTGTGAGTTGAAACATCTGGAATTCTTGTGATTCGACCATCATTTAATAAAACTAAAGAGGAATCAATAATATTTTCAACGAATCTGTTGGATGAAACTTTAGAACACTCAGAATCCCAAAATGGTGCATGAGCATTAAAGTCGCCAACAATGATCCATTTCTTACTTGTAAAATTTGTATTCTTCATCCAGTCTGTATTATCCTCTTGGGGTCCATTAGGATAATATACAGAAAGTATATTATAAACTGAGTCTTTGTTCACTTTGATTACAGCACCTGTAGCAAATACACCTTCATCTTCCTGCGGCACCGGAAATGGAACGATCCTAGTAAATTCCAGGTCCCGTCTGATGTATAGCGCAGTCTGGACTTTTTTGTTTGATTCACTGACTGTGTAAAGTGGAGGGTAGAAATAATTCTCCAAATTTGGTAGTCTGTGCTTTTCCACATTCAGAGACTGAAGTGCTAGCACAGAGTGGTTTCCTTCCAGAACATGATTTTCAAAAGATAATAAATTACTGGGAAGTGATCTGGCATTCCATTGAAATATTTTGAAACAATCATTTTGCTTAGCTTTCATGGCAGATTGCAAGTTGTAACATAACTGCTGTTATGCAAATTATAGGTTTTCACGGCACATTCTCCACCAAACAAGATTGATTGATATTGAGAGTGACCTATTACAGTAGTAATAAAAACGAAATAGCCCACATTGGGGAACATCATCTTCTTAACAAATAAACTATACATTCAAAGAAAACACGAAAAGAACAATGTCATATAAACAATAAACCAATGTCTGAATAGCGCACTACTAAGTATACTGACTATGAGAACGATGAAGGCTATGAACACTCGTTATTCAGGGAACTTGTATGTCTCCAAAGTGCAGGTCTGACCTCAATTAACACTTGCAATGATGAATGTGGTGTGCCTTCACAAAACAGAATATCCAGGTATATCTAACACACAAGCCAACATAATGTATACATTTATACACAGGCATACATACAGCCACACACAAAGACTCGCGCG
>CM065719.1:73566857-73584357 GCA_033310375.1 Conus canariensis | reverse complement strand
TTTGGCGAGCGAATGATCATGTTTTTGGTATATGATTATACTTGACAGTGCAAGGAGGGGTAAGAATGTAAGGGATTGTGGCCGGGAGACCATTCCCTTGTGTGAACATTAACCCAGCAGAAAGTTGATAAGATTTTGTAGAGAGATGTTAAGTATTACTGACTTTTTTGTGCAAAGACATCTTGTGAAATTGCCCACTTCCTAGACTACTTAGCATTTTCTAGAGGGGCCCATGGAGTCGGCGTTGGAGTCGTTTGGGTTAGTTTTCTTTACTTCTCCGAGATTTGGGTGTGATACCTAATTTCATATGTAATAACGTAGATTGGCTCGGGGAGAATATTGCTTTAGCTGCTGTGGTAAGGGTTGGCCGGTTAATGGACCTTGTAACCCCAAAGCGAGTAACGGGTTGGGGGGTGTATTCGAAATTTAAGGAGTCACTCTCATGTCCAAGTGGGAAGTAAGCAAGGGAGATGGAGAGTTAAAGCCATACCAAGCAGGCTATGTGCCTTGGTTACTCAGGTAGTAGCGACACTACGGTAGTGGCCTACAGTTGTTACAGCAGATATCCTGCTTCCGCGCCGAGGCTGGGGCCGGATCACTGCAGTCGGGGGCCGCGTGGTGGCAGATGAGCGGCGGCGTCCTGCTGCCGGTGCACTTCCGGGAGGGGGAGACCACCCAGGCCATCCACCGTCGGTGAGGCAGTTCTCCAGCCACCTGTTCCTCTTTCCCTGTCCAGGCGCCATGTGAGGGGGTGCTGCGCCAGGCCTTCCTTCACCCTCAGTTCCGGCGGAGCTTTCAGTGGAGGAGGGGTTCCTTCAAGAGTCGGGCCCGTTGTGAGGGGGCCGGGGGTGTGTGTGAGTGTTGTGTTCTGCGGGGAGGAGTCGTCTTGCGTGAGGCGACGGACAGCGCCGAGGAGCAGGGTCTTCCGTGGAGGAGTCAGCCTGCGAGGGGCCACGGACAGCACCGAGGGGCAGGGTCTGCCGGGGAGGTGTCAGTCTGCGAGGGGCCACGGACAGCGCCGAGGAGCGGAGTTTTCCAGGGAGGAAGGGTTGTCCAATTTTGTGGTAGGAAGGGGGTGTAGCATTGGGCAGTAGGGTCAGGGGTGTTAGCTGCTGCCTTCTTTAGGGACGTAGTGGCCAGCACGGCATAGGGTACCTGTCGTTGCCTCCCTTAGGGACGCAGCGACCGGTGTGGTAGTGGTCCCGGGTCAAAAAAAGAAGGGTGGGTCCTGGGGAGAGGGGTGGGTGGTAGTAGTTTAGAGATTAGAGTCTCTTGGGTTAGTCATTGTCCCTAGTAGTTAGCCACCATGTGTGCGGGCTATCGCTGCGTCCCCAGGTCACAGTGATATACCGCAACGAGTGTCTTAGGATAGGTTAGGGTTCCCCATGTCGTACCAGGGTAGGGTGGGTCAGCGGGGAAGTGGGATACCGGTGTGCGGTTGTGGATGGACGTGAGTGTGGCGCCATAGTGTGTGTGTGTGAAATAAAGAAGTGTGCTGTGTTGTCTCAAATTTCCTGACCAACACTGCAGGTGCCTGTATCTTTCGGGCCTGGTTGACGCCAGGATATATTATGAAATGAAGCGTAGAGTACAGCCCTGTCATGTAATCTCAGACCGAAATGGAAATCCGTAGCATCATCTTAATCATCCTCATTGTCATAGATCAGCATTAAAAAAAAAACATGTCTCAGGTTCTGTGGCCCTTCATACCCTGCTCTCATGGTGACCTCAATTTCGATGTCCTCTCCACGTCTGTGGTCTTGTTTTGGTTCCGTCGGGGTCACCGGTATCGGCGAGTCCATGGGGGGGGGGGGGGGGGGGGGGGGGCGGGCTGTCAGTGGATGGACGTGGTGGCGCCCTCCGGAGGGAGAGCTCACTCGCGCCGGCTCCGCGACTAAGCAATTATTGTCGTCAGTAGGGGGCTTAGTAGGTGGTGTCCTGCGTATGTTAGATCAGAACAGGCGCCACTGAACACCACCGAAGTGACTCGGCAGCAGTGCAGTGTCTCCTCCGGTGGGTTGCCTCTTGATGACTTGACATTGACTGCTCCCTGTGGATTGCCGGTGCCGGGGCTGCGGCGGGGCCGACTGGGCTGTGGCTGTGGACAGGGTGTCGGAATGAGCGGCGTGGGTGCAATGCCTCTGTCAGTGGACGGACGTGGTGGCGCCCTCCGGAGGGAGAGCTCACTCGCGCCGGCTCCGCGACTAAGCAATTATTGTCGTCAGTAGGGGGCTTAGTAGGTGGTGTCCTGCGTATGTTAGATCAGAACAGGCGCCACTGAACACCACCGAAGTGACTCGGCAGCAGTGCAGTGTCTTCTCCGGTGGGTTGCCTCTTGACGACTTGACATTGACTGCTCCCTGTGGATTGCCGGTGCCGGGGCTGCGGCGGGGCCGACTGGGCTGTGGCTGTGGACAGGGTGTCGGAATGAGCGGCGTGGGTGCACTGCCTCTGAGGTGGCGCAGAGGTTGGGACAGCACAAAAAAAAATGAAAATAAAAATAAAAAAAAAATAAAGAAGCATGCATGAGTGTAAAGCTGTGTTAGTGTGCTGTGTTGTCTGACCTAGTGTGTGATAGGCGTGGGTAGGGGTGGTAGGGCCGTCCGGCTTAGCGACCGTGACAGTTTCACAAATGAGGAGGAGGGGGTGAGATGTCGACCTGGATGAAGGAGGGGGTGGGGGTGGGGACGTCAGGCAGGTGAGGATGGATAACAATGAGTCCACATTGTAATTCTAGTGGTACAGAGCTTTCATTATTATTATTTTCTTGAAATTGTCATTTGATATGATTATTTATCTGACAGTGTTTTCACCTTTTTTAAGGAATCAATGTGCCCAAGTGCGTGTGCGGAGACGGTGTGTGTGTGTGGAGGGGGGGGGGGGGGGGTCCATGCACGTGTGCCTGGATCAAGGATGTTTTCTAGTAGCCTCTACCACGACCACCCTGAAACACTCTTTTATTTATTCATTTTTTATATGGACTCCACGGAAGTACGCATTCTGAAAAAAAGATCTGTGTTAAACACGTCAAAACAAACATCGCCAACAATCCGGATGTTGTACACTACCTACACCACCCTCCCCCTCTCCCCCACCCTTTCCCTATCTCTCATCTATCACTACTCGACACCTCATCGGTGAGTGTACTTTTTCAGTGAATCATTACGATGAATTATATGGCTGGGTCATTCGGCTGACGATGACTAAACATTAACAACAGAAATGACACGACAATTGCACAATCAGTGTTGTGCTCTGAAAACGTTTATCTAGTACGTTTTGAAACATTGTCATTGTAGTCTTAATATCAAACATGACACGAAAACTGTGTGACCAGAGCGGTGTTCTGAAATCGTTTGCCGGTCACACGTTTTGAAACATTTTCATTCTACTCTGATGTGTTGTTTTATTCTACAGATACTGATGACTACATTATCATCATTTGATCTTTCCACTCTCCTGCTGGGAGGGGTGGTGCTGTTGTGTCTGCTGTGGTGGCTGTCCACACGACGACCCCAGGGCCTCCCCCCAGGCCCTGGACCTGCGCTGCCCCTGCTGGGCCACCTGCACCTGATGCCCAAGGACCCACGGCCCCAGTTCTGGACGTGGAGACGTCAGTACGGGGACGTGTTCAGTCTGTACATGGGGGGGAAGCTGGTGGTGGTGCTGGCCAGCTATTCAGCCATCCGTGAAGCCCTCGTCACCTATGCTGATGTCTTCTCCGATCGACCGCATGACGGCTTGATGGGGCAAATCACTCATCACAGAGGTGACCAGGACGTTCTTCGCGAGTTTCTTTTTTTTCCTAAAAGAAAGCAGTCTTTTGATCATTAAATGAAATAGACAAAGTCTTATATTTATTTCTTATCAATATGCAATGAATATATGAATGAATGAATAAATACTAAATAAATAAAAAGATAAAAAGTAAAATAGATGAATGAATGAAAAAAGAAAGAAACGAACTAGACGAAGAAATCTAAACCATTGGAATAAATGACAGAATTGACAGTGCCATTCGTGAACATTAACAAAACATTAGAACGAAAAATTGATTGATGGAGAAGGAAGAAATGAAGAACACACACACACACACCGCGCGCGCGCACGCACGCCACGCACGCACGCACACGCACACACACACACACACACACACACACACACACACACACACACACACACACACACACACTCACACACACAGAGTTGGGGGTGAGGGCGAGGGGAGGGAAATGGGCAGGCTGCGGTAAGAAAATGACATTAAGAAATATTGTGATTATCTTTTGCACAAGAAAGGCGTGGTAAGCACATCTGGCTCTGAGTGGAAGGAACAGCGCAAGACAGCCGTGGAGATTCTCCGTCAGATGGGCATGGGCAAGAACGTGCTGGCTGAAAGGATCCAGAAGGAGATCACTCACTACATCCGGGCTATCGAGGATCACCATGGGGCGAGCTGATCTTGAGAAAATGACCAAGGTCAGCGTCTCCAACAACATCTGTTCCATCATCTTTGGAAAGCGGTTTGACTACCGAGACCCTGAGTTCCTCCGCTACATGGAACTGCTCGATAAGAATTTCAAGCTGGGATCAGGTTAGTGACAAAGTGGATTTGTTTCTGTGTGTGATGATGATGTGCCTCCATTAGCTCCAGCATGCCCGAATGCCACTCAATAACGCCATGAGCCTGGGTCCGAGCAATGCACAGATGACAAGCCTGATTCATTCAAACCGGTATTGCTTGAAAAGAATGCAGCTTATGGTTTTCTAATGCAGTTGAAACAAACGTTTTGTTAATAAAATGTCAAAGTTTAGAAGTCTGTAGGCTGAAATTAAATCTAATATTTACACTAAAACACGAATTTCTGTACCCAAAAAAGTCCATTTTCGATTCGTCATAGCGTCTGAAGTCCAACGATAAATTATACATGACATTTTCGTATGTTGATACATAATTCATTTTACTATAACAGTGTGGAGTTGTTCACATCATGGTGGAAGAGATTTCCATATGTTTAGAGTTAAAATGTCTGGTTCATTATCTTTAAAAGAGTCTGTCAACCTGCTGAAGAAAGTGGAAGCCAGCAGACATCACTGCCTGAAGCCATTTGAGACCAGAAAGGCATCAGAACTGTCACCATCAACAAACGAATGAGCCAACATTCCTTCATGGCACAGTCGTACCCATGAAGAATTTGTTCAGGCATCAAACTTTTGCCATGATCTTCCAGTGACCAGCGTTGCTCACAATATTGAAAGCCTTAGAGAGGTCGACAAAGATGGTGTGTGGCTGTCTGTTGACAAGTCAGTGACAACCACAGGAACACGCATGTAAGCACAGTTACTTTCAAAGTAACTCCAATACGGATCACTTGCATAACTTGATATAATATAATGGATAGTAGCGTTTAAAAGTGTTAGACCATTCACGATCTGCTATATAATTATCTATTCACATATGTTTCCACAGAGAGAGGGGAGAGAGAGAGAGAGAGAGAGAGAGAGAGAGAGAGAGAGAGAACATACTCAGTTTGGAACCAAATATGATTCAATTACAGGAACAGCTATTCTGAATTTTATACCTGTGCTAGGCTACATTCCTGGTGATCTGTTCAAAAAGAAGGAGCTCAGGTCCAACGCTGCCCATGTCTATGGTTTTGTGGATGAACAAGTGGCTGAACATCACACAGAGGAACGTCCGGAGCTACAGAAAGACGCCGACTTTGTTTACAGCTACCTGCATCAGATTGAACACCAAAAGACACGTGGGAATGTCAACACTTCTCTCGACGGTTTGTCCGACAAATCTCTGTCTGTCTGTCTGTCTCTCCCTCTCTCTCTCTCTCTCTCTCTCTCTCTGTCTCTCTCTGCCTCCCCCTCTCTCTCTCTCTCTCTCTCTCTCTCTCTCTCTCTCTGTGTGTGTGTGTGTGTGTGTGTGTGTGTGTGTGTGTGTCACTCTCTCTCTGCCTCTCTCTCTCTCTATTTGTCAATGTGTCTATCTGTCTGTCTGCCTGTCTCTCTCTCTCTCTCTCTCTCTCTCTCTCTCTCTCTCTCTCTCACACACACACCACACACACACACACACACACTCTCTCTCTCTCTCTCTCTCTCTCTCTCTCTCTCTCTCTCACACACACACACACACACACACACACACACACACACACACATACACACGACAGCATTGTCTGTGTTTGTTTCGTTACCATAGTTTAGAAATATCTGGAACAATGAAAGAGCAAAGATGTCCTATATGTAGTTCTACCTCCCATCATACAACGTTGAAAGCACCGGTTCTCGACCGATCACCGAAGTTAAGCAACGTCGGGCCTGGTTAGTGTTTGAATGGGTGACCGACCACCTGGGAACACCAGGTGCTGTCGATTTTCTGTATTTTTTACACAGCCTAACAAATTTTAAGTCTAAGAATGGAAGCAGATTCAGTCACACAAGCACTCCACTAGCTCTCATCCACTGACTGGTTTAGAACTCAACAAACCTTGATACTGATTGACTCCATGAACCTGCTTCAAAAGTGGAGATTGGAATGGAAAGCCCTGCTGGCATGAAGTAATGTGCAGCCTTACATCGGAGAGACTCATATGAATGTACTGCCTAGCGTATACAAGTGTCAAAGGAAATGAGAGACCAGACACACCGGCAGGCAAGGCAACGATAAGAACTGGAATACAGCTTGGGCGATTTGATGTATCGTCTCAACAAACATTATCAAACATTATCAGAGCTCAACATCAAGAGAAGAATGGCGGCACATCCAGACTCAAAGGAAGAGCAAGAAACATCACCAATCCCCCAAATTTTCCAATTATCTCAAGGCCAACACTGAGAAGACTTCTAGAAAATATGGCAGACTCACACTGTGCCTTTCCAATGGAAGACAAATAGTCAAACACATGTCAATTCAGATACAACTTTGAATCTCTTGGGACCTCTTGTTTTTACTACGAACCCCGATCTCTGTCTCTGTCTCTGTAGACCTATGAAATTCTAATGTGATAAAATAAGGCACGGGTTCTTGACATTTACAACAGTTATTTTTCTTCACGGTTAAGATTTTCCTTGTTGAAACAAAAACAAATTACTTGGCACAGAAATTTTATTACTATTTCCAGCAACGTGTGACTGGATATGAACTTTTGACGCCGAAAAATAACATCACAAGTCTGATCTAGCAGGAAGTAGGTAATGCAAGTTGATGTATTGCTGGTTTGCTTGGAGATGTAGTTCCCTGGATCAACCTAAAAACTAAGGGCCTGTATGACTTCTCCATTCAACAGGAGCTCCTCCGTGTAGAATTTCTCCCTCAGCACTGTGTCTGCAAATCAGATTTCTGCTTTAGCTTCTGGCGAATAGAACAATAGCGGAGAGGATGTTCTACCACCTGCTGAGGCAAGTTCTTCAAACAGCTCCAGTAAACCATCCCCGTGAACAGACAGTGCCTGACTGTGAACATCTGGTTTTCCTTTTTTTTTTTTTTTTTTTTTTTGAAGTAGAATCTGTCTTTGTTGTAACAGAGATGTTACTTAAGCCGTCATTTTCTCTGAATTGTCCTTCACAAACAGCTCTGTCTTTTCATTGATTTTCTATAGCAGCTTACTGTCATCCATGTGAATCTGTCGGGTGCAGCAAATGATCGTACGTGACAGTATTGACTCCATACCAGCTGGTTTGTATTCTTCGATGTACAAAAAAAGCTAGGTCACTTTGTATAACTGCCAGAATTCTCCATGAGACCACAGATTTAAGCCGTCCCTCTCTGTCGTCCCCCCTCCCCCCCCCCTCCCCCTTTATCGGCCTCCCTCCCCCCTCCAAGAAAAACCCCGCAAAACAAGGAACTCGACACCCTTTTAGTTATCTAACATACCTTATATCTGTTCCCTGTATGTACGTTCTTTCAGCTTTGGTACCGAGATGATAGAATTAGCAGAACGAATGATGAAACTAAGTGGAACTATTGAATGAAAGTATGCTTTTTCCTTCCAGGGGAAAGTCTTCAAAAATCAGCCAGTGACTTATTTGCTGCGGGGACAGAGACAACCTCCACAGCCATACTGTGGACCCTGCTCTTCTTTCTCCATCATCCCGATGTCCAGAACAAATGCTTCCAGGAAATCTCTGACGTCATTGGACCAGATCGCCTGCCTACCATGAGTGATAAGCCAAAGATGCCATACATGGAAGCCGTGATTCAGGAAGTTCTGAGGAAGGCAGACGTTGTTCCTCTCTCCGCTTTCCATGCTACTTCCCATGATGCTACGTTCCGAGGGTACCTCATCCCCAGGGGCGCCATGATCATGCCAGCTTTGACCTGTGCCTCAATGGATCCTGACATATGGGGAGATCCTGACAACTTCCGTCCTGAGAGATTCATCGGCTCTGACAGAAAACTGATACGATCAGAGGAGTTCATATCCTTTGGTATGGGTACGTATGGTTGTTCAAAGAGGAATCGTGGAGTGAATAGGACGATGGATTAGTACCGATCTTAAAGATTAGAACAATAGCTTCGTATTTAGACGCCTAGTTTGCACTTTTTATGTCTAGAGTAAAAATAGCAAGAGGATAGTAGTAACAACAACGGTAACAGTGGTAACAGCACGCTCTGTGCAGAAACCATAGCAACAGCAGCTATAAAAGGAGTGGTGGGTGTAGTGTCAGCAGCAGATTATCTGAAGGACTAGTGTCCATGTGGGTCAATCTGGTGCATTACAAAGGCCAGATGATAGAGGGAGCTTGGGTTGCAGAAAGGCAGAGAAAACATCTGTCTCCTGTCCCAATCAGGAATTGAAGGAATGTGTGTTGTGCACTACAACTGTTATTGCAGTGTTCAAAACGAATGTATTCCCTGTTTCCAGAGTGTATAAGCATCCGTTCCATTCTTTCTTAAAACAAATAGAGTGTACAAACATTTGATTCATTCTCTCCACAAAAAAAACAAAAACAAATCTGCATCAGGTGTTGACCGTAGCAGTCAATATTCATAGATATAATGGCGATTTTGTTCAACTTCGTTCCGAATAAATTTCTTATGTCAACTGTCAGTGTACTCTGTATAATCACAGGTCGACGTGTGTGTCTGGGGGAACCTCTGGCTCGGATGGAACTGTTTCTGTACCTGGCAAATCTCATCCAGCACTTCCACTTCTTACCACCGGAAGGAGGACAACTGCCATCTTTGAAGGGGACTTTCGGTGTGACGAACACCCCACCGCAATTCAGAATCCGTGCAGTTGCTAGAGTGTGATTTGTTGTGATGAACTCGTGATTTTCTAATTCTGCAAAGAAAAAGTTAGGTTGGTCTTGGAATTTACAACCTGTTTTGTTTAATGTACTTTTTATTGACTCTTTTAATCAGATCAGTGATATTCAGAAATTTTTCAGTGGTTATACAACGTACTGATTTGTGATTGTACGTGTGTGTGTGGTTTAGAAAGGCAGACGTTGAATACAGATGATTTCTAAGCCTTTCTCAGACATAGGCTTTACGTTGTACCCTTTGCAGTTCAATGTAAAGCCGTAACATGTGTACGTAGGAAGTTTCCTTTGTGGTTATGGAAAAAAAACAGACATAGATTTGAGACATGCTGTCCGTGTGTCTGTCCGTCCGTCCATCCATGGTCAAAATGTGTTCCACTTGCTCCAGACAAAACTACTGGGCCGATCTTTCTGAAAATTAGTAGGTATGTTCATTATGGGTCAAGGATGATGCCCGATGTTTTAGTTTACCCCGTTATAGCCGTTACTAACGGCTGTAACGGCCTGTGACGGTTTTTCTTCTTTATGGAATATCTCTGAAAGTACTTGGCCGATCTTTGTGAAAATTAGCAGGTATGTTCATTATGGGTCACGGATGATGCCCGATGTTTTAGTTTACCCCGTTATAGCCGTTACTAACGGCTGTAACGGCCTGTAACGGTTTTTCTTCTTTATGGAATATCTCAGAAAGTACTTGGCCGATCTTTCTGAAAATTTGTAGGTATGTTCACTATGGGTCACGAATAATGCCCGGTGTTTTAGTTTAGCGTTATAGCCATTACTAACGGCTGTGACGGCCTGTAACGGTTTTCCTTCTTTTTGGAATATCTCCGAAAGTACTTGGCCGATCTTTGTGAAAATTAGCAGGTATGTTCATTATGGATCACAGATGATGCCCGATGTTTTAGTTCACCCCGTTATAGCTGTTCCTAACGGCTGTAACGGCCTGTAACGGTTTTCCTTCATTATGGAATATCTCAGAAAGTACTTTGCCGATCTTTCTGAAAATTTGTAGGTATATTCATTATGGGTCCAGGGTGATGCCCGATGTTTTAGTTTAGCGTTATAGCCGTTACTAACGGCTGTAATGGCCTGTAAGGCGGTTTTTCTTCTTTATGGAATATCTCCGGAAGTACTTGGCCGATCTTTGTGAAAATTAGCAGGTATGTTCATTATGGGTCACGGATGATATTATGAAGCTCAGATACTTCCTCTAGATGATTATAGAGATTTAACATGTTGTAAATTTGTCATTTAAAGTACAGCTAGAAAAAAAACACATTAAATCAGAAATCAAAATAAGATCAGATTTTGATTTTCCGAAAAGAGCAAAGTCTATAACTTCTCAAATAACTATAGCAACTTATACATAAAAACAAATTCAGATTCTGGGGTTTCTTTAGAAAAAGAAACTCTCTCTCCCAGACCATCTTTTTGTCCTATTCCACCCTGGGAACTTAAAAAAGCCCAATTTGATATTGATCACACCAACATCAAAAAAGATGAAAATATCAATATGCTAGCAAGTTATACTAAGTGTCACATTGACGAGAAATACACTAACCAATTAAAGATATACACAGATGGTTCATGTATTGGTAAGCAAACAGGTTGTGCATTCTTAATCCCTGACTTGATTCTGGGGTTTCTTTAGAAAAAGAAACTTTCTCTCCCAGACCATCTTTTTGTCCTATTCCACCCTGGGAACTTAAAAAAGCCCAATTTGATATTGATCACACCAACATCAAAAAAGATGAAAATATCAATATGCTAGCAAGTTATACTAAGTGTCATATTGACGAGAAATACACTAACCAATTAAAGATATACACAGATGGTTCATGTATTGGTAAGCAAACTGGTTGTGCATTCTTAATCCCTGACTTGAGGGTGGAGAAATCTTTTTACATTGGATGTAACATATTCATATTTACAGCTGAATTAACAGCAATACTCATGGCTTTGAATTACCTTTTAAATTTCCCCAAAACAATATTTCAAGCTCTGTTTTGTGTAGATTCAAAACCAGTCCTTCGGGCGATAAAAGAGCATAAGAGCAAGTTTTGTTTTATAATTGAAAATTTCTTGCAGTCATTGCAACACCAAGTTGCTCTGTAAGTTGCTGGAATGGTGCTCGGTTACTTATCCTTGGAATTCATTAGTATATATATATATACTAATAAAAAAAAAAGAAAAAAAAAATTAAGATGGGTAATTACAACAAGAGAATGGACGGCTAGTTATGTTAGAAGATACTAGCGTCTACCATTCTCAACTACGTAGCATTATCTAGGTTGGGATACTCAAGCTGGGACTATGTGTACATATATGAGTTGTTACAAAAAAAGTCACAATAAAGCTAGGAAATGATAGAGGAATAGGGAAACCAGGTTTTGTCAAATTGATCTGAATCATAGTTCAGAAAGGCTAAGTATTTTTCCAATTTAAATCTATAGCTTAAGATTGTAAGGAAAACATGAAGGTCTGGGTGGTTATTTTGTAGTTTACATTTATAAACATAAAACTTAGCAAACAGCAGAATAAAGTTAAGAACTTTGTCAGTTTCAACATTTTGTTTCACTCCAAACAGAACTAACTCTCAAAAATCCGATTCTCGCAGTGCTGACATGTATCCATCAGCAGGTTTTGAAGATTTCTCCAAAACCGCTGCACAATATTATAGTCGAAAAGTATGTGTGTAATTGGTATACATCTTGGCGTAGTCACTTTGCAACAAGAGACAGCCAGATGGATAAAGGGAGGGAAGAAAATGAGGAAGGGGCTGAGGGGAGAAGGTAGGCTTTGAAAATCGACCCAAATTGATAACCCTAACTGCCCTCTGTGAGACAAAGAGAGAAAGAGAGATGGGGGAGGAGGGGTGGGGAGAAGTGGGGAGGATTTTGAGGAGGATGGTTTGGCAGGCAATTGCCATCTCTCTCTCTCTCTCTCTCTCTCTCTCTCTCTCTCTCTCTCTCTCTCTCTCTCTCTCTCTTAGTGATTTATATGGCAAACATTTGTCAGGCGACTGACCGGACCCATGTCTGCAATAGCCGCACGTTTGTCTGACTATGGGTTTTGACACTTGCAAGCATTTGCTTTGTAGAGGACAGTGCTTTCACCTTGAGACTATTTTATTTTTTACAGAAACCTTTATTTGCACTCGCAATGATTATGAATACCTGTCATATTCTGAAGCCTGCTTGTGTATTGACGTCATATGCTGGCCATAGAAGCCGGTCTGATCACCATGCCACCCACAGATGACAAACGCTCATCTAAGCAAATGCAATATGCAAGTAATCCACAAACTTTGTGAGCTGTAGACATGCCAGAAAAATGCGCTTGCTGATAGAAATTGATAATGGTGTGGTGTCTGGAAAACAGATGGTATCATTAATCAACTTTAAAGTAATGTAGGATACAGGCTGAAGGCATTACTTCGTTGCAACACACACACACACACACACACACACACACACACACACACACAGACACACACACACACACACACACACACACACACACACACACACACACACACACACACACACACACACACACACACACTACTGATCAGGTAGCAAGAAACTGGCAAGCCAAACGTGCATAAACAAAATGGAGAAGGATTCAACATGTATAAATGACACTGTTCATCCATTTTCAGAGAAAGACGACGACAGAGTTATTGCATGCTCTGTCAATGTGACTGTGGTATTATGCGTATGTCAATACCCACGTCCCGAAATCGTACAGCCGGGAAAAAAGTCATGCATAAAAGGAATTAAACACTTTGGCAGCAAATGCTCATACATGCTGCATCTGCCGAGCAGCAGACAGACTATTGTTTACACATTAACAAAAGAGACAGCGTTTTAATGCTTGTAATTGCGATTACACAACAAAAATTCCACAACCAGTGATTGAGTTATGTGAGCATTTGTGTGGTGTTGATACGAACAGATCATATAGGGTTGCATCGGGTCTAAAGAGAGAAATCCATACATTAAGAAGGCAACGACCATATTAGTTTGAACAGAAGCTGCATGGATGAATTATAGCAATATTCGTGTATGATTAGAGCAATAAGTCCTACATATGGAGGAGTCACCGTATATACGTATTGACTGTAATGTTTGAGAGAGAGAGAGAGAGAGAGAGAGAGAGAGAGAGAGAGAGAGAGAGAGAGAGAGAGAGACAATGACAATGACACTGACAATGACAAAGAATTTATTGGCAATAGCTCTTTCGGCTCTAATGCCAGGGAAGCGCAATCATAAATCAAAATGCAAAATTACTTCTGGCGATAACCGAAGATAAATGCAAAATCAAACAGCTTGGTAAAAACATCCATTAGTACTGGGTCATAATCTTCGACCAACCGACCTATGAGTCAACAATTAGTTACAGTTATTATCTTTTCCTTTCAGCACAACAATAACACATAATAGATACCTTGCAGAGTTACATTTTCATGATAAATAATCTGATAACTAACAATCTAATTTTATCTTACTAGTATTATTTGCTTTCGCAATGAATGCAGCAAGTGATCTAATAATGTCTTCATTTTCTGATGTCAGTATTTTTCTTATGTTATATCTTTGCGCTTTGTATTTAGTAAAGAGACTACTTGTGTTTCGTAATTCATTATATTCACAACAATCGAATAAGAAATGCATCTCATCTTCAAAACCATTCGAACATAACGGGCATACCGAACTCATGATCGAATCTGAAGTAAACCACCTTTTGCGTGAATATAAACCTAAGGTTCTTGTTCTAAATCTGACAAGTGAGTCCCTATGCCATTTATTAGTTATTACACAGATATATTTTGCAGGATATAATGAATCTTTAAAGGAATAGTACCAGCTGTATTTATCATTTCCAACCACATTGGAGTGCCACTTTTACTTAAAACAATCAATCAGTCGCTGCTTAAATTCAAACAAAAACATTTTCTCACTACCTACCCCTTGTGCAATCCAAACAATGCCAAATCCATTTTCTGTTAACACCTTTTTAACATCCGACACCCAAACAAATCTTAAATAAATGTTAGCGAACCGCCCAGAGAACGTGGACAAACGAGTCACAAGACGAAACACAACGCGTTTCGACCTCTTAGGTCTTCATCAGGTGAGACATAAACGAATAAAACAACGAAAAATTCACTTAGCTTTGATCACTTCAGATCACTTCACAGGGTTCGGCGCAAGTGCTTGCGCTGAACCCTGTGAAGTGATCTGAAGCGATCAAGTGCTTGCGCTGAACCCTGTGAAGTGATCTGAAGCGATCAAAGCTAAGTGAATTTTCGTTGTTTTATTCGTTTATGTCTCACCTGATGAAGACCTAAGAGGTCGAAACGCGTTGTGTTTCGTCTTGTAACTCGTTTGTCCACGTTCTCTGGGCGGTTCGCTAACATTTATTTAAGATTTGTTTAGATTTCCGCCTGCAGTCCTCTCGCTTTGCAACTAGATCCGACACCCAGTTGTACACTCCTGTTTCCATTTGTCTGAAAAGCATTTCATATGCCTGTCTGCATATACGATTTAGTGGAAGTCGAGTTAGTTTTAGCCAGTATCTCACACATTTAATGTAATTTCTAATAAATAAAGGATATCGGCCTGACTCTCCGTAACACATTTTATTTGATGAGTGTAAAGGTATGTTTAGAAATCTTTTTAATGCAAATGTGTGAATATTCTCTATTTGTTTATTTTCATTAAGTCACCAAACTTCAGCACCGTATGATAACATGGGTTCTATTTGTGAATCAAACATTTTCCAGAATAAATTAGAATCAATCGAATTCAATCTTCTCATGGTGCGAAGAATTTCAATAACCCCTTTTCTACCCCTTCTAGCGACTTCTGTCCAGCCAGACATCAAGCTTAATTTGGTTGTAAAAACAATGCATAAATATTTATATTTATTTGTTACCTTTATCTCTTATCTCCTCATTTCCATACCACCATATTTCATTTGCAGAGAGATGCCCTCCCTTACGGAAAACTATAATATTAGTTTTGTCTAGATTTACAACCAATTGCATTCTATCAGCTTCAGATTTAAGTACATTGATTTGATTTTGCAACCCTATAACAGTGTCTGACAGCAATATCACATCATCGGCAAATAACATCAGAAACATTTCAATTCCTCCAGAGATTAGTTGAATGCCATGTCTTCCACGTTTTGATAACTCCACAGCAAGTTCATTGATGAAAAATGAAAATAGTAGGGGGCTTAGCACACAACCTTGCTTGACACCTCTTGGACAATTGAAATATTGTGATAATAGGCATTTATCACGTACACAGGCTTGAACGGTATTATAGATTCCTCTCAGCGCATTATACAATTTTCCATCCACACCAGATTTCCTCAGGCACTCCCATAATAGGTTTCTGTTAACCGAGTCAAAGGCCTTCCGGAAGTCAACAAAAGTCACGTATAATTTCGAATTTCTGGAGAGATATTTTTGAACTAAACAATACAAGGTGAAAATATGGTCAATGGTGCTATATCCACTTCTGAAACCCGCCTGCTCTTCAATAATTTGTTCTTCTCTTTCCGCCCATTTAGTAAGCCTTGAATTCAGAATACTGGTATAGATCTTGCCTAATACACTGGACAGACTTACGCCTCGATAATTATCTGGGTTATTGATGTCACTTTTTTTATGCAATGGTATTATGATGGACTTCGACCACTGAGTTGGAAATGTCCCAGACTCGAAAAGTTTGTTAAAAAGACGCACCAGAAACTCAATAACCAAATTATTTGCGTTTTTCAGCATTTCATTTACAATTCTGTATGGGCCAGCACTTTTACCACTTTTTAATCTTTTAATGCTTTCTTCTATTTCACTTTTTGTGATTGGGTCATTAAACAGGGGTTCTTGCATATTTACTTTATTCGGGTCAGTATGACTATCCTCCTCGTAAATATTATCATGAGAATTAAAAACACCGTAAAAATGATCATGCCATTGTTTTATTGAAATTTCATTATATACTAGTGACTTTCTGTTAATCGTTCTAAGAGTTGACCAAAACGTTTTCGGGTCTCTAACTGAATCTTTTAATTTTTCTAGTCTGGAACAATCAAAATATTCCCTTTTTTCTCTCTTTAGCTTGCTATATTCTTTCCGTGCGTTTACATAAATTTGCCTTCGATTATTAACGTCAGTCTTAGAACGCTGATAATTTCTCAGAAGGCCCTTAACTCGTCTTTTCATTACTTCACATTCCCTATCAAACCAGTCATCTTTTTGTTTTTTCTTCTTCCCCACTGTACGCACCATACATGCAGCAGCACCATACATCGCACCGGTAAACACATCTACACATTCATCAACATCAACATCCAATCCATCGTTCGCTTGCTTCATGCATTCCTTAAACATGTCAGATTCCAATTCATCCCTGTAAGTCTGAGCATTCTCATCATTCCATACAATCTTCTCTTCTCCACCCTCATTCATTTTCCTGTCTTTCTCTTCTGTCATTCCTTTCTTCCATCTCAATTCAACCGGTAGGTGCCAAGAGTGTAGATTATCACTAACACACAAATCAAAATCAAATTGCAATTCTTCAGACACAATGAAATAATCAATTACACTACTACCGTGTGGTGATACATATATAAAATCGCCGCGTGGATCACCCTCACAAAATCCATTCAATATGACTAAATCAAACATGAAACAGAAATCGAAAAGCGTTTGACCAAAGAGAGAGAGAGAGAGAGAGAGAGAGAGAGAGAGAGAGAGAGAGAGAGAGAAAGAGAGAGAGAACATATTCGCTCAGAGTTGAGTGTGAAATTCTCTCCTCCCTCCCTCCCTAGTTTCTATTCTAGTAAATTCTTGTGTGTATGTCCTAAGGGCAGGATGGGGGAGGTGGGGGGGGACGTTAATGTGCAGCTTTTTTTTTTTTTGATCTTTTCAGTGCTCTTAACATTCAGACTCTAGTTACGAGTGTATGCACGCGTGCACGCTCTCTAATCGCTCGCGCGCACGCGCGTGTGTGTGTGTGTGCGTGTGTGTGCGTGCATGCGTGTGTGTGTGTGTGTGTGTGTGTGTGTGTGTGTGTGTGTCTATCTGTCTAAATGTCTATCTGTCTGTCTTTCTTTCAATCTGTCAATCTGCTCGTAATTGGGAAGGAGGTTGGATGGCCAAATTGATCTGTTTGGAAGAACCCTTATGGAGGTCAAATACAGATCA
>CM065719.1:73559357-73561857 GCA_033310375.1 Conus canariensis | reverse complement strand
GGATGTCCCTCTGCTGCCCCTTTTTTTTCCCATCTTGGGACGAGCCATGGCTGGGATTCGAACCCATGACCCTCTGGACATGCTCATTTTCCACTTAATGACTCGCGCTTTAACCACTGAGCCACAGGGACACCTGATATTTGTAGGGAAATTAAGCCTTATGAAGTTCACTTTTGTTCCTCCTTGACCAGATCCAGCTTGAACTTTTCTTGGCGTCTGGATTTCTTTGGAGGTGTTTTCTCTCTTTGGGTAGTTTTGCTCCATAGGCGTCTCTACATGTGGCATACACAATGTCCCCATATGTGGCTAGTTTGTGTTCCAGGGTGCTTTTCCCTATCAGTGCATCGAGTCTTTGGACGATTTTTGCATCCAGTTTCTCCCAATCTTCAGTTTCGTTTGCTCGTGGCAGGTTGAGTTTCAGGCGCCTGGCATCGAGGGCCTGTGCAAATTCCTCATCCGAACCAACAGCGTGGATGTCCTTGGCACTGTGGTTTAAATCCTGGCCTTGGTCTTCCGACGTCTATCTGCTGATGCAGTGCGCTGCTGCTCATTCAGATGAGTCTTCACACATCCCATCTTTGTTCTGTGGATCTTCATGCCACGGGTGGTAGCGAAACGCTTTCCACAGACACATGGATATTCTGAGCACCGATGGATTCATCATTCTCTCCCCCTTTCGGTGAATCCTGGGAGCATCTTTTCCTTTTATTCTCAGTAGCCACATGTTTAAGGCAAAGTGGGGAGCCAGCCCACAGAGCCCTTGGTTCTGGTCTTTCCCAGTGTCCTCCGGTCTTTCCCGGACGTCCTCCGGCCTATTCCCGGAAGTCAATGGTTTACCCATGCATCAGTACTAATGTAGTGCTAAAAGAAATGGGAATAACTAACAATGAAAAGTGTAGTTTTTGTAACCAAGAGAAAGACAGTATTGAACACATGTTCTGGAGGTGCAAACATGTTAAAGAGTTTTGGAAAGCATTAGAAAATGTATTTAGGGAAAAATGTTCAGTGGTGTGTAATCTACAATTTTCAGAAAATTTAGTCATATTTGGAACTGAAGTCAACTTAAAAACGGATGCAGTATTTGATTTGATAATCTTAAAAGCAAAGAACTACATATATAGATGTAAAATAAATGAAAGCTGTCCAATAGTTTCAGTGTTCAAAAAATACTCAAAGAAAGATTCAGCCTTGAAAGACTAATAGCATCAGCTAGCAATGACCTATACAAGTGTGAAATGAAATGGACAAATTTTAAACCTCCATTTGAAGACCCCAGTGAATAAGCCAGAATAATTCATTCATTCTCTCCTTTAGCAAGATTCAAAGTACTAAGTTTAATTCAATGTGTGTGTATGAATCAATGACTGCGAGACAGGATGCATTCAAGTGTGTGTGAATAAGTGTGTATGGGTGTGTGTATGTACGTAGGCTGGCTTTCAAAGAGAGAGAGAGAGAGAGAGAGAGAGAGAGAGAGAGAGAGAGAGAGAGAAAACCTTGTGTATTGATACATGTGTGTATATGTATGTATGTGTGTGTATGTATGTATGTGTGCTTTATGTATATGTATGTGTGTATGTATATGTATGTATGTGTATGTGATATATGTACATATATACATATATAATATATATATGTGTGTGTGTGTGTGTGTGTGTGTGTGTGTGTGTGTGTGTGTGTGTGTGTGTTGTGTGATATATAAAAGGAGTCTTGTTGAATTGCAGTCCGGCGGGTTTTTCATTGTTGTTATTACACATGTATAAAATGGCATTGTTACAATTGGAGTTCCAACTTAAAACTAGAATGCATACAGAAATTTTGGTATTGCTGCTATGACTACTGAATTATTGATATTCTTGATAACACTGATATTGATGTTATTATTGCTCATTTTTTGGTCACTGCTATTATGATAACTACTATCATAATCATTATTATCCTTATTATTATTATCACCATCATTACTAGTATATCAATATTATCACTACCAGTATTTTTATCAATGTTAATACTATGATAGTATTGATACTATTGTGATCACTGATATTGTGATATTATCTTGTATTGTATTGGATTATATTGTGAAAAAGGAAACTGTGGGAGAGAATGGGTAATTTCAGCTAAATAGAAAATATGCATACATATAGAGATCACTGTGAATGCTGATTGCAAAAATGTTTGTTTTGTTTGTTATATATCCAGTGTTTAAAGGATGAACAACAATGTATCTAAATCTAGATGAATGTAAGCGTTCATTTTGCCTCAATGGGAAGGGTTCGGGGGGGGGGGGGGAGTCAGGTGTGTGGTCAGTGATATGTTTGTTCAGTTGTTAATGTAATTTTGATCCTTTAAAAGTATCAGATTTATTTGATCATGTCTTTGTTTGGGATCTTGATTTGTGATTTCACTTTTCATTTATTTTGATTTTTTTTCTCAGATATTCAGTTCCGTTAAAAAATCTTCAAACCAATGTTATAATTGTTATGATCAAAATACGTTGCAT
>CM065719.1:73536857-73551857 GCA_033310375.1 Conus canariensis | reverse complement strand
TTGCTGCTAAATCGACTCTGATATTACCAATGCAATGGTTACTGCTGACGTTGCTTATTACAGTATCCATGTGATGTTGATTGCTGATGCTTACACTGGAATTACCAGTGTGCTGTTGACTGTTGACATTGTCTCTGAATTATCAGTTTGACTTTAAAGTTTTGTTGAATTTTAAAATGGCCTGCGGATGAAAGCCAGTAGAGTGCTTGTGGTACTGCTTCTACTTTCATTGTTAGACTTGAAGTTGTTAATCTGTACGCGCCATTGTCTTCCTGGATAGTTCGGCCATTTTGCTTAACTGTGTATACCCAGCTTGACTTACCTTTGGTGACAGAACCGTTAGTGTATATAGCAGTATCATGTTTTGTGCCAAGATCATCTACCTGCATCTGAATTTCTGCGTTGGTTTTGCATTCTGGCCATTCTTGACAGTGTCTTCCAAGCTCTGGAGCGATGGCAATTTGGTAGTGGTCTTTGAAGTGTTCTGGATACTTTTCCTATTCCTTCATTTGTTTGAGTTCTGCTAACTGGCACACAAGCTGTATATTGTCTTCCGTCTGTCCCATCCATGACTTTTCACATCCTACCCGAGTGTCTTTTGTTTCTTTGACCGCCGCATGAAGCGGGTTTTGGAGATTTTCAAGTGCTGTGTAATATGTCTTCCCCTGTTCTAGCTTGTGTCTTCCCTGCATTGCAGGAAGGTCAAGCACGTATTGCATAATTTCAGCTTGTGTATCTTCCGTGGTTCCCAGGATCAATCACATTGATTCATTTTGAATTCTTTCTAATTTAAGAAGATTGCTGTTGGACAGTGCTGCAAGCCCTAATCCACTCATGCATACGTATCCACGCACATCATACACACACATATGCGCTCGCGCGTGCACACACACACACACACACACACACACACACACACACACACACAACACACACACACACACACATACACACACACACGCACACACACAGACACACACACACACACACACACACACACACACAGGCCCGTACCCACACACCCATACACACGCATGTGTACACTCACTACATACATACAATGGTAAAAATGGCACAACCTATGTAAGGTAGGTACTCAAGGTCTGACTGGCGTGTTGGGCTAATGCATAGGTCAGACATCTGCTAAGTAGTAGCCACGAGACCATTTTCAATCCGTAGCATCATCTTCATCATCCTCATTCTCATCGATCAGCATAAAAAGGTTTCACCCATGGTGACCTCAGTTTCGGTTTCCTCTCCACCTCTATGGCCTTGGTTTGATTCAGTCGGGGTCACCGATATCGGCGAGTTTATGGGGGCTGTCGTTGGACGGACGTGCTGGCGCCCTCTGGGGGGAGAGCTCACTCACGCCTGCTCTGCGACTAAGCAAATCATTGTCGTCAGTAGAAGGGATCAGTAGATGGTGTCCTACATATGTTGGAACAGAACAGACACCACTAAACACCACCGAAGTGACTCGGCAGCAGTGCACCGTCTCCTCTGATGGTTTACCTTTTGACGGCTTGATATTGACTGCTCCCTGTGGAGAACACACACACACACACACACACACACACACACACACACACACACACACACACACACACACACACGCTCGCATATGTACATATGTGTGTGTCTATATATACATGAATATATATATATATATATATATATATATATATATATATATATAGGTAAAAAAGAAAACCCAACGCTAAAAATGGCACTGCTCCCAGCAGCTGAAAGAGTCTGGACGATAAAACCATTACTGGATCAATATAAAATCAAGAAGTCGTCCACTCAATGCCTCCCTTCTTTTATTGTCATTCAAATTTTCGCCTTTTTCAAGGCTTCATCAGGAATATCATCCACTCCCCGTCAGCCGCCTGCACTCTTCACCGAAGGATATTCCTGATGAAGCCTTGAAAAAGGCGAAAATTTGAATGACAATAAAAGAAGGGAGGCATTGAGTGGACGACTTCTTGATTTTATATTATATATATATATATATATATATATATATATATATATATATATATATACACACACAAACAGAAAAGTTTATACACAACATGAGATGGAAAGCTTTCTTTTTCCTAAACCCAAACGCAAAAAAAGAGGACAAAAACACCTACGATTTCAAATCATGGCGATCACCACCAGCCATAGACGAAATGAAACCTTTTGAAGATAAAATGAAAAGATTGATAGCCAATATTGAATTCAAAAAATCTAACAACGATTTCCAAACAACATTAAAAAACCAAATAAAACAAGTACAAAATGACAAAAAAATATTTGTGAAGGCTGATAAAACTAGCAGTTACTACAAAATGGAACCAAAGGAATACTCTCAACTCCTCGACAAAAAACATCCAGAAAAACTACAAAAAAGCCAACAAAAATATACATGACAGTATCCGCACTAAAGAAAAAGAACTTGCACAGCGCATAGACCTAAGTGACAGGATAGAAGCGACAGCAACAAAAGAAGCTTTCGTAACACTCAAAGACCACAAGCCCAACTTTCATAACAATCCAACATGTAGACTAATAAATCCATCCAAATCTGAACTAGGCAAAATAAGCAAGAAAATTCTGGAAAAAATAATAAAGAACGTAAAATCAAACTCTGAATACAACCTCTGGAAGAACACATACGAAGTTATCCAATGGTTAAAAAAACTCAATAAGCAAAGTAATACAGTATTCATCACTTTTACCCATCCATAGATGAGGAACTACTCAACAAAGCACCGAAGTTTGCCAGTAACCACACAGACATAACAGGGTCAGAAATGGAAATCATTCTCGACACCAAGAAAACATTACTGCACAGCAAAAATGAAACCTGGATCAAGAAAACGAACAGAAACTCAACATTTGACGTAACCATGGGATCATATGATGGTGCAGAAACATGCGAACTGGTTGGACTATTCATACTATCCAACATCAAGAAAAAACTCGGAAAACAAGTCGGACTATACAGAGATGACGGCCTTGCTGCACTAACCAACAACCCAAGAACCATTGAAAATAAGAAAAAAGAACTATGCAAAATCTTTCAAAATCACAACTTAAAAATTACCATTGAAGCAAACAAAAAGGTAGTGAACTACTTAGACATAACACTGGATCTCAATAATCACATATATAAACCATACAAGAAACCCAACGACACACCTCTTTATGTACACATCAAAAGTAAACACCCACCATCTGTATTAAAGACCATACCCCACGGCATAAACAAGAGACTATCAAATCTGTCATGCAGTGAGAAAGTGTTCAACAATGCAGCAGTAGAATACCAGGAGGCACTACAAAGAAGTGGATACAATTACAAACTACAATACAACCCAGATAACAACACAAATAAAAGCAAGAAAAATAGAAAAAGAAAAATCATATGGTACAACCCCCCATACGACGGGAAACTCAAAACAAACATAGGGAAAGAATTCTTCAAAATCTTAACAACTTCATTCCCAAAAGAACACAAACTGTCCAAAATATTTAACAAAAACACTGTCAAACTATCGTACTCATGTATGCCCAACCTCAAACACCTAATTGATGCATCCAACAAAATGAAAACCAACACAGCAAAGAAGGGTGAAGAAAGGAAATCTTGCAATTGCACCAAAAAAGAGCAGTGTCCACTAAGCAATAAATGTCTTCACAACAATATTGTATACCAGGCTACTGTGACATCAGAAAATGAAAAAGAAACATACATAGGGATCACTGAAAACCACTTCAAAACCAGATATGCAAACCACAAACAGTCATTCAACAAAGAAAAATACAAAAACCAAACTGAATTGAGCAAATACATTTGGAAACTTAAAGACGCAAAAATAAACTATAACATATCCTGGAAAATCATAAAAAGGGCATCACCATACAGCAATATTTCAAAAAGATGCAACCTATGCCTAACTGAAAAATGGCTAATACTATGTAAACCACACTTAGCAACCATTAATACTAAAACAGAAACAGTAAATAATTGCAGGCATAAATGGAAATCGTTGTTAGTGAACACACCCCGTACAACAACCTGAAAATCCAAAAAAAAAAAACACGTGCAACCAACACGCACGTAAAAACAGCCACAACCGGGCCCCACACGCTATATAACACCGGCGGTGGACAACCCAAACTCCATCCTGACGATAGCCAAGCGCTAGAAACAAATTTGTAGATAATTTTAGCATTCCTTTTTAATACTTGTTTTTACTAATGTTGCTCCCCAAGGGGTTGAGCACTCGTAGAATCATTTTAGGCTTTTTAACTATACTGATCTATATATATATATATATATATGTGTGTGTGTGTGTGTGTGTGTGTGTGTGTGTGTGTGTGTGTGTGTGTGTAGATAGATAGATAGATAGGTAGATAGATAGATAGATAGATAGATAGATAAAATGAAGACGTGTTAGCATGAGTGATGTTGAGCATGCCTTCCCATCTATCCCTTGTTCGAAGCGTTCCAGGCATATCAAATGATTGGTGGTCCTCCTGCTGTGTACAGATGATTTAAAGGCTTATCTGAAAAGAGACTGTCACTGTGAAAATAACAAAAAACGTGAGAGGTAGACGATGTTTTCAGCTACTTAGAGACCCTTCCTAACATCGGAAAATGTTATACTAAAACAGTCAGACAGACCTAGTTTCACGCCACTAGTCTTGCTCACTGGACCAAGGGGCCAAGGTGTTCACTGTGAAAAAAAGGATACCAACTTTGTGAAAATAAATGTGCAATCAACTTCCCAGAATAGCAGAACCACTTCAAACCGAGTACAAAGCGTGATTTAAGCCTTCTGTTGACCTATATTCAGATCAGCCCTTGAAGTCTTAACTGGACCAAAAAAAAAGCAAAAACCTAAAGACTGACACTGGTCCATTATTGTAAAACGGCATGTGCCTATGACAGGAGATATTTCATATCACTGAAATGAGCGGGTGTTGGCTGAGGCAGGCATTGATAGCTGGATATTCACAGCTTACAATACACGAAACGTATCAACAGCAATAGCATAGTGACAGGTGAAGGTGGAACAACCTAAAAACATTTGTAAAGTTCTGCAAGAAATGTGTTTAGTCAAGATATGTGTATAGTTAAGAAATGTGTATAGCCAAGTTTCGTCTAAACCGTTCTTCACAATTCCGTTGAATCTGACCTGATTGTTCTTCACTACATCTTACCTCATTGACAACATCCAGAAAGGAGAAAAGTTCTGTCTGTACCAGCTGGAGTGGATGAAGGTAATACTTCCTTTAAGTTAAGGAATAAATGTGATTTTAGTCTCTAAAGGTGCTGTGAAATTGAATGATTCAAAGTCTAATCTTTTGTGTTACACTAGCATAAGAAATACATTCTGGTTTAAACTAAATGTATGAAGTGTAGGCTGTTACCTATTGAAATGTTCACTATCACTTTGTTGAATGAAATTCGTTCACATTGACTCCAACCTGACAAATCAACCAGATGTCCACCATATTCATAAAAGCCACCAATATCTTTCGAAATTTCGAAGGCTGCGTGGTCACTAGACATAATTCTAATGACTTGCTGCATAGATGCAGATTCGTATTCTCTTAAAGAAAAATAGTTATGCAGTTGAACTTGTCTCAGGTTTGTAAGATGCGTTTAATTTCAGATTTCAAAAATAACTCCTAGTGAGTCCACCAAAAACAAGAACAAACAAGGTAGAAGACAAAACACGACGCGTTTCGATCTCTTAGGTCTTCTTCAGGCAAGATAAACAATGTTCTGGACAATGAAAACGAAGAACGAGCAATACTTATCTTCTCATATAAATGATCCAATGCCCATCCTGCGCTGAACTTGAGAAGATAAGTGATTGCTCGTTCTTCGTTTTCATTGAGATGGGAGAGTATTATGGGTGAATTATTGTCATAATGAGACTTATTGTGGGGAATTTTCACACGTACACACCCATTCTCTCTCTCTCTCTCTCTCTCTCTCTCTCTCTCTCTCTCTCTCTCTCTCTCTCTCTCTCTCTCTCTCTCTCTCTCTGTGGCCTTGTTGGTGTGAAAGCTTTCTTTATAAATATTTGCATTATATTGATTATTGAACTTTAGATTACTTTTCTTCGTAGTTAAGTTCACTATTTTTTGCTTGAGATTTCTAGTGCATGTTTGTCTGTGCGTCATTTTGATTCCTACTCGTTGATTTATAATTGCTATTGTCCTGCTGTTAATTATGGACAATATCAATGCCACCAAATGGCTAAGTAAACCTGGATTTAAGATAGGATATCTTAATGCTTGCCATTTGATAAACAAAATATCAGAGTTACCTTCTATTTCGTCTAATTCTAATGATTGTTTTCATGTTTTGGGGTTTTCTGAATCGCGACTAAGTAATGTAATATCTGACAGTGTACTCTCGATTCCTGGTTACAATATAATCCGAAGAGATGCTGCCGTGAAATTCGAAACTGGTTTGGTAACGTATGTTCATCAATCTGTAAATTATAGGGTCTTAAATATGTTTAATAGATTCAATATTGAAAGTATTTGGATT
This sequence comes from Conus canariensis, assembly GCA_033310375.1. Classification (NCBI taxonomy): domain Eukaryota; kingdom Metazoa; phylum Mollusca; class Gastropoda; order Neogastropoda; family Conidae; genus Conus; species Conus canariensis. Next base: position 73,545,295 of record CM065719.1, on the reverse strand, counting down.
GAAATTCGCCTAAAAGGGACTAAACCGTTTTTAGCCGGTTTCATATACAGAAACCCAGAAGAGAGGGTAGAGTGGTCACAGCGTTTCGAACTCATGATGGAAGATGTTTTGAGTTATTCTACAGAAGTTGTCCTGCTAGGCGATTTCAATATTGACTTACTGAAGCCCCACGAAACATGGAAAAGATGTTATGGATTATTTAACCTGAAGCAATTAATAAACACCCCTACTAGGAAAACGCCACAGTCTGAAACAATAATAGACCACATTTACGTCACTTGCCCCAGTAACATAATAGAAACGTCTGTTCCAGTCCATGGCCTAAGCGACCATTTCCCAGTATGCTTAACCTGGTCAAAGAAAGGCATAAAAATTCCTAGATGTGGTCATAAATGTATATCGTTTCGCTCCTATAGAAACTTTACTGAGGAAGAGTTCCTGTCTGACTTAAGCATGGCAAACTTTACAGAGGTTTACCAACATACAAACCCGGATAAAGCATTATCAATATGGTATACAATTTTCATGTCCGTTTTTGATAAACATGCCCCCCTAAGAACCAAGCGGGTCAAATACATAGAAAAACCACCATGGTTGAATGCAGAAATTAATGTCGAAATCCAGACTCGCGAGAAACTATTGCAAGACACTGGCAAAGACGATAACTTCAAGAAACAGCGAAACAAAGTAACCGCAATGAAACGACGCGCTCGAAAAAAGTATTTTAATGACTTGATTAAATCTAAAAGTGATACGAAATCAATTTGGAAAGCTATAAACCAACTATCAGGGAAAAAGTCTTTAGTAACTGCCCCTTGTAGTGATAATCTCTCTGCCGAAAAGCTGAACGAACATTTCAAATGTTGCCCAACGAGTTGTTACGACAGACAACTCACAGTCAAACGATCTGTTGTTGTTAAAACATTTTTGTGATTCAAAAATCATATACACAAAACTTCAGTTCCCATTCATTAGTGTGCACGAAGTTTTCAAAGAACTATCATCTTTAAAACAGTCTCGTTCACGGGGGTTGGATGGACTTGACAGCAAAATCTTGAAGATATCTGCACCCATTATTTCGGAACACATTACATATGTTTACAATCTCTGTCTTGAAAATTGTTGTTATCCACAAGTATTTAAGGATGCCAAAGTGCTGCCGATTCATAAGGCTGGTGATCTTTCGGACCCATCCAATTATAGACCGATTTCTATTTTATCTGTTCTGTCCAAACCTTTGGAAAAACACATTAAATGTAATCTTCAGGCACATTTCACCAAATATGATCTATTTCACCCCAATCAGAGTGGATTTAGAGCCAGTCATTCCTGCCACACCATGCTCACAAACTTAATAGAAGAATGGCATTTGAACATAAACAATAATTTATTCACTGCTGCTGTCTTTGTTGATTTCGCAAAAGCATTTGATACCATTGATCATGATCTTTTATCTAGAAAATGTATCTTATATGGACTTACCTCAGACTCAGTAAACCTCCTGTCATCTTTTTTGAACAATAGAAGACAAGCAGTATTTCAAGATTCCATTATGTCACCTCTTATGACGGTGAAATATGGCATTCCTCAAGGATCTATTTTAGGTCCTATTCTGTTTTCTATTTATGTTGACGATTTACCACTTCATGTAACGTCGTCTACTGAACTGTTTGCTGATGATACTACCCTTTATAATAAAGATAAAAGTCCGGAAAGAGTGTGCTGCAACATGCAGAAAGATTTAGATAAATTAGTTAGTTGGACCAAAGCAAATCATATGGCTCTTCACCCTCTCAAGTCAAAGTTCATGTTAGTTACCACCAGACAGAAAAGACAAAACATTAAAACCAGCCTGCCAAGCCTTAAAATTTATGACAAAGCATTGGAAGAAGTCGAATCGCACAAATTGCTAGGTCTTACTCTTGATAATAACATATCTTGGTCTAGCCACATATCTTTACTTTGTAAAAAAACTGTCCAAGAAAGTGTTTCAGCTAAATAGAATAAAGCATTTTCTTGATGAGCATACTCGAAAGATATTTTTCCATGCATACATCCAACCGGACATAGACTATGCTTCAACTTGCTGGGATTTGGCAAGTAAAAACTCCTTAAGACCACTTGAGAGCTCATACAGACGTTCTCTCAAACTTATTCTGCTCAAATCATCGTCCCTCCTACCCAGTGATTACAAATACTTAGGTATTCTTCCCTTTGGATTTAAATGCCGCTTTAATAAAGCTAATTTTATGTACAAAATTATAAATAATTTAACGCCGTCTTATCTCCATAGAAAATTCATTGAAAACGATATTCGTAGCAAACGTACTATTTTCACCCCACGACCTAGGACTAATCTCTTCATGTCCTCCCTTACTTACTCGGGTGCCAGACTTTGGAATGAACTGTCCGATCATCTTAAGAACAGCTGTAGTTTGATATCTTTCAAAAAGGCTTACCACAATACCTTATGGAAACACCTTTGAAATGCCGGCATGGTTTCGATTTCTAGGACCTTTTCCCCAGTCCTAGTCAAATGACCATTTTTCCGCTCAATAAAACATGGTTGTAAGTTGGGTTTTTTGTTGTTGTTGTTGTTGTTGTTGTTGAGGGCATGGTGTAAAGAATCTTGTCAGCTTATCAGCTTACCCTCAATAAAATATTCGTATTCTCTCTCTTTCCATTCCCCCCCCTCCCCCCCCCCCCCCCCCCCCCCCCACTTGCCCTAATTATTTTGTTTTCTTCTTGTGGTTGTTGGTAGTGATGGTGGTGGTGTTTATTGGTTCTTTTTTCTTCTTACTTCTTTTGTCAAAGGTTTTCATGCAAGCAATTGTTGCATTTTTTCATGTGTGTTTGTTTGATTTGCTTTTTACTATATATTGATTTTTCCTTGCCCAGGGGGCTGGATGTGGAAGGAACCCATGCTTGGTCCACTGCCCTCTTGAAGTGGAATTCGTTTCTCTCTCTCTCTCTCTCTCTCTCTTCTCTCTCTCTCTCTCTCTCTCTCTCTCTCTCTCTCTCTCTCTCTCCATTTACCCCTAACCTACCCCTTGGCCTTTTCCTTCCCTGTTTCCTTCCCCTTGTTCGCTATGTTCACGCGTTTCTCTATGTGTTCGTTTGTCAATGGTGTGGACAATAGCTAATTTGTATTGAACTGTACAAGTCATGTTATACTTTGTTCTTTTTATATGTATTTGCATTAATTTGATCTTTAAATGCATTAATTTGATCTTTAATTTGTTTTTCTTTCCTTTTGCCCCAGGGCTGGATGGAAAAAATCATTTGTATTGCTTATCTCATTACCCTGGTAAAATAAAATTTCGTCGTCGTTCGTTCGTTCTTCTCTCTCTCTCTCTTCTCTCTCTCTCTCTCTCTCTCTCTCTCACACACACACACACACACACACACACACACACACACACACACACACACACACACACACACACACACACCACCAAATATACATATTAAGAAAATGATGTTGATCATTGTCATGAGTGAAATAACATGATAGCATTGGTATGATAATGCCAGTTGAGCAGAAAATTGGCAATGATCAATGACTGATGAATAGTGACCATTGACATAAGTGAGATCAACACTATCACACATACACATATAAGTAACACACACACACACACACACACACACACACACACACACAACACACAACACACATCCACATGCACATGCCACACACACACACACACACACACACACCACACACACACACACACACACACACACAGGGAATTTTGAATAAATAAAGAAATAAATAAATAATGATAATAAAGCTTATTGGGTGATGGCCATTTGATAACAACAGTGCTACAGGATGACAATCAGTGTTGTTACTAAGAAGCAAAAGGGGGGGGGGGACATTGATGGGTGATGGTCATTTAATCATTTAATAACAACAGTGCTACAGGATGATAATCATTGTTGTTATTGGAATCATAACTGAGATTAAAGGTACTGTGGGATGCTGATCATTGTCACAGGTGAAGTGATGTGGTGATATAATGATGCTGGTTGAGGGGGGGGGGGAGCAATGACTGATGGGTGATGGTCATTAGAGATCAACAGTACTATAGGATGGTCTTCTTCTTCGTTCACTTAGACAGGAACTCTGGAAGTATTGGCAAAGGCTGCTGTATGGCGAAGGCCCTCCAGTGGTCAATAGGGCTTTCCCTTCATCGGTTTGTTGGTAGGCTAGGTCGTTGGGCTGTACTGCATGGATGATTTGAAGACTTGCCAATGTGGAATACATGGACATGTGATGTCTCAGTCTGGAGTGCCCTGTCCTCAGTCTCACAAAGTTCACGCGGTCTGATCTGGGCATCTGGTAGTGTGCATCCCTCTTGTTGAAGTCTAGGTGCTGCTCAAGCCGTCTTCCTTTTTGGTTTTTGGTTCTCCTTGATAATCCTTTGATTTTTTCAAAGGAGACTTCCTGTTCTAGTTGGGGCTCTTGTTCTCTTTCTTTTGCCAAATGGTCAGCTTCCTCATTGCCATATACATTGCAGTATGAAGGTGTTCACTGGATGACAGTACTTCCATTGACTGATGGATGGTGAACATTCGGGATCAGCAGTACTATAGTATGAGGATCATTGTCATGTAAGTTAAATAACTTAGTAGCATTGGTACAATAGTGCCAGTTGGGGGAATAAAGGAAGATATCAATGACTGCTGGGTGATGATCGTTGTCATAAGTGAGATCAACAGTACTGTAGGATGATGGTCATTGTGATAAGTGAAATAATGTGGTGGCATTAGTATAATACTGCCGGTTGAGGAAGAGGGTCGAGATCAACAGTACTGCAGGATGATGATCATTATTGTATAAATAGGATAATGTTGTGGCATTGGTGTATTAATGCCAGTTGGGGAACAAAGGAGGCAAACAATGATTGATGGATGATGATCATTGTTGTGGTGTGCGTGTGATCCACAGTAGTGTGGGATGGTGGTCATTTACAAAAGTGGAATAGTGTAATGGTCTTAGTATGTTAATGCCAGTTGGGGGAATAGAGGAAATGATCTATGACTGATGGATGATTATCATTATCATAAGTGAGATCTACAGCACTGCAGGATGATGACCATTGACATTAGTGAGATAATGTGGTGGCATTGGTGTGATAATGCCGGTTGGTATTGGAAAAAGGAAAATGATTGATGATTGATGGATGATGACCATTGCCATAAGTGGGATAAACAGTGCTGCGGGATGTTGATCATTGTCATGAGTGACATAACTTGATAGCATTGGTATGATAATGCCAATTGAGCAGAAATTTGAAAATGATCAATGACTGATGAATAGTGACTGTTGTCATAGGTGAGATCGACACTATCACACACACGTATAAGTACACACACACGCACACACCTACACGCACGCACACACACACTTAAATTGGGGCACGCACACATTTGGTGGTGATCAAAACGATAATGGTCATATGTGGGTATATATATATATATATATATATATATATATATATATATATATATATATTGCTGAACAATTAAATAGTGGGAGAAAACAAGTGCAGGCTAACAATTCTTCAGTCATTATAGTAATGACTAGGCAAAGATTTGAATTTTTTTTTTAATATATATAATTAATGCTTTATATATTATATATAATTAATGCTTTATATATATATATATAATTAATGCTTTATATATATATATAATTAATGCTTTTATTTATATATATATATATATAATTAATGCTTCTCAAAATGAGCCTTCGGCAAGCTTATAGTCTCCAAGGGGGAGATGATCTTCAATGGGGAGGAAACTCACTAACATATAACTCCTGGTCAGATACCGGTATTTCGAAACCTAATTGTTTTTCCTCGGTGACCGCGGAAAGTGGTAACTTGACTCCTCTGCCTTTTCTGTTTTAAGTGGTCACGCCATGTCGCATGAGAGCTTTGCTGACGATACTCAGCTTCATCAGTCGGCTCCCATTGCTGAAACTGACTCACTGATTTCTCGGACGCGGGGCTGCATTGCAGACCTGAAGGACTGGATGACAACCAACAAACTACAACTAAACGACGACAAGACGGAACTCATGTTCGTGACAAAACAGCCTAACCATCCTTCTCTGCCTTCAACTGTCACTATCAATGACTGTGCGTCTCTGTCTCCACCTCTGTCCGCAGTCTAGGGTCATACTTGACCAATCCCTCTCCTTTGAGAAACAGGTTTCAAATATTTGCAAGATTGCCTATTTAGAACTAAGAAGAATCAGCTCTGTACGTCACCTTCTCTCTACAGATGCTACAAAAACTCTCATTTATGCATTTGTCTTATCTAGAATAGATTACTGCAACTCACTTTTGGCCGGCCTTCCAAAATACCTGATAGAAAGATTACAGCGAATCCAAAATCATGCAGCCCGAGTCGTCTGTAGAGCAAGAAAACCTGCTCACATTTCGCCTCTCCTCCGCTCTCTTCACTGGCTATCTGTCTCAAACCGTATCTCGTACAAAATCTCAACTCTCACTTTCTCTGCTCTCTTTGAAAATGGACCTTCTTATCTCTCAGATCTCCTTAAAATCTACACCCCCTCTCGACAACTACGCTCCTGTGCTGACGACCGCCTTCTGCGAATGACTCGCTTCAGGACTACTACTGGTGAAAGATCTTTCTCTTTTCAAGCTCCAGCGACGTGGAACAGACTGCCAGACTGTCTCAGACATTCAGATTCTATCTCTTCTTTCAAGTCTAAACTTAAAACCCATCTATTTTCTCATAATTAGTCAATGCTGTGGGGAGAGGGGGGGGAGGGTACAACCTAACTCATAGCCGTCTGGGCTTTTTCAAATGTAGCGTATGTGTATGTTCTCTATTATATGTATTTGTTGTATGATTGAACGTTATAGGATTAAGTTTTTGTAGTGATATTTGAAGAATAAGTGAATGTCACATTGGTAGGATTAGGATTTGTTAGTTATTGTAGTAATAGTATTTGTAGTTGGGTGTAAGGTGTATTATTGTATATGAGAAGGGTGAATGTAGTATGACTTTGTAAAGCGCTTAGAGAAATTCGTTTGATTAAGCGCTATATAAGAAATCATTATTATTATTATTAATGCTATCCCAGAAAAAGGCTGGTGTGCAATACCGTAGTATGTTTGTTGAGTTTTCAAAAAGCCAACCAAAGGTGCCACCTAAGAAGCAAAAGAAAATATGAAAGAGCAAAACCAGCTACATTTTCTTGTGAAAAGTAGAACATATAAAAAGATAACCTCTTAAGACACAAGTGTTGAGGGCCAGTTCTTGGAATGAATCCACAAGGGACTAAATTACAATAAACTAATACATTCCAAGGATAAGTACCGAGCACCATTCCAGCAATTTACAGAGCAGCTTGGTGTTGCAATGACTGCAAGAAATATTCAGTTATAAACAAAACTTGCTCTTATGTCTTAGATTGAAGAAATAGGGGGAGATAAGCATTCATATCTGCAGTGGTAGATAATTCTGCCTAACTAACAGTATGTGCTTGAGTGGGTGAATGGGGAATAATAAAATTAATGCTTCTCAAAATGAGCCTTCAGCAGGCTTATAGTCTCCAAGGGGGAGACAATCTCCAATGGGGAGGAAACTCACTAATATATAACTCCTGGTCAGATACCGGTATTTCGAAACCTGATTGTTTCACCTCAGTGACTATAAGCTTGCTGAAGGCCGGGCGACAGATCGGTCCTGGTGTTGAAGACGGTCTGTCCCTGGGCGACAGATTGGTCCTGGTTTGAGGACCGGTCTGTCGTCGGGCGGCAGGTTGGGCGGGGGCAACGGATTGGTCGTTAACACGGGCCTCCGATTCATCCACAACTCTGGATAGGAGCCAACCGGCACTGAAAAAAAAATCCCACTGTTATATGCCTCTGAGGAGGTTCGATCCTGCCAGCTCCCCACTGCATTCCGTGACACTAGACCACCTCACACAGTGGCTGGTGTTATCATTATGTGTATATTGGGTCAACATACCGAACAAATCTATCTCATAGTAATGTTTCATATGAATCTTCTTCCCCCCACCCCCACCCCCTCCTCCCTCCCCTTTTAATTCACCGTGTTCTGTGGGACTGTACACGGATTTTCAATCATCAAAACTGGTTTTATTTGTCGCTGACATTATACACACCCGTTACCGTCTTGTCGGTAATAGATTTATCTAGCTGTGTCCGCCTTACAAAACAGTTCCTCAGATAACACACGTGTGTCCTGTTTCACCAAAGTAGAGCGGAGCAAAGTGCAGACAAGGCGACACGTGCTGTGACTCTTGACCCAGTACTTGACAAACACTCCAGGGTCTCTCCCTGTTGTACTGTCAACATCAGTGGAACATAACCGACAATATACCTGGTCTCTTCTCTCGGGTCCTTCAAAGCCCTATCCGTCTTTGAACAGCA
>CM065719.1:73511857-73529357 GCA_033310375.1 Conus canariensis | reverse complement strand
CATATAAAAATGATTTCCGTTCGTCTCTTTCATCAAGACAAGAATATTTTTATCATTTCACATAATCACTACATTTCAAAGACTGATTTCCGTTCATCAGTAGAAAGAAACTCGTGGAGAGCGTGGCAGCAGAGAGTCCTCAGAAGAGAAGCCCCCTTCAAGCAAGTGTTTCGGCCCTTATCTCCTGACACTCTAGGGGGGTTGGGCCACACCCGGTTCATGACTCCGGATGTCCCTCTGCTGCCCCTTTTTTTCCCATCTTGGGACGAGCCATGGCTGGGATTCGAACCCATGACCCTCTGGACATGCTCATTTTCCACTTAATGACTCGCGCTTTAACCACTGAGCCACAGGGACACCTGATATTTGTAGGGAAATTAAGCCTTATGAAGTTCACTTTTGTTCCTCCTTGACCAGATCCAGCTTGAACACCTCTCTGCCGCTTCTGCCATTGCTTTCAGGGCTCTGGTTTTTTCCTTCCCTGCAACTGAGAGCTGTTTCATGAGGCTGTATGCAGACGTTCCTACAAACCCCCTAGCTCCAATTTCTGCAGTGAGGACTTTGACCTGATAGCCTTCTCTCCTCAGGCTGTTTGCCAGATCAGCATACTTTTCAGTCTTGTAGATTTGAGCTGCCTCCATTCTGTTCTCATATGGCACCGTGAGCTCGATCATGATCAGCTGCTTGGTTGACTTAGAGTGGACTACTATGTCTGGTCTCATGCCACTCTTGCTGATGATCTCTGGGTGACTCTTCCATTCTGGGAGGTCTGCAGTGCACTCCCAGTCATCTGCCCCGTCCAGCAGACTCTGCCTGCATGTTTCGAGTGGCACTGTTGTTTCTTGGCCATGATTTGCTGCCTCCTGCCGTGAAGAATGTTGCGGGTGCTTTTGGAGTCCTGATTTTCCCTTTTGTGGTGTTGGTACTAGCCCAGACTACTTGTACAATTTCTTTGAGCACTTGGTTGTGCCTCCATGTGTACCTTCCTTGAGCCAGGGCTACTTTACATGAGCTTAGGACATGCTCCACTGTTTGTTTTTCATGGCAGAGGGGGCATGCAGGATCGTCTGTTTTCCCCCACTTCACCAGGTTTGCATTTGAGGGCAGAAGGTCATATGCAGATCTGAGAATGAAGCTGATCCTGAGAGGGGCCATGTGCCAAATGTCATTCCAAGTGAGACTTCTTTGGAGTGCATTCTCCCACGTTGTCCATTGCCCTTGCTGGCTCTGCTGGACTGCTTTTTGGAGTCTTTTTTGGTCTTCTTCTTTTCTCATCTCCTGAATCATCATGTCTCTTTTGGCTTTTCCTTTGGCCTTTGACCACCATTCAGTTTTGGTCACCCCCAGTCCCTGTCTGTTGGTCTGTGTGTGTCCTGTTATTTCTCTGATCTTGAGACTTTCTTTTGCAGAATCCATCGCCTCTTGAACTTTCCATTTTCTGCCTGTCTTCAGCTGGGGCTTGATTGCTTCTACCACCTTGTCTCCTGAGTCCTCCAGCATGCTTTGAAGTCTGATCTTCCCTGCTTTGTATTCCTCCAGGATGGATTTCAGTGGTAGTTTCAGCTTTGCTTGGCGACAGTACAGCGCTATGTCAGTCAGACAGGGTGGGACACCAAGCCATTTCCTTGTGAACTTGTTGATTTTGGCTTCCATTGCCTCCACTATGCTGGTGCAGATGTCGTATATCATCAGAGGCCATAGCAGCTTTGGTATCAGCATGAACTGCAGACACCAGACCTTGTATTTGCCAGGGAGCCCACACTGGTCAATGGTCTCCAAGCCTTCCTCCGCCATCTGCTTGGTTTCTTTTGCTCTTTGTGTGTCTTTCAGCGTATCATCATACCATCTTCCAAGGCTCTTGACTGGTTCTTCTGTGACTGTTGGAATGGCCTGGTTGGCAACACTGAAGACCACAGATCCGGCCACTTTTCCTTTCCTCAGTGAGAGACTCCGTGATTTCTTTGGCTTGAACTTCATTCTGGATGAGGCAACTATGTCGTCCAGCCTCTCCAGCACATGACGTGTCTCGTCTTCTCTGGATGAAATCACTGTAGTGTCATCCATGAAGGCCTTGAGAGGAGGCATCTTGTATCCATCGCCAAGGTCCGTTTGTCTCGCGTTGTTTGTTGCTGCTTTCAAGATGAGTTCCATTGCCAGCACGAACAGTATTGGGGAAATTGCACAGCCCATTGCAATACCCACTTCCAAGTTGATCCAGTCTGTTGTGTACTCCTTGGTAGAGAACCGCATTGAGAAGCCATTGAAGTACTTCTTGAGCATGTCGCGGATGTTCTTTGGCACATGGTACATCTCAAGAGCCAACTGTATCATCTCATGGGGCACAGATCCATATGCGTTTGCCAGATCAAGCCACACTACGTCCAGGTCTCTCTTTTCTGTTTTTGCTTTTTGGATTGCGTCCCAGATCATTGTGGCGTGTTCTACACAGCCCGCCACGCCTGGGATGCCACCTTTCTGGACTGACACATCCAAGTACTTGTTTTCCATCAGGTACTTGGTCAGCCTTGCTGCCATGACAGAGAAGAAGATTTTCCCTTCGACGTTCAGTAGTGATATTGGCCTGAACTGGCTAATGTCACTTGAGTTTTGCTCTTTGGGATGTACACACCATCTGCCGTCATCCACTGGCCGCTGATCTTCTGGTTTCTCCAAGCCGATCGCAGCAGCCTGTGGAGCCACTCCAGCACCTTGGGACATTTCTTGTAAAGCTGGTAAGGTATTCCGTTTGGCCCTGGTGATGATTTGGCTCAGGCTTTGTCGACCACCTTCTTGATTTCCGCCAACGTTGGAGGCTTGCCATTGAACTGTTCCTCAGGGTTGGTTGGCCACACCAGACCTTGAATGTCGAGTGGTGCTTTGCTCTGTGGGTCAGAGTATGTTTTCCTCAGATGCTGCTCAAGAACTCCTTTGTCCACACTTAGGGTCCCAGATTTTGGCTGCTCAAACAGTGTTCTGGCAAACTGGAAGGGGTCTCTGAAGAAGCGCTCTTGTGTCTTCTTCTTTTTGCTCTTCCTCTTCCTGGCAGATTCCGCTTTGCTGAGGGCACTGTGTTTTTCTTTCAGGTCTTTCCACAGTTTTTTCCAAGCCTTGTTTTTCAGCTGGCAGTGCGGTCTTCATTTGCATCTTGAGGTTTTTCTTTTGGACCCTGATCTTGTCCATCTTTTCTTGGCGTCTGGATTTCTTTGGAGGTGTTTTCTCTTTGGGTAGTTTTGCTCCATAGGCGTCTCTACATGTGGCATACACAATGTCCCCATATGTGGCTAGTTTGTGTTCCAGGGTGCTTTTCCCTATCAGTGCATCGAGTCTTTGGACGATTTTTGCATCCAGTTTTCTCCCAATCTTCAGTTTCGTTTGCTCGTGGCAGGTTGAGTTTCAGGCGCCTGGCATCGAGGGCCTGTGCAAATTCCTCATCCGAACCAACAGCGTGGATGTCCTTGGCACTGTGGTTTAAATCCTGGCCTTGGTCTTCCGACGTCTTATCTGCGCTGCTGCTCATTCAGATGAGTCTTCACACATCCCATCTTTGTTCTGTGGATCTTCATGCCACGGGTGGTAGCGAAACGCTTTCCACAGACACATGGATATTCCATTTGGTCCATGTTCATAGTCCGTTTGGGATTTGCAGTCATGATTGGTTGAGCACCGATGGATTCATCATTCTCTCCCCCTTTCGGTGAATCCTGGGAGCATCTTTTCCTTTTATTTTTAGTAGCCACATGTTTAAGGCAAAGTGGGGAGCCAGCCCACAGAGCCCTTGGTTCTGGTCTTTCCCAGTGTCCTCCGGTCTTTCCCGGACGTCCTCCGGCCTATTCCCGGAAGTCAATGGTTTACCCATGCATCAGTAGAAAGAAACTCGTGGAGAGCGTGGCAGCAGAGAGTCCTCAGAAGAGAAGCCCCCTTCAAGCAAGTGTTTCGGCCCTTATCTCCTGACACTCTAGGGGGGTTGGGGCCACACCCGGTTCATGACTCCGGATGTCCCTCTGCTGCCCCTTTTTTTCCCATCTTGGGACGAGCCATGGCTGGGATTCGAACCCATGACCCTCTGGACATGCTCATTTTCCACTTAATGACTCGCGCTTTAACCACTGAGCCACAGGGACACCTGATATTTGTAGGGAAATTAAGCCTTATGAAGTTCACTTTTGTTCCTCCTTGACCAGATCCAGCTTGAACACCTCTCTGCCGCTTCTGCCTTTTTATCAAGACAAAAATTTCATTATTAACAGAAACAGCCCTTAAATACATATCAAAACGATTTCCGTACATTCTTGTTTATCAACAGACTAGCAGGGGCACTCGGCGTTGCCCGGGATATGAATATTCTTTGCGATACTCACGTGACGGCAAACATGTATTAATTGTTTTGATTTATAATCACCCCCCTCCCCACATCTTCCCACCCCTCCCCCCACACAAATACACATTCTCTCTCTCTCTCTCTCTCTCTCTCTCTCTCTCTCTCTCTCTCTCTCTCTCTCCTCTCTCTCTCATACATTCTATTGTTTTCACACATGCATGCCCCAAACCCACTGGATCAAGATGGAAATAACGGTTTTTAACGGTCAATGTTAAGTTTCGGATCTTAAAAATTGTATATCATTGTTTAGCGTTTAAAACTGCACATGTATATCGTACTTCTTCAAGAATACTCTAAATTTATAAAATAATGTTTTTTTAAAAGGTCAATTTTGAATTTCGGTTCGTAAAAATTGTGTATCATTTTTCGGCGTTTAAAACTGCACATGTATACCGAATTTTATCAAGAACAGCCTAAATTTTGAAAAGAACGGTTTTTAACGGTCAAATTTAATGGTCATAATAACTATCTAATGACCCTATATTACCCGCTGGATGTTCCTGTAGGCTTATGTCAAGTTTGGTGGCGACTCTCGTGGCCGCCAACCTCAGAAGATCGGGTTTTAAACAGTTTTTATAGGGTTTGGTGTTTTTAACGGTTTTTAACTGTTATAAATAACGTTTTTTGCTCTCACGTCCTGCAAGGAGCTACGGAACCGTTGTCTTACAATGACGTGGTCTATTTGATTCTCTGTCTGATGTTCAGGTGATACCCAAGTGGCCTTGTGGCAGCGCCGGTGTGGGAAGAGCGTGCCTCCGATCACAAGCCCGTTGACAGCACAGAAGTCAGCGAGCAATTCTCCATTCTCATTCATGTCACCTAGTCCATGTTGTCTCCTGCTCTCTGTCAGTGTTGTCTCTCCCGACTTTGGCGTTCATGTCCCCATCAGGATGAGCATGTCCCGTTTCAGAATGTGTCGACGACTGACTGGAGCTGGGCGTAAAAGTTGTCCTTGTCTTCCTCCCCCGCGGTGCTAGAGGGGGCGTAGCACATGACAAGGGGCACCTTCTGGAAACGGGACTCAAACCGCGCGGTGTTGATGCGGTCTGACACTGGTTCCCATTCTATCAGACTCTTGGCGGCCTGTTTGGACAGCAGAAGGCCTACTCCGGCTTCGTGGCGGTCGTCTTCGTTCTCCTGGCCAGAATAAAGCAATGTCTCTCCTGTCTGTAGCTTAGTCTCTCCATGAGAGTTCAATCGGACTTCGCACAGGCCAAGTATTGTGAGATGGTACTGGTTCATCTCCCTCACCGCTTGTGCACATCGTCCAGTCTCCCGTAGCGTCCTCACATTCCACGATCCAAGTAGGATGGGTCTCTTCTGTGATAACAGCTTTGGGGCCTTCATCAAGGTTGTTCTCGGGCAAAGCGGGGTCGTCGGCTCTATAGTTTCCTGATGGGTTTGGCTGCAGTGCGTCATAAGTCGCCTAGGTGGAGCCCCAGATCCCCTACAAACTGAGTTGGTGTTAGATGGTTTCCGTAACTAATGTTTACTTTCGGTGAGTGAGTAGTTAGCCCACTGCACAACCCCCAACCTGAAGGACCAGGGTGTATCGTTTCGTCTGGCTCCTACCCCACAGACCTGTTGAGCATGGTTGAACCTGCCAGGGGCCGATGCCCCCGCCCACATAGCTCTGGGGGTCATCGGAACACGCAAGCCGCCCCACCAACGCCAAGGCGACACACCATCGGGACGGCGTTAACTTAATTATCATAGCGCGTGAACGAAGATATGACACATTTCTTATTCCTAACCAACAATCCAATGTATTATCAGTCATGTAAAGGTTATCAGGTCTCAGTGAGAGGAAAATGGCGTTGGACTGGCAATAGACAAGGTTTTGGCAGTGAATGAATGCGAGTTAAGTCAGTGTAGATACCAGGTCTTGTCTTCATACAAGGAAAGTTATGTTATGTTGGACTGGTAACAGATTAGTTGTGGTGGTGTTTAAAGAAGAAGAAGACGAACAACAACAACAACAACAACAACAACAAAACAGCAACAACAACAACAACAAAAACAACAGGAGCAAGAAGAAGAAGATACACATATTTAGGCATCCGGTTGTTCTTATTAAGTATTTCTATACCTATACAGTGTGTGTGGCGATTGTGAAAGAAGAGCTACGCCAGTACAGGCATCAGGTCGTGTTTGCATACAAAGAAACAGGCAGTGGACCAGTAAAAGACTGCTCGTTGTGGTTGAAAACCAGATCTAGGCGTATGTAGGCATGAAGTGTTCTTTTCCTTTGCTTACTCATTCTTCTGCTGTACGTTTCGTCTCTTTTCTTCAAGGAATCCATAGAAAGTTTTGATAATTTTACCATGGAGACTTGATGGCCCGAAGTTCCATAAATAAATGAGGAGCAGGGGAGGAGGTGAAGAACTGGAGAAATTGGGGGTGGAAAGATAGGTGGGTGGGGATGGATAATAACTGGTCAAGATCGCAATATATTTGATCAGAGATTTTATTATTATTGTCATCATCATCATCATCATTATTATTATCATTATTGTTATTGTTATCTCATCATCATTATCATCATCATCATTAGTAGTATTAGTATTATTATGATGATGATGACGATTGTTCTTGTTGTTGTTACTCTCAAAATTAATATCAATAGTAGTAGTAGTAGTTGCAGTAGTAGTAGTAGTAGTAGTAGTAGTAGTAGTAGTAGTAGTAGTAGTAGTAGTGCTCTTGTTGTTTTTGTTGTTGTTACTATTATTGTTAGTATTAGTATGTTTAAGAAATCGCCCGCAAATATGATGCTTTATCAGTGTTTTACCTCTTTTCGAGAATCTCATGTACCAAGCGCATGTCCTGGGGTGATGTGTATGTGTGTGTGTGTGGTGTGTGTGTGTGTGTGTGTTTGTGTGCGTGTGCGTGTGTGTGTGCGTGTGTGTGTGTGTGTGTGTGTGTGTGTGTGCGCGCGCGCCGTGCGTGCGCGCTCGCACGCGCACGCGTGGATCAGAAGGTGTGTTCTAATAGCTCCTCGCCGCCACGCTCCCTAACTATACTTCAAACTTTCTTTTTTTGACTCCCCGAAAGTACGCATTCTGATAAAAGCAAAGTCTCTGCATTAAACACGTCAAAAGAAGCATCGTCAACAATTGGAAGGTTGTACACTACCTAAACCACTCTCACCACCTACCACACACACACACACACGCGCGCGCGCGCGCCGCGCGCGTTTCACTGCTTCTTATCTATCACTGCTCAACAGCCCATCGGTAAGTGTACTTTTTAGTGAGTCATTATGATGAATGACATTGTTGTGTCGTTCGGTTGATGATGACACAACATATTAACAACAGAAATGACACGACAATTGCGCAGTCAATGGTCTGTTCTGAAAACGTTCATCTATCATATTACGTTTTAAAACATTGTCATTCTACTGTCATGTCTAGTTGTATTCTACAGATACTGATGGCTATACTATCATCACTTGACCCCCCACTCTCCTGCTGGGAGGGGTAGTGCTGTTGTGTCTGCTGTGGTGGCTGTCCACACGACGACCCCAGGGCCTCCCCCCAGGCCCTGGACCTGCCCTGCCCCTGCTGGGCCACCTGCACCTGCTGCCCAAGGACCCACGGTCCCAGCTCTGGACGTGGAGACGTCAGTACGGGGACGTGTTCAGTCTGTACATGGGAGGAAAGCTGGTGGTGGTGCTGGCCAGCTTTTCAGCCATTCGTGAAGCTCTCATAACCTTCGCTGACGTCTTCTCCGATCGACCACATGACGACTTAATAGCGCAATTCACTAATCACAAAGGTGACCAGGACATTTGATGTACGTTTCTTTGCTTTGTACCTCAAAGAAAGGCAGTCGTTTTTTATCCGGTGAATGACCCACGTCTTGTGTTTATTTCCTAACACTATACAATAAATAAATCAATGAATAAAAGAATACATAAATAAAGAAATAAGATAATGAATAGGTAAATGAATTAATAAATGAATACATAAATACATGAATAGATAGATATATGAATACATACATCAATAAACATGAGGAAGAAACGAAGCAGACGGAAGAAATCTCAACGTTTGGAATCAATGACAGAATTGATAGTACCGTTCGTGTACATTCAGCAAAACATCAGAATGAAGAGGAATTGATTGATGGAGATGGAGAAGGAAGAAATAACACACACACACACACCACACACACACACACACACACACCACGCGCCGCCGCGCGCACGCACGCACACACACACACACACACACACACACACACACACACACCACACACACGCACCACGCACGCACACACGCTCGTACGCACGCACGCACGCACACACACACACACACACACACACACACCACACAGCACCACGCACGCACGCACGCACGCACGCACGCACACACACACACACACACACACAAGATTGGGGTGGGGGCGAGGGGAGGGAAGGGGGCAGGATGTGCTAAGAAAATGATATGAAAAAACTTGTGATTATCTTTTGCACAAAAAAGGCCTGGTAGGTTCATCTGGCTCCGAGTGGAAGGAACAGCGCAAGACAGCCGTGGAAATTCTCCGTCAGATGGGCTTGGGCAAGAACGTGCTAGCTGAAAGGATCCAGGAGGAGATCACTCACTACATTCGGGCTATCAAGGATCACCAGGGGGCTCCAGCTGATCTTGAGAAAATGACCAAAGTCACCATTTCCAACAACATTTGTTCCATCATCTTTGGAAAGCGGTTTGACTATCGAGACCCTGAGTTCCTCCGCTACATGGAACTGCTCAGGCTGTTATCAGGTTAGTGACAAAGTGGGTTTGTTCCTGTGTGTGATGATGATGTGCATCCGTTAGCTCCAGCATGCCCGAATGCCACTCATGAAAGCCACAAACCTGAGCCCAAGCAATATCAGGGTGACAGACATGATGCACTCAAAACAGTGTTGCTCCAAGACTATGCTCCAAGACAGTTTTCTAATTTAATGCAATTGAAAAACGCATTTTGTTTATAAAATATCAAGTTTTGAAGTCTTTAGGTTGAAATTAAATTTGAAGTTTACACTGAAACACGAAGTTGTGGAGAAATAAGTAAAATATATAATTTTTCGATTTGTCAAAGCATCTTAAGCTAAAGATAAATGATATGATATGGAATTGTCGTATGTTGATAAATAATTGATTTCATTGTAATAGTACAGAGTTGTTAACATCATGGTGGAAGATCAGCCCAAGCTGGCTAGACAGGAAAAGCTGTCCAGGCTGTACGATCAGAAGGGATGAAAGGGTTAGGTGCGATGATGACTATTGACTTTACTGGGAAGGAGGTGTTTGGATTTTGTGGGTTCGAGGGAGATCACGTATTTCAGTTGCGAGTGATGAAGTACATCCCCCATATAAAGCATTCAGGGAGGCATAGCACAGGCATCGCCAACCTGCTGCCTTGCATGTCAGACTCTGAGTCTCTAGTTTCCTCTGACCTCATGATGACCTGGAGATGGTGCACGTTGAACAGTTTCTCATTCATTCTGCGTCTGGTATCGATGTCTTATTATCCTTATAAGAGTCTGTCAGCATGCCGAAGAAAGTGGAAGTCAGCAGACATCCCTGCCCGATGCCTTTTTGAGACTAGAAAGGCATCAAAACTGTCACCATCATCAAACACATGAACCATCATTCCTTCTTGGCACTGTCTTACACATGATGAATTTGTTTAGGCGTCTAAATTTTGCCATGATCTTCCCGCGATAGCTTTGCTCACAGTATTGAAAGCCTTAGTGAGGTCGACAGAGATTATGATTGGCTGACTGTTGTCAAATCGATGACAACCACAGAGACACGCATGTAAGCACAAACTTAATTTAAAAGTAATACCAATATGGATTACTTTCATGCCGAACAATTAAGCAGTGGGGGAAAACAAGTGCAGGCTAACATATCTTCCGTCATAGTAATGACTTGGCAAAAAATTTGAACTTAAAAAAAAAGGATAGAAGATGAAGAAAATGGGACGATAGAATTAAACAACTGTATTTTAAATATGTAAACTCTTCACTAGCTGCATGAGGGAACCATCGTAATCCCTCCTGAAGGCAGATCTACTAGTATTGCTTGCTCCTAGGCCTTTCGTCCGCTGGATTGGACCCATCAGAGAGACACGGCTGACTGTGTCTGTGCTCTTGGCGTCAAATAGAGACATGCCACCGTCCATAAGTCTGCGGTGTTCTCGCCACCAAAGGTTCAAAAAGGAATCCAACAGCACCCAAAGCAGCCAGTGAAGGGTAGTAAATGAAACAAAACGAAACTGTGGAGAGGAAAAAAAGTTGCTGAAAAACTAAAAACATTATGCAAACAGTACAAAGTATAGGGGACAATCTTTGAGCCTACAATGCTTGAGGATCCATTCAAGGATGCAAGGGAGATCAAAAGATATGGAACAGTCTGAGTGCTCAGCTCAGCTGTTCAATAACCCAAACATTGTCAGCGGCTAAGAATTGTGCAGAACAACCTTTACTTGGATCTCCTAAGAGATGCAATCTCCCACTGATCGACCAAACATATAATGCCGAACAATTAAGTAGTGGGGGAAAACAAGTGCAGGCTAATAATTCTTCCGTCATGACTTGGCAAAGATTTGAACTTAAAAAATAAACAAAAAAAACGGGGGGGGGGGGGGTACCAGATGAAGAAAATGGAACGATAAATTTAAGCAAATATATTATAAATATGAAAACTCTTCACTAGGTGCATGAGGGAACCATCGTGATACCTCCTGAAGGCAGATCTAGATAGATAGATAGAGAGATAGATAGATAGATAGATAGATAGATATTCCATACCGAAGAAGAGAGGAGAGAGGAAGAGAGAGAGAGAGAGAGAGAGAGAGAGAGAGAGAGAGAGAGAGAGAGGGCAGGCAGACAGAGAAAACGTTAACGCATTCCGTTTGTGAAAAATGTGACTCGTTTGCAGGAACAGCCATTCAAAGTTTCATACCTGCGCTACGCTACGTCCCTGGTGACATGTTCAAAAGCAAGGAGGTCCTGTCCAACGTTGCCCATATCTATGATTTTGTGGATAAACAAGTGGCTGAACATCACATAGAGGAACGTCCGGAGCTACAGGAAGACACCGACTTTGTTTACAGCTATCTGCATCAGATTCAACGCCAAATGACACGTGGGAATGTGAATACTTCTCTCGACGGTTTGTTCGATGAATCTGTTTCTGTCTGTCTGTCCGTCTCTCTCTCTCTCTCTCTCTCTCTCTCTCTCTCTCTCTCTCTCTCTCTCTCTCTCTCTCTCTCTCTCTTTTGACTGACTGACTGACTGACTGAAATTGCATGAACACATTTTATATTATCGTTAGTTTCAATTTGAACCAGCTACATATCTTAAGTCAATTACATGTTCCACATTCTCCCTCATGATGGGCTGAAGCTTTATATGAATAATACATCTTGAGTTCTCTCTCTCTCTCTCTCTCTCTCTGTCTCTTACGTCTCTCTCTCTCTCTCTCTCTCTCTTCTCTATCTCTCTCTCTCTCTCTCTCCTCTCTCTCTCTCTCTCTCTCTCTCTCTCTCTCTCTCTCTCTCTCTGTGCCTACCTCACAACAGGATTGTGTGTGTTTGGTACGTTACAATAGTTTAGAAATATCCTACGCAGTGAGCAAAGATGTCCGAAGTGTAGTTTTACATCAACGCTGGACCTGCTTAGTATTTGCATGGGTGACCACATGGAAACACCAGGTGCTGTTGACATTTCTTTTTTTCTACAGTTTAATAACTTCAAGTATAAGAATGCAGGTAGAATCAGCGACATAAGCACTTCACTGGCTCTCATCCCACAGACCAGCTTAGAACTCAACAAGCCATTATACTGACGAACTCCATGAACCTGATTCAAAAAGTGGAGAGAGGAATGGGAAGCCCTGCTTGCCGTGAAGTATTGTGCAACCTTCCACTGGAGAGACTGATATAAATTTCTGGCCAGGACATGCAGGCATCAAGGGAAATGAGACACATTGACAGGCAAGTCAACGATAAGAACTGGATTACAGCTTTGTCGATCCGATGTAATAAGAAATGTAAAGAATCATCGCTACAAACATCATCAAAGACATTATACCAAGACCATCTTTCAGAGCTCAACATTAAGAGAAGTGGCCGCACATCCATAGTTAAAGGAAGAGCAAGAAACATCACAAAGCAATAAAAAAAAAATGTCAGAATGATTTCATCTCTACTCCCAGAAAATGTAGCATCATACATGACCTTTTCAATGGCAGACACTGTGACGGATCGTATTTCGTCCGGTCCCAAATTTTGGGGACACGTTTGACCAGAACGGGTAAACCTGTATAACCCATTGGCCTGTTTACCTGACAGCTACTCACCTGCGTTTCGTGTCAGTCAGGTGAGCGAAGATTTCCCTTCAGTCTCCGCAGAGCTAGCGGCCAAGCAACAGTTTCAGAGGGCCGAAGGGAGACTGGAGGCAGGTCCTAGCTGGCAGTCTGTTCCCCTGGGTCTCGGTGAAGCCCCGTGTCCGACCTGGAACTAACTGCCATCCGGGTCTGGGGTGCAGCCCATGCCCAGCCACTGTCTCTACCCCGTAGGGGATTGAGAGGCTGACCGACGATCACTAGACATCGTGTGTGCACTGCCAACCGGGTGTGGGGTGCAGCACGAGCCCAGCCGACGTCTCCACCCCGTGGGGGGAGGGGGGGGAGCCTGTCCGTGAGGTCAGCAACGAGCTGAAGTGTGAAAGGGCTTCAGAGTTCGTCGGGACGACGGCTCGTGTTCTTCTGTTGTGTGGGAGTCTCTGGAAGGACTCCACGAACTACCTCTGTGAGCGACTTCTTTTTCCGTCGTGTCGACGTGTGTCCTGTTGTGTGGGAGTCCCTGGAAGGACTCCACGAACTGCTCCCGTGAGTGACTTCTGACTTGTGTGAGAACCATGTGATTAGGGCCAGATGCGGCCAAGTGCATAGACTGTTTGTGTGACACTGCTGTGGGTACCAGCGTAGAAAATATATGTTTGATATGATATAATAATATCTAGTGTTGTTGCGAGCCCTTTGGTCGTGGCGTAAACTAATTGATATACCTGATTGTCCTTATTATGTATTATGCACTTGTTTTTGATTTGATGGTTCAGGCAGCAAAAAGAATAAAGTAGAAACTTAACCTGTTGCCTGGCTATCTATATTCGTGTGGTGTGGCTGTGTGTAGGGAAAAGCCGTACACGCATCCAAACTTCTTCAGGTGAGTCAGACAGCAAAACATGCACTGCACACCATCCGTAACAGACACAAATAACCAAAGACACATCAACTGAGATAAGACTTTGAATCTCCCAGGACTTCCTGTTTCTACTGAAAACCCATGTCTCTTTCTCTGTAAACCCATAAATATTCTCATGTGATGAAATAAGGCATGGGTTCTTGACATTTACAATTATTATTTTCTTTCACAGTTAAGATTTTCCTTGTTAAAATAAAAAGATTTTACTTGGCACAGATATTTGATCACTTTGTCCAGCAAAGTATGACTGGGTACGAGATGTTTACGCCGAAACATATCAAAAGTCTGATCTAGCGGGAGGTAGGAAATGCAAGTCAATGTATTGCTGGTTTGCTAGGATATGCAGTTCCCTAGATGGGCCTAAAAACCAAGGGCCTGTATGACCTCTCCATTCAACAGGAGCTCCTCCGTGTAGAATTTCTCTCCTCAGCACTGTGTCTGCAAATCAAGTTTCTGCTTCAGCTTCTGGCGAACAAAACAACAGCGGACAGGGTGTTCTACCACCTGCTGAGGCAAGTTCTTCGTAGATCTCCTGTGGACCATGTTAGTGAAGAGAAGGTACCTGACTGTGGATCACCTGGTTTTCCTTCAAGTGGAGATGGAACCTGTCTTTGCTGTGATAGAATTGTTATTTAAGCCGTCATTTTCACTGAATTTTCCTTCACAAACAGCTCTATCTTTTCATACGATTCCTATGGCAATACTATCATCCATGTCAGTCTTCGGACGTCGTGAGTGATGATGCGTGACGGTATTGACTCATCATCCACCACTCCATACCAGCTGGTCTGTAAATTTCCATGTACAAACATGAAGCTGGGTCACTTTGTATCACTGCCAGAACTCTACGGTAAAACACATTCAAGCCGCCCCTATCTGTCGGCCTCCCCACCCCCCACCCTCCTCCAAAGAAAAAGCACTGAAAACAAGGAACTCCACACCCTTATAGTAACCTAACGTAGCTTATACCAGTCCCCTGTATGTACGTTCTTTCAGATTTAGCACGTAGACGACACAATCGGCAGATGAAAGAATATTGAAACAGAGTGGAACTGCTAAATAATTGTGTGTTTCTTCCTTCCAGGGGAAAGTCTTCAAAAATCAGTCGGTGACTTATTCGCTGCGGGGACAGAGACAACCTCCACAGCCATACTGTGGACCCTGCTCTTCTTTCTCCATCATCCTGATGTCCAGGACAAATGCTTCAAAGAAATCTCTGACGTCATTGGACCAAATCGCCTGCCTACCATGAGTGATAAGCCACAGATGCCATACATGGAAGCCGTGATTCAGGAAGTTCTGAGGAAGGCAGATATTGTTTCTCTCTCCGTTTTCCACGCTACTTCCCAGGATGCTACGTTCCGAGGGTACGTCATCCCCAAAGGCGCCATGATTATCCCAGCTCTGACCTGTGCCTTGATGGATCCTGACATCTGGGGAGATCCTGACAACTTCCGTCCTGAGAGATTCATCGGCCCTGACGGAAAAGTGACACGACCAGAGGAGCTCATTCCCTTCAGTATGGGTAAGTGTCGTTGTTCAGAAGGAATTGTGGAGTAAAGAAGACAATAGATAAATATCGATCTTAAAGGATTAGAACAGTAGCTTCGTAGTTAGATGTCTAGTGAAAATAGCAACAGCATAGTAGTGCAAACAGCAGTAACGGTGGTAAGATCAAGTTACTTGCAGAAATCATAGAAATAGCATGGTGGGTGTGGTGGTAACAACAAATCGTCTGAAGGACTAGTCTCCATGTGGATCAGTCTGGTGCTATTACAAAGCTCAGATGGTGGAAGGAGCACGGGCTGGAGAAAGGCAAGGAAAGATCTATCTCCTGTCCCAATCAAGAATTGGAGGAATTGGTGTTGTTGTGCACTACAACTGTTATTGCAGTGTTCAAAACGAATGTATTCCCCATTTCCAGACTGTACAAGCATCCGTTCCATTCATTCTTAAAACATATAGAGTGTACAAGCATCCGTTTCAGTCTTCCTTAGTTAACAAAATCTGCTTCGGGTGTTGACCGTAGCAGTTGATATTTGTATGTATAAAATGGTGACTTTGTTCAACTTTCCTTCTGAATAAATTTCATATGTCAACTGTCAATGTATTTTATTTATCTACAGGTCAACGTGTGTGTCTGGGGGAATCTCTGGCCCGAATGGAACTGTTTCTGTACCTGGCAAATCTCATCCAGCACTTCCACTTCTTACCACCGGAAGGAGGACAACTGCCATCTTTGAAGGGGACTTTCGGTGTGACGAACACCCCACCACAATACAGAATCCGTGCAGTTGCTAGAGTGTGATTTGTTGTGATGAACTCGCGATTTTCTAATTCTGCAAAGAAAAAGTTAGGTTGGTCTTGGAATTTACAATCTGTTTTGTTTAATGTGTTTTTTATTGACTCTTTTAATCAGATCAGTGATAGTCAGAAAATTTTCAGTGGTTATACAACGTACTGATTTGTGATTGTACGTGTGTGTGCGGTTATAGAAAGGCAGACGTTGAATACGTCTATCCGGACATTTCTTCAGCAGTTATACAACGTGCTGATTTTTTTTTTTTATTCTTTACAGCTATAGAGAGACAGACGTTGAATACAGGCAATTTTAAAGCCTTTTTCAAACATAGGTTTTACATTGCAGGCTTTGCAGTTCAGTTTAGATCCCTGTTATGTGTACTTGTGACTTTTTTTTTCTTTTTTTTTTTTTTTTTTGGTTATGGCGAAAAAAGAGACGTGGATTTAAGGCGCTTTCTGATCATTTCTCAGACATAGGTTTTACATTGCACTGTTTGCAATTCAGTATAGAGTCATATTATATGAATGTCGAACATTTGTTTTGTCCATCACTTATTACGTAGCCCTATTTCGACACCAAATCACAAATGCCAAGCCTTTGATCATTCTGATATATATATATATATATATATATATATATATATATATATATATATATATATATATATATATATATATATTGTTACATTAAAAGCAAGTTAAAATCAAGCTTCTAAAAACATCTACAAATTTGTTTCACGCTGTGCGGTCGTCAGGATGTGATGAGCTTGTGTTGCCAGTGCCACGTATATATATAGCTAGCTGGTTTGCTGTTGTTTTTTTCCCGTGCTACATGTGTTTCTCAGGTGTTGGTTTTTTTCGCTGATAGGAACTTCCATCTGTGTCTGCAATTGTTAACCATTTCTGTTCTAACATTTAGAGTTGCCAACTGTGGTTTACATAGTATAATGTATTTCTCTGTTAGGCATAGATTGCATTTTTTTGAAATGTTGTTGTATGATGCTGCTCTTTTTAAAATTTTCCAAGATATGTTGTAGTCTATGTTTTTTTCTTTAAGTTTCCAAATGTATTTACTCAATTCTGTTTGGTTTTTGTATCTTTCTTTGTTGAATGATTGTTTATGGTTTGCATATCTAGTTTTGAATTGGTTTTCCGTGATACCTACATATGTTTCTTTTGCGTTCTCTGATGTTACAGTGGCTTGGTACACAATGTTGTTATAAAGGCATTTGTTGCTTAGGGGGCACTGTTCTTTTTTGGTACAGTTACAAGATTTCCTTTCGTTACCCTGTATGTATGTATGTGTGTGTGTGTGTGTGTGTGTGTGTGTGTGTGTGTGTGTGTGTGTGTGTGTGTGTGTAACTATCACATTCCCGACACAAGCAGTCTACAGGGATCACTTATTATCAGGTGGTCATAGGGCAGACGATTCATCCACAACTCTGGATAGGAGCCAACTGGCACTGAAAAAAATCCCACTGTTATATGCCTCTGAGGAGGTTCGATCCTGCCAGCTCCCCACTGCATTCCATGACACTAACCACCGCACACAGTGGC
>CM065719.1:73491857-73506857 GCA_033310375.1 Conus canariensis | reverse complement strand
GAAGGAGACGGGGGATGGGGGGTGGGGGATGGGGATAGATCCTGGCTACGCCCCAGACCCGGTAGCAGTGGCAGCCAGTTCATGGTCACACCAGGGCTACGACTTTACCTAGGGGATCTGATAACTATCTTGATTATCTAGCCTACAACATGGCTATTATTCATCATGGTTATTATTCTTATTCATAACTTACAGTTACTTTATATTTCACCAGAACTTGGGGAAATTACCCATAGCGAAATCTACAAAGTTTCAATACAATATTACAATAGAACATTCTATGATTTTCGAAATCACGTTTTTGCACACTGGGGGAAAGGATTTCCACATAGACCTTTTTACAAATGTACCAAGAATACATCATTGCATATACAAAATGATTTCTGTTCGTCTCTTTCATCAAGACAAGAATATTTTTATCATTTCACATAATCACTGCATTTCAAAGACTGATTTCCGTTCATCCTTTTATCAAGACAAAAATATTCATTATTAACAGAAACAGCCCTTAAATACATATCAAAACAATTTCCGTACATTCTTGTTTATCAACAGACTAGCAGGGGCACCCGGCGTTGCCCGGGATATGAATATTCTTTGCGATACTCACGTGACGGCAAACATGTATTAATTGTTTTGATTTATAATCAACCCCCCCCCCCACATCTTCCCACTCCTCCCCACACACAAATACACACACTCTCTCTCTCTCTCTCTCTCTCTCTCTCTCTCTCTCTCTCTCTCTCTCTCTCTCTCTCTCCTCTCTCTCTCATACATTCTATTGTTTTCACACACGCATGCCCCAAACCCACTGGATCAAGATGGATTCTGACCAAATTTATTTTTATGAAGATGCATTGGGATATGAGAATGCATCCGTGTCATCTCTCTCATACATTCTATTGTTTTCACACATGCATGCCCCAAACCCACTGAATCAAGATGGAAATAACGGTTTTTAACGGTCAATGTTAAGTTTCGGATCTTTAAAATTGTATATCATTGTTTAGCGTTTAAAACTGCTTTTACGGTCAATTTTGAATTTCGGTTCGTAAAAATTGTATATCATTTTTCGGCGTTCAAAACTGCACATGTATACCGAATTTTATCAAGAACAGCCTAAATTTTGAAAAGAACGGTTTTCAACGGTCAAATTTAATGGTCATAATGACTATCTAATGACCCTGTGTTACCCGCTGGATGTTCCTGTAGGCTTATGTCAAGTTTGGTGGCGATCCGATGACTCTCGTGGCCGCCAACCTCAGAAGATCGGGTTTTAAACAGTTTTTATAGGGTTTGGTGTTTTTAACGGTTTTTAACTGTTATAAATAACGTTTTTTGCTCTCACGTCCTGCAAGGAGCTACGGAACCGTTGTCTTACAATGACGTGGTCTATTTGATTCTCTGTCTGATGGTCAGGTGATACCCAAGTGGCCTTGTGGCAGCGCCGGTGTGGGAAGAGCGTGCCTCCGATCACAAGCCCGTTGACAGCACAGAAGTCAGCGAGCAATTCTCCATTCTCATTCATGTCACCTAGTCCATGTTGTCTCCTGCTCTCTGTCAGTGTTGTCTCTCGAGACGTTGGCGTTCATGTCCCCATCAGGATGAGCATGTCCCGTTTCGGAATGTGTCGACGACTGACTGGAGCTGGGCGTAAAAGTTGTCCTTGTCTTCCTCCCCCGCGGTGCTAGAGGGGGCGTAGCACATGACAAGGGACACCTTCTGGAAACGGGACTCAAACCGCGCGGTGATGATGCGGTCTGACACTGGTTCCCATTCTATCAGACTCTTGGCGGCCTGTTTGGACAGCAGAAGGCCTACTCCGGCTTCGTGGCGGTCGTCTTCGTTCTCCTGGCCAGAATAAAGCAATGTCTCTCCTGTCTGTAGCTAGTCTCTCCATGAGAGTTCCATCGGACTTCGCACAGGCCAAGTATTGTGAGATGGTACTGGTTCATCTCCCTCACCGCTTGTGCACATCGTCCAGTCTCCCGTAGCGTCCTCACATTCCACGATCCAAGTAGGATGGGTCTCTTCTGTGATAACAGCTTTGGGGCCTTCATCAAGGTTGTTCTCGGGCAAAGCGGGGTCGTCGGCTCTATAGTTTCCTGATGGGTTTGGCTGCAGTGCGTCATAAGTCGCCTAGGTGGAGCCCCAGATCCCCTACAAACTGAGTTGGTGTTAGATGGTTTCCGTAACTAATGTTTATTTTCGGTGAGTGAGTAGTTAGCCCACTGCACAACCCCCAACCTGAAGGACCAGGGTGTATCGTTTCGTCTGGCTCCTACCCCACAGACCTGTTGAGCATGGTTGAACCTGCCAGGGGCCGATGCCCCCGCCCACATAGCTCTGGGGGTCATCGGAACACGCAAGCCGCCCCACCAACGCCAAGGCGACACACCATCGGGACGGCGTTAACTTAATTATCATAGCGCGTGAACGAAGATATGACACAATTCTTATTCCTAACCAACAATCCAATGTATTATCAGTCATGTAAAGGTTATCAGGTCTCAGTGAGAGGAAAATGGCGTTGGACTGGCAATAGACAAGGTTTTGGCAGTGAATGAATGCGAGTTAAATCAGTGTAGATATCAGGTCTTGTCTTCATACAAGGAAAGTGATGTTATGTTGGACTAGTAACAGATTAGTTGTGGTGGTGTTTAAAGAAGAAGAAGACGAACAACAACAACAACAACAACAACAACACAACAACAAAAACAACAGGAGCAAGAAGAAGAAGGTACACATATTTAGGTTGTTCTTATTAAGTATTTCTATACCTATACGGTGTGTGTGGCGATTGTGAAAGAAGAGCTACGCCAGTACAGGCATCAGGTCGTGTTTGCATACAAAGAAACAGGCAGTGGACCAGTAAAAGACTGCTCGTTGTGGTTGAAAACCAGATCTAGGCGTATGTAGACATGAAGTGTTCTTTTCCTTTGCTTACTCGTTCTTCTGCTGTACGTTTCGTCTCTTTTTTTCAAGGAATCCATAGAAAGTTTTTAATAATTTTACCATGGAGACTTGATGGCCCGAAGTTCCATAAATAAATGAGGAGCAGGGGAGGAGGTGAAGAACTGGAGAAATTGGGGGTGGAAAGATAGGTGGGTGGGGATGGATAATAACTAGTCAAGATCGCAATATATTTGATCAGAGATTTTATTATTATTGTCATCATCATCATCATCATTATTATTATCATTATTGTTATTGTTATCTCATCATCATTATCATCATAATCATTAGTAGTAGTAGTATTATGATGATGATGATGATGATGATGATGATGATGATGATTGTTCTCGTTGTTGTTACTCTCAAAATTAATATCAATAGTAGTAGTTGTAGTAGTAGTAGTAGTAGTAGTAGTAGTAGTAGTAGGTTCTTGTTATTGTTGTTGTTGTTACTATTATTATTATTATTGTTAGTATTAGTATGTTTTAGAAATGCCCGCAAATATGATGCTTTATCAGTGTTTTCCCTCTTTTCGAGAATCTCATGTACCAAGCGCATGTGCTGGGGCGGTGTGTATGTGTGTGTGTGTGTGTGTGTGTGTGTGTGTGTGTGTGTGTGTGTGTGTGTGTGTGTGTGTGTGTGTGTGTGTGTGTATGCGTGTGTGTGGTGTTGTGTGCGCGCGCGCACGGCGTGGATCAGGAGAAGGTGTGTTCTAATAGCTCCTCGCCGCCGCGCTCCCTAACCATACTTCAAACTTTCTTTTTTTGACTCCCCGAAAGTACGCATTCTGATAAAAGCAAAGTATCTGCATTAAACACGTCAAAGAAGCATCGTCCACAATTGGAAGGTTGTACACTACCTAAACCACTCTCACCACCTACCACACACACACACACCACACACACACACACACACACACACACACACACACACACACACACACACACATACGCACGCACGCACGCGCGCGTGTTTTCACTGCCTCTTATCTATCACTGCTCAACAGCCCATCGGTAAGTGTACTTTTTAGTGAGTCATTATGATGAATGATATTGTTGTGTCGTTCGGTTGACGATGACACAACATATTAACAACAGAAATGACACGACAATTGCGCAGTCAATGTTCTGTTCTGAAAACGTTCATCTATCATATTACGTTTTAAAACATTTTCATTCTACTGTCATGTCTAGTTGTATTCTACAGATACTGATGGCTATACTATCATCACTTGACCCCACCACTTTCCTGCTGGGAGGGGTAGTGCTGTTGTGTCTGCTGTGGTGGCTGTCCACACGACGACCCCGGGCCTCCCCCCAGGCCCTGGACCTGCCCTGCCCCTGCTGGGCCACCTGCATCTGCTGCCCAAGGACCCACGGTCCCAGCTCTGGACGTGGAGACGTCAGTACGGGGACGTGTTCAGTCTGTACATGGGAGGGAAGCTGGTGGTGGTGCTGGCCAGCTATTCAGCCATCCGTGAAGTCTCGTCACCTTCGCTGACGTCTTCTCCGAACGACCACATGACGACTTAACAGCGCAATTCACTAGTCACAGAGGCGACCAGGACATTTGTTGCACGTTTCTTTGCTTTTCACCTCAAAGAAAGCCAGTCGTGTTTTATCGAATGAAATTACCTAGTCTTGTGTTTATTTCCTAACACTATACAATAAATAAACTCAATGCATAAAAGAATAAATACATAAGTAAGTAAAAAAGATAATGAATAGGTAAATGAATGAATAAAGAAATAAATACATGAATAGATAGATATATGAATACATACATCAATAAACATGAGGAAGAAACGAAGCAGACGGAAGAAATCTCAACGTTTGGAATCAAGGACAGAATTGACAGTACCGTTCGTGTACATTCAGCAAAACATCAGAATGAAGAGGAATTGACTGATGGAGATGGAGAAGGAAGAAATAACACACACCTCACACACACACACACACACACACACACACACACACACACACACACACACACACACTCAAACACACACGCACGCACGCACGCACACACGCACGCACGCACGCACGCACGCACCACACACACACACACACACACACACACACACACACACACACACACACACACACACACACAGAGTTGGGGTGGGGGCGAGGGGAGGGAAGGGGGCAGGATGTGGTAAGAAAATGATATGAAAAAACTTGTGATTATCTTTTGCACAAAAAAGGCCTGGTAGGTTCATCTAGCTCCGAGTGGAAGGAACAGCGCAAGACAGCCGTGGAAATTCTCCGTCAGATGGGCTTGGGCAAGAACGTGCTAGCTGAAAGGATCCAGGAGGAGATCACTCACTACATTCGGGCTATCAAGGATCACCAGGGGGCTCCAGCTGATCTTGAGAAAATGACCAAAGTCACCATTTCCAACAACATCTGTTCCATCATCTTTGGAAAGCGGTTTGACTACCGAGACCCTGAGTTCCTCCGCTACATGGAACTGCTCAGGCTGTTATCAGGTTAGTGACAAAGTGAGTTTGTTTCTGTGTATGATGATGATGTGTATCCGTTAGCTCCAGCATGCCCGAATGCCACTCTCGAAAGTCACAAACCTGAGCCCAAGCAACATCAGGGTGGCAGACATGATGCACTCAAAACGGTGTTGCTCCAAGACTATGCGACTTACAGTTTTCTAATTTAATGCAATTGAAAAACGCATTTCGTTTATAAAATATCAAAGTTTTGAAGTCTTTAGGTTGAAATTAAATCTGAAGTTTACAGTGAAACACGAAGTTATGTAGAAATAAGTAAAATATATAATTTTTCGATTTGTCAAAGCATCTTAAGCTAAAGATAAATGATATGATTTGGAATTGTCGTATGTTGATAAATAATTGATTTCATTGTAATAGTACAGAGTTGTTAACATCATGGTGGAAGATCAGCCCAAGCTGGCTAGACAGGAAAAGCTGTCCAGGCTGTAAAATCAGAAGGGATGAAAGGGTTAGGTGCGATGATGACTATTGACTTTACTGGGAAGGAGGTGTTTGGATTTTGTGGGTTCGAGGGAGATCACGTATTTCAGTTGCGAGTGATGAAGTACATCCCCCATATAAAGCGTTCTAGGGAGGCATAGCACAGGCATCGCCAACCTGCTGCCTTGCATGTCAGACTCTGAGTCTCTAGTTTCCTCTGACCTCATGATGACCTGGAGATGGTGCACGTTGAACAGTTTCTCATTCATTCTGCGTCTGATATCGATGTCTTATCCTTATAAGAGTCTGTCAGCATGCCGAAGAAAGTGGAAGTCAGCAGACATCCCTGCCCGATGCCTTTTTGAGACTAGAAAGGCATCAAAACTGTCACCATCATCAAACACATGAACCATCATTCCTTCTTGGCACTGTCTTACACATGATGAATTTGTTTAGGCGTCTAAATTTTGCCATGATCTTCCCGCGATAGCTTTGCTCACAGTATTGAAAGCCTTAGTGAGGTCGACAGAGATTATGATTGGCTGTCTGTTGTCAAATCGATGACAACCACAGAGATACGCATGTAAGCACAAACTTAATTTAAAAGTAATACCAATATGGATTACTTGCATGCTGAACAATTAAGTAGTGGGGGATGTCACGGTCGCTAAGCCGGACGGCCCTACCACCCTTACCCACGCCTATCACACACTACAGCAGACAACACAGTACACTAACACAGCTTTACAATCATGCACACTTCTTTATTTCACACACACTATGGCGCCACCATTCACCTTCATCCACAACGGCACACCAGTATTCCAATTCTCCACTGACCCACGCTACCCTGCTACGACCTCGGGAACCCTAACCTATGCTAAAGCACCAGTTGCGGTATATCACTGCGACCTGGGGACGCAGCGATAGCCCTCACACGTGATGGCTAACTACTGGGGACAAGGACTAACTCAAGGGACTCTAATCTCTAAACTACTACCACCCACCCCTATCCCTGGGAACCACCACCCTTCTCTTTTGGCCCAGGAACCACTACTACACCGGTCGCTGCGTCCCTAAGGGAGGCAACGACAGGTACCCTATGCCGTGCTGGCCACTACGTCCCTAAAGGAGGCAGCAGCTAACACCCCTAGCCCTACTGCCTAATGCTATACCCCCTTCCTACCACAAAATTGAACAACCCATCCTCCCCGGAAAGCTCCACTCCTGGGCGCTGTCCGTGGCCCCTCACAGGTGACTCCTCCACGGAAGACCCTGCTCCTCGGTGCTGTCCGTGGCCCCTCACAGGCTGACTCCTCCCCGGACGACCCCGCTCCTCGGCGCTGTCCGTGGCCTCACGAAGACGGCTCCTCCCCGCGATGGGCACAACACCCAACACATACACACACACACCAGGCTCCCTCTCAACGGGTCCGGCACTCGAAGGAACCTCTACTCCTCTGAAGGCCCCGCCGGAATCGAGGGTGAAGGAAGGTCTGGTGGAGCACCTCCTCACAAGACGCCTGAACGGGGAAAGAGGAACAGGTGTTGGAGAACTCCTGGAAGAGCAGCAGTAGCAGGAGGAGAACTGCCTCACGGACGGCAGATGGCCTTAGTGGTCTCCTTCTCCCGGAAGAGCAGCAGGTAACGGGAAACCGCCGCTCACCTGCCAGCACGCGGCAGCAGACTGCGGTGATCTGGCCTCAGCCTCAGGACGGAACGCAGAATACCTGCTGAAACAACTGGACAGACAGACGATCAACTACACCAGCTCTACAACTGGCTAGAAGTGGCTGCCAACGAAGACGACACAGAACTCGGCACAGGCCAAGGGCACCCCAACCCAACGAGGACCTGGCCCTAATTATGACTCGAAGTCACTCACTCAGAACTAACGGCGCTCCCGCCGCATCTACAAGGAGCACGTCCTCAGACAAACACCAGGGACCGAAGTGAAACTACCCCAACACATTCCGCCCCGGTCGGAATCAAGTGAGCCTCACTCACAACACAAAACAACGATTGGTCAGAACAGTGCATCCCTCCGCACAGCTGACACACCTAACCAACGGACTAGTTGTTGCTCGTGCAACAACACGACAATTTACCACAACAACTCACTGACATGACAACACAACAACAGCCGATATCCTGCCCGCCCTCTCTGGTGTAGAACCAAAGTAACAAAAGGGTAACAGTCGGAAACGAAACCAATCTCCCGCTTCCATTCCTTCCATAAGTGAAGACTGGAATTCAAAAATATTGTATGTCCTACTTCCCCAGCCCCCTACCTAGCCTAACCTCTCTACCTAACCCCGAGGACCTTATCCTAACCTCCACCTGACTAAAACCCCAACCCTACACACACACACACACACACGCACGCACGCACGCGCGCGCGCACACTCTCTCTATCTTGAACCACCACCACTCAAAACACATGGACGTGCTGATTTAGCACCGCCGATCGGTGACACACCCCCCTGCCTAAGTTTTAACTACTGGTTAAAACCAACAACTTCTCACTCGATCGGCGTTTTAGCCACCTCACTCCTACCTATCAGAATCCACACTCCCCATCACTCACTCTGCCCTGTTGTTACTTTTGATGCACCCCAAAACTTTCATCCCAACAACATCACCTTCAAATACATTAACAACCACAGGTTACATTCATCAACCTGGTCTAACTCTGCCTCACACGACCTTAACGCAGGCACTTACAGGCGGCCGTAACACTACGCACTACACATAAATTCCATAACTGAGGCTGCTCTGATTACGCACAAACGCCGTGTAACACGTGCTACAAATACCACACCCTCCGTAACACTTTGCTACGTCATTCTCTTCCGATGACAATGACACATGCATAGCTTCAACAGTGTCAACCTCTCATGACACAGGTAAATGGTACTCTCTCTCTCTCTCTCTCTCTCTCTCTCTCTCTCTCTCTCTCTCTCTCTCTCTCTACGGCAAGCGACTCAAGAAGTCTGCCGCCACATTGTCCTTTCCAGACACTGCCTGCACCGTAAACTGAAATGGCTGCAGCTGCAGTGCCCACCTTGTGATCCTCCCACTAACAGACTTCATCTTTTCTAAGTATTGGAGTGGGGAATGATCTGTCTGGACAATGAAGGGGGTCCCATACAAATACGCTTGGAACTTTTGTATTCCCCACACCACTGCCAGACACTCCTTCTCTACTATCGGGTAGTTCTGCTCTGCAGGGCTTAATTTCCTGCTGGCACATGCTACAGGGCGCATCTCTTCAGGGTACTGCTGACACAGCATAGCTCCCACTCCCACTTCTGATGCGTCAGTCTGGAGCACAAATGTCAACCCGGGCACCGGCAGGTTACAGACGGGAGGTTGGCAGAAATGCTGCTTCAAGGCTTGGAATGCACGTTCGCATTCGTCGTCCCACTCCACCTGCCTGGCTGTTCCCTTAGTGAGATCAGTAAGGGGCTTGGCAATGTCAGCAAACCGGGGCACAAATTTCCTGTAGTACCCCACTAGTCCCAGGAATCCCCGCACTTGCCGTTTGGTCTCAGGCCTAGGCGCATCCATAATGCGGGTCATTTTATCCTACTCAGGCCATATCTTCCCTGCACCTATCCTGTGCCCTAAGTAGGTGATTTCCCTCCCTCCCAGCTCACACTTTGAAGGTCGGGCTGACAGGGAACATTCTTTGAGTCTCTGGAACACACGCCTGAGAACCTCTATATGGCTGTCCTGATCAATTGTGGCCACCAGGATGTCGTCAATGAAATTATCGACATCTGGGCTCTCAAGTGGCTGCAATAGTTTCCTCATCATGCGCGTGAATACTGCCCCTGAAGTACACAGTCCAAATGGCATAACCTTCCACTGGAATTGTCCTTCCGGTGTAGCAAAAGCAGTCTTCACGCGGTCCTCTCTACTCATCAGGATCTGCCAATACCCCTTAGCGAGGTCGATCTTGCTGAACACCTTCTTCTCTCCAAGCTTGGCGAACAGGTATTCAATATCCAGCATGGGTTCAGCATCAAACTGCACGATGCGATTCAACCTCCTGAAGTCAACGCAAAACCTGATCTTCCCATCTTTCTTCTTGACTAGTACGATGGGTGAGCAGTATGGCGATGTCGATGGCTCAGTTGCACCCATCCTGATCATAGCCTTGACCTCCTCCCTAACCGTCTCTCGTTGTGCAAAAGGCACTGGGTATGGCTTCGACCTGATAGGGATGTCTGACGTCAACTTGATGCTGCACGTTTCTAGGTTTGTGCATGAGGGCACATCAGTCAGTACCTCCTTGAACTCGGCCACTAACTCGTGCAACCTTCTAGCAAAGTGCTGGTCTTCAGTAAGTATTACCACATCTTTAGGGCCTTCTGTGGCCTCTAAGGGAATGGTAGGAATGTCCTTGCTCAACAAGGGAGTCACTGTTTCCTCTTCAGGCTCCTCCAGCACAACAACCGCAGCTACCGAGGCTGTTGGATCTGCAGTGCGCTCGATGAATGACTTCAGTAGGTTCGCGTGGAAAATCTTCGTCTTTCCCCTTACTGCTATGCGGTAATCGGCTTCACCCACTCTCTCCAGTACTGTATAGGGACCCCTCCATGCCAGTTCCAATTTGTTCTGCTTGGTCGGCCGAAGTACTAGCACTCTGGACCCCACAGCTATCTTCCTGGGTTTCGCCCTCAAGTCAAAATGTCGCTTGTACCTGTAAGCTTCCCTTGCCAAGTTCTCCTTTGCCAACTCGCACGTCTCAGCTATCTTGTTCCTCAAGTTGACGACGTATTCCGCCGCTGTACGGAGCTCTTGCCTTTCCGGTTGTAACCACAGATCTCTCAGTATCTGCATCGGCCCGCGCACCTGGCGTCCATATAGCAGCTCAAAAGGCGAAAAACCGGTACTCTTTTGTGGGACCTCACGGTATGCGAACAGTAGTGCTGGTATCCACCGATCCCATTCACCTGGTTTCTCCTGACACAGTCTGCGCAGCATACGTTTCAGAGTACCGTTGAAGCGTTCCACCAATCCATTGCACTGCGCATGGTATGGTGTGGTAGTCAGACCTCGAATGGCTAATAGCCTGTAGACCTCCTGCATAATCTGACCAGTAAACTGGGTTCCTCTTTCAGTCAGTACCGACCCAGGGACTCCTGTTCGTGTCCACATGTTGAAAGCTGCCTCTGCCACTGACTCACTCGTGATCTGGCGAAGAGGGACTGCTTCAGGATACCTTGTCGCAAAGCCGACCATCACCAGCACGTATCTGTACCCATTCTTGGATGCTGGAACGATGGGACCAATGATGTCCATCCTAACCCGCTCGAACGGCTCGCACACATCAGTGGCGTCCTCACGAGGGGAACTCTTGACACTCTTCCCTTGTCCACAGTATGCTGACACTGGAAGCATGACTGGCAGTACCGACGAACATCAGCATGCATGCCTGGCCAATAAAAATGGCGACCAACTCGCTCCTTGGTTCGGGTGGTACCTAAGTGACCAGACATGGGTACGTCGTAGTAGTAAGGTAAGGGACTTTTCACCCCTCAAAAGGGGATCTCGGAGGGGATCTCCACCGGAAGTGGTGTTGCGCATGCCGGAAGTAGGTGGCAGGTGGCGCGGCAGGTGGCGCGGCAGGTGTGGCGGCAGGTGGTGCGCATGGCGGAAGTAGGTGGAAGGGTCAAGGTCACTGTGTGTGGTGAGTCACGATCGGATCGATAATGTTGACGTCATGTGCTATAAAAGATTTTTTTTTTCTTTGGTGTTTGGTGGGGTGGTTGTCCGCTGACGTAGTGGGTTAAAAATAGATGGGGGTGTTTCGTGTTGCTGCTCGCGTGCGGATCGATGTTTGTCGACGCCGTGGGTTTTTTTTTGTTTTGTTTTGTTTTGTTTTGTTTTGTTTTTTAAATAGATGGGGGTGTTTTCTCGTTGCCGCGTGGTTGTCCGCTGACGTAGGCGTGTTAAAAAAGAGATGGCGGTGATGACAGTGATGATGCTTAGGATGATGATGATGACAGGGAATACGTTTTAAAGTCTGTAGACCAGTAATAAAAAAAAAGAATGTAAATGTGGGATGCTAACAGAAGAAGCTATGGATCCAAGGTGGAAACATCCCTTTACCTGTGTGATTGCTGGACCAACAGGAAGTGGAAAAACTGTTTGGGTCACTAAGTTTATAAATCACATCAATGAAGTAATGACACCACCTCCCGATGAGATTGTGTGGTGTTACGGAGAGTGGCAGTCTGGATATAATCTTTTGAAAGGAGTCACTTTTATCGAAGGGCTACCCAAAGTAGAAGAATGGGATGATCAGAAACGACGTTTGGTGGTGATTGATGACTTGATGAGTGAAACGGATGACAGGGTGACAAAATTATTCACCAAAGGTAGCCATCATCGCAACATGAGTGTCATGTACATCGTGCAGAATCTGTTTGGGAAAAACAAAGAACAACGGACCATCAGCTTGAACAGTCATTATCTGGTGGTGTTTAAGAACCCAAGAGACGCCTCACAGATCACCCATTTAGCTAAACAGATGTATCTGGAAGACTGAAGTATGTTCAGGAAGCTTTTAAAGATGCGACATCTAAACCCCACGGTTATTTGTTGTTTGACCTTCGTCAGGAGACACCCGATCATCTCCGTCTGAGAACAAATATTATACCCCCGACCCACCAAGTCGTGTATGTGCAGAAATGATTTTCGTCTTCCAATATGCAATGTTTTACCTGCAACAATATTTTTTCTTTTTGGTGGCGAAATGGAGAGAAGGATGCGTGGAGATTATATAACACACTGTGAAGTCTCTGATACAATGTACGCTGGAGTAGCCACTCTCCGTTTCGTGGTGGTAGTCCTGCAGTGAGATTGAGACTTTGTGGATCTTTAAAAGCGAGTGCCCATCTACACACGCGGTTATTTGCGACTGGAACATTGACTCTTCACCATCATGTCAGCACGTACGAGAAGG
This sequence comes from Conus canariensis, assembly GCA_033310375.1. Taxonomy (NCBI): domain Eukaryota; kingdom Metazoa; phylum Mollusca; class Gastropoda; order Neogastropoda; family Conidae; genus Conus; species Conus canariensis. The sequence continues at coordinate 73,493,982 of CM065719.1, read as the reverse complement.
AATCTACCCATGTTGCAGTTGTTGTGTGGTGCCAAGCCTGCTGTTATTAAGGCGGTCCTGAAAGGGGCCTCGCCAGATTTGATCAACGCCCTGAGTGAGTGTTCCCTCAACATCTTAAAAGGCCATGTAAGACTGACTCCTGCCCAAAAGAAACAGTTGTGCAGATACAAGCAGAGCTTACGCTCCCTGGCGAAGAAAGGAACATCCAGCAAGAGAAAGAAGCAGATCTTGCAGAAGGGAGGATTTCTCGGTGCCCTCATCAAACCTGTCCTGGGGTGCTCGGAGGATTACTGGGGGGATTGTAACCACATCATGGAGCATACTAAAAAAATGATTTTAGTGGATCCTCGTGTGCTAGACTCTGTTCGCAGGCCTCCAGTTCCTGATGTGACATCTGGCAGTCTTAGGGACATGGATCAGCAGATGCGTGATATATTAGAGAATAATGATACAAGCGCCGAAGACAAGGCTAATATGTATCATCAGACACTTTGGAAATATTTGAAACGTTTTGATCAGTTTAAGGAAAAACCACTGGGAGTAGTGACTGTTCAAGGCACAACACCTGCTCAACCCACCCCGAATCAGAAAGCAGAGACTGTTGATGACGCGTCAACTCCCATGTTGACAAGCGTAGAGAAGGATGTTGTAGAGAGTGTACCAAAAACGATGAAAAGCAAAGCGGAGCGACTTTTAAACCGTGTTCAGAATCACCCAGATCTGAAATGGAACCAGCGAGGGGAAATCATTTGGCGAGGACAGCTGATTAAAAACTCGAACCTCGTTGATTTGGTCAATGATGTGCTAAGAAAACGTCGTCACTTCCAACCTATTGGGTGGAAATCCTTTGCCGCTGCTCTCAGTGATGCCAACATCCCCCAAGATTTAGTTGGAAACCCTGACCGTTGGAAGTTTATGACAACACAAATACCCGGCACCCTGTCCTATTCTTCACAGTCTGCTGAAGGACCTGTCAGTGTGGGTTCCTCTTCCCCTCAACCCGTGTTTTCTACACCACAAATGCCAACACCCCCACCATCACTGAGAAACGTCGCCTTATCATCTATCAAGAAGCCACGAGGTACAGAAGACTCTGACCAGTTGGAAGGAGAGACACCTTTTTCTTGGAGGAGAAAGACACACAGACGGAACCGGAAACAACAGAGATTAAGCAAGACTGCACCTTTGATGGATTGGGAGTCATACTGACTACACCTGAAATGGCTCCGCGGAAAAATAAGAAAAAAATCTCGAAACAGAACAGAATGTTGGGGCAGGCTTACTACACACCACAACGCCCTGGATCTTTTGGTGGTGTTCACGCCTTGAAACGTGTAATGAAAGCAAAAGAGTCTGTGCTCAAAGAATGGTTGAGTCACGAAGATGCTTACATTCTCCATAAACCTGTGCGACACAAGTTTGAGAGGAGGCGTGTTGTTGTAGGAGGAATGGACCATCAATGGCAAGCTGATCTGATTGACGTCCAACGCCTGAAGAAAAACAATGATGGTTTCAGCTGTCTGCTGACAGTCATCGATGTCTTGTCTAAATATGCTTGGGTCGTTCCTTTGAAAAACAAGACAGGACCTGTGATGGTGGAGGCCTTTGAACGCATCCTTGAACAGGGTCGGAAACCCCTCAAACTTCAAACAGACAAAGGGGCAGAGTTTCTGAACAAAACATTTCAAACGTTTTTGAAGGAAAGAAGAATACACTTTTTTGTGACAGAAAACGAGGATACGAAAGCCTCTGTTGTAGAGAGACTGAATCGCACTTTGAAAGAGAAGCTCTGGCGCTACTTTACCAGAAAAAATACTTTGAGATTTGTGGAAGTTTTAGTTGGTAAAGGCATACAACCATTCGTTTCACCAGAGCATCCAACGTGCTCCTGCAGAAGTGACAACACACAACCAAGAAAATGTATGGCAAACTCTGTACAACAGCGACCAGCATACGCCCTCCTCTCCTCACCCTAAACTGAAAATAGGAGATCGTGTACGCATCAGTAAAACCAGGAAGAAATTTAAAAAAGGTTATTTGCCATCTTGGTCTGAAGAACTCTTCACAGTCAGTCGAATAAAAAAGACCATCCCAGTGACTTACATTCTCCAAGACGATCATGGAG
>CM065719.1:73474169-73491757 GCA_033310375.1 Conus canariensis | reverse complement strand
CACCACCTTCACCACCACGACCACCACCACCGCCATCACCACCACCACCACCACCACCACCACCACCGCCGCCGCCGCCGCCGCCACCGCCACCAACACCACCGCCATCGCCACCACCACCGCCCTCTATGTGTGTGTTTTTATGTCTGTGTGTCTGTCTGTTTGTTTGTCCATCTATGTTTGTGTCTGTGATCTGTTTCTTTGTTTCGTTTCCTTATTGTTAATCCACTATGAGAAATAAAGGGTAAACCCCAAATGGTGTATCGATCAGAGAGCGTCGTTCATTCTATAAATGGCCTCCTGTTTGATATGTCACTTGGCTGCCTATCAACACCGAGGACGAGGTACAGTCAACGGGGAACTTGATGGAACAATGCTCATCAATCAGCAATCTTCAACGCTCATCAGTATCGTCAGGAAGGTGAGTGGTAGCGCAAACGGGTGTTCGGAGGGGAAAGAAAAAAAGAATGTGTCGTCATCACTGTCATCACCGCCATCTCTTTTTTAACACGCCTACGTCAGCGGACAACCACGTGGCAACGAGAAAACACCCTCATCTATTTTAAAAAACAAAACAAAACAAAAAAAACCACGGCGTCGACAAACATCGATCCGCACGCGCGCAGCAACACGAAACACCCCCATCTATTTTTAACTCACTACGTCAGCGGACAACCACCCCACCAAACAACAAAGAAAAAAAAAATCTTTTATTAGCACATGACGTCAACATTATCGATCCGATCGTGACTCACCACACACAGTGACCTTGACCCTTCCACCTTTTCCGCCATGCGCACCACCTGCCGCCACACCTGCCGCCACACCTGCCGCGCCACCTGCCGCCTACTTCCGGCATGCGCAACACCACTTCCGGTGGAGATCCTCTCCGAGATCCCCTTTTGAGGGGTGAAAAGTCCTTTACCTTACTACTCGTCGTGGCCTAGCTTCATCACTGTGGTCCGTAGTTCAGCTGGGACGCAGATCTGACTCGCTACGTCCTTGGGACCCTCAAACCGCCAGACCAGTACACCAGATTTCCGAGCGTACTCGACTCGTCCAAACTTGGTGTGGAAGTGCGTCCCTGCTTCGCATGCACTCCGAGCCTTCCTCAAGGTTTCGTCCTGGTCCTGCATCCGAATTAACTGCTGGGTGGAGGTGTTCAGGATGCATTCCTCCACGGGCAGTGGCACAGGCTCCTGCTGCTCCTTGGCTCTCTGTGCGCGTGTCTGCACTGCCCCTACCAACGCCGGGTCTGCGTATACAGGCACACGTGTCCATTCGAGATCTCCTACCCTCTTTGCGAAGTTTCCGATCAAGACTTCCTGCACAGGGCCATTCATGACCAACACCTCCAACTTTCCTGTGATGAATGGTGACTTCAATTCTATTACCGCCACGGGTAACACAGACCTACATCTGGATTCAGCCAACACTACTGGCACTGTCTCTCCTGTGTACGCGTCTGCTGGTACCAACCACTTGGCCACTACGGTATATCTGGCACCAGTGTCCCGTAACCCATTGCCCGGAGACCCGTTGACCTCTACTATGCACGCAGGATCGTACCGCTGCTCAGCGCATGGGCGACACAACGTAGGGACTACTCGAGCTTGGGGTTGATCACAACAATGAACAGCTCCAACAGAATGGGGTTCAGGGCATTTCCTAGCGATGTGGCCTGGCTTCTTGCAGTTGAAACAAACCATGGTCGATCTAGGCCCTTCTGATCTCCTGTTCAGCTGCTGTAGTGCACCATCACTTTGTTGGGACCTCCCTGTGGGCTGGCTTCCTGCTGTTTCACGCCTATTACCCAGGTTGGGTGGGTTAACTGTTCGGTCTTGCCTCACCTTCCTCCCCAACCTTTTGGCCTCTGCCAAAACAGTAGCTTCTGTTGCAAGCTGTTCCACAGTTTTCGGGCATGTCTTCCAGACCTCAATCGTGAACTCTGGGGACAGCAGCTGATAAAACTGTTCTTGGAAAAGCAGATCCTTTACATCCTCTGCCACACTCTCATCCTTGCCCGCTGCCCCACACCAGAGGGAAAACCGCCGCTTCATCCTTCCCAGCATCTGGGCGAAAGTCTCAGCAGCATCCTTCTTGATGCTCCTGAACTTTTCCCGGTAGGCCTCAGCATCTAACCTGAAGTGGCTTAACAAGGCGCTCTTTATCTTATCATAGTCGCCTAACTCATCTGCACTCAACCGCAGCACCGCTTCTCTAGCCCTGCCTCTCAGCAGAGACATCAGACGTATGGGCCATGAGGTCTTGCTCCACTTACACATCTGGGCTACACGCTCAAATTGGGCGATGAAAACGTCCACATCGTCGTTCTCTCCCAATGGCTCAAGGTGGACATGCTTCGTTTCCTCGACCTCAATCAAACGTTCCCTATGCGCTGCTTCATCTAAGGCATGCTTCTCCTGTATTAGTAGCTCTCGCTGTCTTGCCTCTAACTCAGCTTCATCTCTTCGTCTCTTGAGATCTAACTCGGCTTGCCGTGTCTGAGCCTCCACTTCTCTTATCGCCCTTTCTTCCTCCATCTTCTTCCTCTGTAGTTCCAGTTCCATCTGTCTCGCTGCTTTCTCATCTTCATCCTTCTGCTTTAACCTTTCCCTCTCATCTTCGATCTTCCTCTGCTTCATCTCTAGCTCCCTCTGCTTTATCTCTAGCTCCTTCTCGTCCTTCATCTTCTGCCTCATTTTCTCCTCATCAATCTCCTTCTGCTTCATCTCTAACTCCCTCTGCCTAGCAGCTTTCTCCTCTTTAATTTTCATCTGCTTCATCTCTAGCTCCCTCTGCCTAGCAGCTTTCTCCTCTTCATCCTTCATCTTCTGCCTCACTTTCTCCTCCATCCGGAGCTCCAATTCTACTTCTCTCGCCGTCTTCTCATCCTCGTTACGCACGGAGTCTGTGACAAACTTGGCAAGATCTCCCCCGGCTAAACCCATTGCCGCTCCCAACTTGACGAACTTTGCATAAGCCCCCGTCCCCTGCTCTTGATCCACCCCCACTCCCTGGTCACTAACCTTGGGTTTGGTATCCGCCATAGGGGCCTGTGGATCCATGACACTATCGGGGTCGTACTGCGGATGGGCTCGGGTGTGTTTAGGCATAGGATAACCCCTACCACCACAGAACTAACAAGGGACAGTATCCAATGTGAGCGCAAGTAGAGGTTCCTAACCACGCGCTTGCCCCCCTTAACCAACGAACTGAAGCAACTCAGCACAAGTATACAAAACTCTCAATGAGTCAAGCAACAAAGCATCACTCCACCTACACTCATGTATCTCATGCATATACCCACATGGGCTCCAACCCATACAATACTAACAACTCACAGTTTGGGCACAGACCCAATCAAGTAACACCGTATGCCCATTGTCCACTGTGCATGCACACCAGTCTACATAGACTACCCTCAGTCACAGTCCTCGCTGTCTCTGGTAGGCCACACCCACACAATCACAGTGCACTTGCACCCCGCAAGTCCAGATGCACTCACAGCACACCCTAGTGTCACAACACTGCGCACCCCCGTGCTTCCCACACACAGTCACCTTGGCTTACTCTGCCCTTAACACACAGCGTGCACAGTCACGGGTTTGGTTCCAATTCTACCTAATCACTGGGGGTATACTACACTCAAGGGACACAAGGAACACTCGGTACCCTCCGGCACCTCACCTAAACTGCACAGCGCAATCACTCACGCTCCCAACAACCTCTCAACGTTTATCTCAACAATCCGGATGTTGTACACTACCTACACCACCCTCCCCCTCTCCCCCACCCCTTCCCTATCTCTCATCTATCACTACTCGACACCTCATCGGTGAGTGTACTTTTTCAGTGAATCATTACGATGAATTATATGGCTGGGTCATTCGGCTGACGATGACTAAACATTAACAACAGAAATGACACGACAATTGCACAATCAGTGTTGTGCTCTGAAAACGTTTATCTAGTACGTTTTGAAACATTGTCATTGTAGTCTTAATATCAAAAATGACACGAAAACTGTGTGACCAGACCGGTGTTCTGAAATCGTTTGCCGGTCACACGTTTTGAAACATTTTCATTCTACTCTGATGTGTTGTTTTATCTACAGATACTGATGACTACATTATCATCATTTGATCTTTCCACTCTCCTGCTGGGAGGGGTGGTGCTGTTGTGTCTGCTGTGGTGGCTGTCCACACGACGACCCCCGGGCCTCCCCCCAGGCCCTGGACCTGCCCTGCCCCTGCTGGGCCACCTGCACCTGATGCCTAAGGACCCACGGCCCCAGTTCTGGACGTGGAGACGTCAGTACGGGGACGTGTTCAGTCTGTACATGGGAGGGAAGCTGGTGGTGGTGCTGGCCAGCTATTCAGCCATCCGTGAAGCCCTCGTCACCTATGCTGATGTCTTCTCCGATCGACCGCATGACGACTTGATGGGGCAAATCACTCATCACAGAGGTGACCAGGACGTTCTTCGCGAGTTTCTTCTTTTTTCCTAAAAGAAAGCAGTCTTTTGATCATTAAATGAAATAGACAAAGTCTTATATTTATTTCTTATCAATATGTAATGAATATATGAATGAATGAATAAATGACTAAATAAATAAAAAGATAAAAAAGTAAATAGATGAATGAATGAAAACAAGAAAGAAACGAACTAGACGAAGAAATCTAAACCATTGGAATAAATGACAGAATTGACAGTGCCATTCGTGAACATTAACAAAACATTAGAACGAAAAATTGATTGATGGAGAAGAAAAATGAAGAACACACACACACACACGCGCGCGCGCGCGCGCGCGCACGCACACACGCACGCACGCACGCACGCACGCACGCACACACACACACACACACACACACACACACACACACGTACGCACGCACGCACGCACACACACACACACACACACACACCACACACACACACACACACACACACACGCACGCACACACGCACGTACGTACGCACGCACGCACACACACACACACACACCACACACACACACACACACACCACACACACACCACGCACGCACACACGCACGTACGTACGCACGCACGCACACACACACACACACACACACACACACACACACACACACACACACACACACACAGAGTTGGGGGTGAGGGCGAGGGGAGGGAAATGGGCAGGCTGCGGTAAGAAAATGACATTAAGAAATATTGTGATTATCTTTTGCACAAGAAAGGCCTGCTAAGCACATCTGGCTCTGAGTGGAAGGAACAGCGCAAGACAGCCGTGGAGATTCTCCGTCAGATGGGCATGGGCAAGAACGTGCTGGCTGAAAGGATCCAGGAGGAGATCACTCACTACATCCGGGCTATCGAGGATCACCATGGGGCGCCAGCTGATCTTGAGAAAATGACCAAGGTCAGCGTCTCCAACAACATCTGTTCCATCATCTTTGGAAAGCGGTTTGACTACCGAGACCCTGAGTTCCTCCGCTACATGGAACTGCTCGATGAGAATTTCAAGCTGGTATCAGGTTAGTGACAAAGTGGATTTGTTTCTGTGTGTGATGATGATGTGCCTCCATTAGCTCCAGCATGCCCGAATGCCACTCAATAACGCCATGAGCCTGGGTCCGAGCAATGCACAGATGACAAGCCTGATTCATTCAAACCGGTATTGCTTGAAAAGAATGCAGCTTATGGTTTTCTAATGCAGTTGAAACAAACGTTTTGTTAATAAAATGTCAAAGTTTAGAAGTCTGTAGGCTGAAATTAAATCTAATATTTACACGAATTTCTGTACCCAAAAAAAGTCAATTTTCGATTCGTCATAGCGTCTGAAGTCCAAAGATAAATGATATATGACATTTTCGTATGTTGATACATAATTCATTTTACTATAACAGTGTGGAGTTGTTCACATCATGGTGGAAGAGATTTCCATATGTTTAGAGTTAAAATGTCTGGTTCATTATCTTTAAAAGAGTCTGTCAACATGCTGAAGAAAGTGGAAGCCAGCAGACATCACTGCCTGAATGAAGCCATTTGAGACCAGAAAGGCATCAGAACTGTCACCATCAACAAACGAATGAGCCAACATTCCTTCATGGCACAGTCGTACCCATGAAGAATTTGTTCAGGCATCAAACTTTTGCCATGATCTTCCAATGACCAGCGTTGCTCACAATATTGAAAGCCTTAGAGAGAGGTCGACAAAGATGGTGTATGGCTGTCTGTTGACAAGTCAGTGACAACCACAGGAACACGCATGTAAGTACAGTTACTTTCAAAGTAACTCCAATACGGATCACTTGCATAACTTGATATAATATAATGGATAGTAGCGTTTAAAAGTGTTATACCATTCACGATCTGCTATATAATTATCTATTCACATATGTTTCCACAAGAGAGAGAGAGAGAGAGAGAGAGAGAGAGAGAGAGAGAGAGAGAGAGAGAGAGAGAGAGAGAGAGAGAGAGAACATACTCAGTTTGGAACCAAATATGATTCAATTACAGGAACAGCCATTCTGAATTTTATACCTGCGCTAGGCTACATTCCTGGTGATCTGTTCAAAAAGAAGGAGCTCATGTCCAACGCTGCCCATGTCTATGGTTTTGTGGATGAACAAGTGGCTGAACATCACATAGAGGAACGTCCGGAGCTACAGAAAGACGCCGACTTTGTTTACAGCTACCTGCATCAGATTGAACGCCAAAAGACACGTGGGAATGTCAACACTTCTCTCGACGGTTTGTCCGACAAATCTCTGTCTGTCTGTCTGTCTGTCTGTCTGTCTGTCCCCTCTCTCTCTCTCTCTCTCTCTCTCTCTCTCTCTTCTCTCTCTCTCTCTCTCTCTCTCTCTCTCTCTCTCTCTCTCTCTCTCTTTGTGTGTGTGTGTGTGTGTGTGTGTGTTCACTCTCTCTCTGCCTCTCTCTCTATTTGTCAATGTTTCTATCTATCTGTCTCTGTCTGCCTCTCTCTCTCTCTCTCTCTCTCTCTCTCTCTCTCTCTCTCTCTCTCTCTCTACACACACACACACACACACACACTCTCTCTCTCTCTCTCTCTCTCTCTCTCTCACACACACACACACACACACACACACACACACACACACACACACACACACACACACACACACACACACACGACAGCATTGTCTGTGTTTGTTTCTTTACAATAGTTTAGAAATATCCGGAACAATGAACGAGCAAAGATGTCCTATATGTAGTTCTACCTCCCATCATACAACGTTGAAAGCACCGGTTCTCGACCGATCACCGAAGTTAAGCAACGTCGGGCCTGGTTAGTGTTTGAATGGGTGACCGACCACCTGGGAACACCAGGTGCTGTTGATTTTCTGTATTTTTTACACAGCCTAACAACTTTTAAGTCTAAGAATGGAAGTAGATTCAGTCACACAAGCACTCCACTAGCTCTCATCCACTGACTGGTTTAGAACTCAACAAACCTTGATACTGATTGACTCCATGAACCTGCTTCAAAAGTGGAGATTGGAATGGAAAGCCCTGCTGGCATGAAGTAATGTGCAGCCTTACATCGGAGAGACTCATATGAATGTACTGCCTAGCGTATACAAGTGTCAAAGGAAATGAGAGACCAGACACACCGGCAGGCAAGGCAACGATAAGAACTGGAATACAGCTTGGGCGATTTGATGTATCGTCTCAACAAACATTATCAAACATTATCAGAGCTCAACATCAAGAGAAGAATGGCGGCACATCCAGACTCAAAGGAAGAGCAAGAAACATCACCAATCCCCAAAATTTTCCAATTATCTCAAGGCCAACACTGAGAAGACTTCTAGAAAATATGGCAGACTCACACTGTCTTTCCAATGGAAGACACAAATAGTCAAACACATGTCAATTCAGATACAACTTTGAATCTCTTGGGACCTCTTGTTTTTACTACGAACCCCGATCTCTGGCTCTGTCTCTGTAGACCTATGAAATTCTAATGTGATAAAATAGGGCACGGGTTCTTGACATTTACAACAGTTATTTTTCTTCACGGTTAAGATTTTCCTTGTTGAAACAAAAACAAATTACTTGGCACAGAAATTTTATTACTATTTCCAGCAACGTGTGACTGGATATGAACTTTTGACGCCGAAAAATAACATCACAAGTCTGATCTAGCAGGAAGTAGGTAATGCAAGTTGATGTATTGCTGGTTTGCTTGGAGATGTAGTTCCCTGGATCAACCTAAAAACTAAGGGCCTGTATGACTTCTCCATTCAACAGGAGCTCCTCCGTGTAGAATTTCTCCCTCAGCACTGTGTCCGCAAATCAGATTTCTGCTTTAGCTTCTGGCGAATAGAACAATAGCGGAGAGGGTGTTCTACCACCTGCTGAGGCAAGTTCTTCAAACAGCTCCAGTAAACCATGCCCGTGAACAGACAGTGCCTGACTGTGAACACCTGGTTTTCCTTTTTTTTTTTTTTTTTTTTTTTTTTTTGAGTAGAATCTGTCTTTGTTGTAACAGAGATGTTACGTAAGCCGTCATTTTCTCTGAATTGTCCTTCACAAACAGCTCTGTCTTTTCATTGATTTTCTATAGTAGCTTACTGTCATCCATGTGAATCTGTCGGGTGCCGCAAATGATCGTACGTGACGGTATTGACTCCATACCAGCTGGTTTGTATTCTTCGATGTACAAAAAAAGCTAGGTCACTTTGTATAACTGCCAGAATTCTCCGTGAGACCACAGATTTAAGCCGTCCCTCTCTGTCGTCCCCCCTCCCCCCCCCCTCCCCCTTTATCGGCCTCCCTCCCCCTCCAAGAAAAAACCCGCAAAACAAGGAACTCGACACCCTTTTAGTTATCTAACATACCTTATATCTGTTCCCTGTATGTACGTTCTTTCAGCTTTGGTACCGAGATGATAGAATTAGCAGAACGAATGATGAAACTAAGTGGAACTATTGAATGAAAGTGTGCTTTTTCCTTCCAGGGGAAAGTCTTCAAAAATCAGCCAGTGACTTATTTGCTGCGGGGACAGAGACAACCTCCACAGCCATACTGTGGACCCTGCTCTTCTTTCTCCATCATCCCGACGTCCAGAACAAATGCTTCCAGGAAATCTCTGACGTCATTGGACCAGATCGCCTGCCTACCATGAGTGATAAGCCAAAGATGCCATACATGGAAGCCGTGATTCAGGAAGTTCTGAGGAAGGCAGACGTTGTTCCTCTCTCCGCTTTCCATGCTACTTCACATGATGCTACGTTCCGAGGGTACCTCATCCCCAGGGGCGCGATGATCATGCCAGCTTTGACCTGTGCCTCAATGGATCCTGACATATGGGGAGATCCTGACAACTTCCGTCCTGAGAGATTCATCGGCTCTGACAGAAAACTGATACGATCAGAGGAGTTCATATCCTTTGCTATGGGTACGTATGGTTGTTCAAAGAGGAATCGTGGAGTGAATAAGACGATGGATTAGTACCGATCTTAAAGATTAGAACAATAGCTTCGTATTTAGACGCCTAGTTTGCACTTTTTATGTCTAGAGTAAAAATAGCAAGAGGATAGTAGTAACAACAACGGTAACAGTGATAACAGCACGCTCTGTGCAGAAACCATAGCAACAGCAGCTATAAAAGGGGTGGTGGGTGTAGTGTCAGCGGCAGATTATCTGAAGGACTAGTGTCCATGTGGGTCAATCTGGTACATTACAAAGGCCAGATGATGGAGGGAGCTTGGGTTGCAGAAAGGCAGAGAAAACATCTGTCTCCTGTCCCAATCAGGAATTGAAGGAATGTGTGTTGTGCACTACAACTGTTATTGCAGTGTTCAAAACGAATGTATTCCCTGTTTCCAGAGTGTATAAGCATCCGTTCCATTCTTTCTTAAAACAAATAGAGTGTACAAACATTTGATTCATTCTCTCTAAAAAAAAAAAAATCTGCATCAGGTGTTGACCGTAGCAGTCAATATTCATAGATATAATGGCGATTTTGTTAACTTCGTTCCGAATAAATTTCTTATGTCAACTGTCAGTGTACTCTGTATAATCACAGGTCGACGTGTGTGTCTGGGGGAACCTCTGGCTCGGATTGAACTGATTCTGTACCTGGCAAATCTCATCCAGCACTTCCACTTCTTACCACCGGAAGGAGGACAACTGCCATCTTTGAAGGGGACTTTCGGTGTGACGAACACCCCACCGCAATACAGAATCCGTGCAGTTGCTAGAGTGTGATTTGTTGTGATGAACTCGTGATTTTCTAATTCTGCAAAGAAAAAGTTAGGTTGGTCTTGGAATTTACAACCTGTTTTGTTTAATGTACTTTTTATTGACTCTTTTAATCAGATCAGTGATATTCAGAAATTTTTCAGTGGTTATACAACGTACTGATTTGTGATTGTATGTGTGTGTGTGTGGTTATAGAAAGGCAGACGTTGAATACAGATGATTTCTAAGCCTTTCTCAGACATAGGCTTTACGTTGTACCCTTTGCAGTTCAGTATAAAGCCGTAACATGTGTACGTAGGAAGTTTCCTTTGTGGTTATGGAAAAAAAACAGACATAGATTTGAGACATGCTGTCCGTGTGTCTGTCCGTCCGTCCATCCATGGTCAAAATGTGTTCCACTTGCTCCAGACAAAACTACTGGGCCGATCTTTCTGAAATTTAGCAGGTATGTTCATTATGGGTCAAGGATGATGCCCGATGTTTTAGTTTACCCCGTTACAGCCGTTACTAACGGCTGTAACGGCCTGTGACGGTTTTTCTTCTTTATGGAATATCTCTGAAAGTACTTGGCCGATCTTTGTGAAAATTAGCAGGTATGTTCATTATGGGTCAAGGATGATGCCCGATGTTTTAGTTTACCCTGTTATAGCCGTTACTAATGGCTGTAACGGCCTGTAACGGTTTTTCTTCTTTATGGAATATCTCAGAAATTACTTGGCCGATCTTTCTGAAAATTTGTAGGTATGTTCACTATGGGTCACGAATAATGCTCGGTGTTTTAGTTTAGCGTTATGGCCGTTACTAACGGCTGTAACGGCCTGTAACGGTTTTCCTTCTTTTTGGAATATCTCCGAAAGTACTTGGCCGATCTTTGTGAAAATTAGCAGGTATGTTCATTATGGATCACAAATGATGCCCGATGTTTTAGTTCACCCCGTTATAGCTGTTCCTAACGGCTGTAACGGCCTGTAACGGTTTTCCTTCATTATGGAATATCTCAGAAAGTACTTTGCCGATCTTTCTGAAAATTTGTAGGCATGTTCATTATGGGTCAAGGGTGATGCCCGATGTTTTAGTTTAGCGTTATAGCCGTTACTAACGGCTGTAACGGCCTGTAAGGCGGTTTTTCTTCTTTATGGAATATCTCCGAAAGTACTTGGCCGATCTTTGTGAAAATTAGCAGGTATGTTCATTATGGGTCACGGATGATATTATGAAGCTCAGATACTTCCTCTAGATGATTATAGAGATTTAACATGTTGTAAATTTGTCATTAAAAGTACAGCTAGAAAGCAACACATTAAATCAGAAATCAAAATAAGATCAGATTTTAATTTTCCGAAAAGAGCAAAGTCTATAACTTCTCAAATAACATAGCAACTTATACATAAAAAAAATCAGATTCTGGGTTTCTTTAGAAAAAGAAATTTTCTCTCCCAGACCATCTTTTTGTCCTATTCCACCCTGGGAACTTAAAAAAGCCCAATTTGATATTGATCACACCAACATAAAAAAGATGAAAATATCAATATGCTAGCAAGTTATACTAAGTGTCACATTGACGAGAAATACACTAACCAATTAAAGATATACACAGATGGTTCATGTATTGGTAAGCAAACAGGTTGTGCATTCTTAATCCCTGACTTGAGGGTGGAGAAATCTTTTTACATTGGATGTAACATATTCATATTTACAGCTGAATTAACAGCAATACTCATGGCTTTGAATTACTTTTAAATTTCCCCAAAACAATATTTCAAGCTCTGTTTTGTGTAGATTCAAAATCAGTCCTTCGGGCGATAAAAGAGCATAAGAGCAAGTTTTGTTTTATAATTGAATATTTCTTGCAGTCATTGCAACACCAAGCTGCTCTGTAAGTTGCTGGAATGGTGCTCGGTTACTTATCCTTGGAATTTATTAGTCTATATATATATATATATGTATATATATATATATATATATATATATATATATAATGCTGAACAATTAAGTAGTGGGGGAAAACAAGTGCAGGCTAACAATTCTTCGGTCATTATAATAATGACTTCGCAAAGATTTGAACTTTTTGAGAAAGAAAAAAAAATGAAGATGAAGAAAATGGGGAAATATATTATAAATATGAGAAACCCTTCACTAGCTGCCTGAGGGAACCATCGTGATCCCTTCTGAAGGCAGATCTATTTGTATTGCCTGCTCCTAGGCCTTTCGTCCGCTGGATCGGACTCATCAGGGAGACACGGCTGATTGTGCCTGCACTCCTGGTGTCAAATAGAGACACACCACAGTCCATAATTCTAATATATAATATATATATATATTCAATTATAAACAAAGCTTGCTCTTATGTCTTAGATTGAAGAAATAGGGGGAGATAAGCATTCATCTAGATAATTCTGCCTAACTAACAGTATGTGCTTGAGTGGGTGAATGGGGAATAATAAATGCTTCTCAAAATGAGCCTTCAACAAGCTTATAGTCTCCAAGGGGAGACAAACTCCAAAGGGAAGGATACACACCAACGTATCATAACTCCTGGTCAGATACCGGTTTTTCGAAACCTGATTGTTTCTCCTCAGTGACCGCGGAAAGTGGTAACTTCACTCCTCTGCCTTTTCGGTTTTAAGCAGAATGCTATCCCAGAAAAAGGCTGCTGTGCAATACCATAGTATGTTTGTTGAGTTTTCAAAAAACCAACCAAAGGTGCCACCTAAGAAGCAAAAGAAAATCAGGACAGCAAAACAAGCTACAGTTTCTTGTGAAAAGTAGAAAATACAAGATGCAAAGCATATAAACGTACTCCCAGTTTATCTTGAATGCGCGTGCGATATTCCATAAAGAGGAAAAACCATTTTGGGCCGTTATAGCCGTTAGTAACGGCTATTTTGGTCAACATCGGCCATCATCTGTGATCCATAACGCACATACCTACAAATTTTCAGAAAGATTGGCCAAGTACTTTCTGAGATTTTCCATTGAGAAGAAAACTGTTCAGGGCCATTATAGCCACTAGTAACGGCTATAACGGTACAATAAAACATTGGAGATCATCCGTGAACCATAATGAACATATATACAAATTTTCAAAAAGATCGGCCCAGTAGTTTTGTCTGGAGCGAGTGGAACACATTTTGATCACAGACGGACGGGCGCACACACACACACACACACACACACACACACACACACACACACACACACACACACACACACACACACACACACACACAGCATTTCTTCGTTCCCATTCTAAAGTACTCCCGGTTCTATAAGAACTGGGAGTACAAAAAGAATGAAGGAAGAACAGTGAGTAAATTATATTGACTGAATGACATGGGAAAAAAATGAAGAGCTGGCGGGGAGCACCTAGGTAGGAAGCATGGTGTGTAATCGGGAGTTTGTATTGTAAAGCGTTTAGAGCCTGGTCACTGGCTGGAGATAGGCGCTATATTATACTCTTAATCATCAAATAATAACAATAATAATAATAATAGTAATGATAATGATGATAGCAATAATAAAGATGAGATGGCAACCTGCTCTGCTGTCATGTCAAAATTCTTTGTTCCTCACTCGTCATTGGTATACATTTTTTTTCCCCCACAAATTTAATGTCACTTCTCTCATCCCTCCACTTAATTCCTTCATTTTCTCACACATTCATCCCTCAACATAAATTTGGCAAAGTATTTACTTAAAATAAATTAATAACAAATTCATGTATGTACAAATATATAAGTTGTTATAATAAAGAGTTCAATTCAAAATATCCTGTGACATTTGTCTTGATGTTCTTTGTATTTGAAGGAATGAATGGGAGAATGAGCTGACACAACTGACAACATGTATATGTTGGAATTATATAATCATGCTAGGAAAGTATTAGCAAAGAGGTTTTTTTAATTTTTCAGTTATTAAACAAACAAACACACACGAAAAAAGACATATGTAGCAATAATACAAATACAAAAACACAAAGCCAGACACAAAAGGGAACAAACACGGCATCCCCCCCCCCGCCCCCCCCCCCCCCCCCCCCCCCCAGTTTACATTATAAACATAAAACTTAGCAAACAGCAGAGTAAAGTTAAGAACTTTGTCAGTTCACATTTTGTTTCACTCCAAACAGAACTAACTCTTTCTCAAAAATCCGATTCCTCGCATGCTGACATGTACCATTAGCAGGTTTTGAAGATTTCTCCAAAACCGCTGCACAATATTACAGTCGAAAAGCATGTGTGTAATTGGTATACATCTTGGCGTAGTCACTTTGCAACAAGAGACAGCCAGATGGATAAAGGGAGGGAAGAAAATGAGGAAGGGGCTGGGGGGGGGAAGGTAGGCTTTGAAAATCGACCCAAACTGATAACCCTAACTGCCCTCTGTGAGACAAAGAGAGAAAGAGAGATGGGGGAGGAGGGGTGGGGAGAAGTGGGGAGGATTTTGAGGAGGATGGTTTGGCAGGCAATTGCCATCTCTCTCTCTCTCTCTCTCTCTCTCTCTCTCTCTCTCTCTCTTAGTGATTTATATGGCAAACATTTGTCAGGCGACTGAACGGACCCATATCTGCAACAGCCGCACGTTTGTCTGACCATGGGTTTTGACACTTGCAAGCATTTGCTTTGTAGAGGACAGTGCTTTCACCTTGAGACTATTTTATTTTTACAGAAACCTTTATTTACACTCGCAATGATTATGAATACCTGTCATATTCTGAAGCCTGCTTGTGTATTGACGTCATATGCTGGCCATAGAAGCCGGTCTTATCACCATGCCACCCACAGATGACAAACACTCATCTAAGCAAATGCAATATGCAAGTGATCCTCAAACTTTGTGAGCTGTAGACATGCCAGAAAAATGATCTTGCTGATAGAAATTGATAATGATGTGTTGTCTGGAAAACAGATGGTATCATTAATCAACTTTAAAGCAATGTAGGATACAGGCTGAAGGCATTACTTCGTTGCACGCACGCACACACACACACACACACACACACACACACACACACACACACACACACACACACACACACACAAACACACACACAAACACACACACACACACACACACACACACCACACACACACACACACACACACACGCGCGCGCGCGCGCGCGCGCGCCTCTCTCTCTCTCTCTCTCTCTCTCTCTCGCACACACACACACACACACACACACACACACACACACACACACACACACACACACACACACACACACTACTGATCAGGTAGCAAGAAACTGGCAAGCCAAACGTGCATAAACAAAATGGAGAAGGATTCAACATCTATAAATGACACTGTTCATCCATTTTCAGAGAAAGACGACGACAGAGTTATTGCATGCTCTGTCAATGTGACTGTGGTATTATGCGTATGTCAATACCCACGTCCCGAAATCGTACAGCCGGGAAAAAAGTCATGCATAAAAGGAAGTAAACACTTTGGCAGCAAATGCTCATACATGCTGCATCTGCCGAGCAGCAGACAGACTATTGTTTACTCATTAACAAAAGAGACAGCGTTTTAATACTTGTAATTGCGATTACACAACAAAAATTCCACAACCAGTGATTGAGTTATGTGAGCATTTGTGTGGTGCTGATACTAACAGATCATATAGGGTTGCATCGGGTCTAAAGAGAGAAATCCATACATTAGGAAGGCAACGACCATATTAGTTTGAACAGAAGCTGCATGGATGAATTATAGCAATATTCGTGTATGATTAGAGCAATAAATCCTACATATGGAGGAGTCACCGTATATACGTATTGACTGTAATGTTTTGGAGAGAGAGAGAGAGAGAGAGAGAGAGAGAGAGAGAGAGAGAGAGAGAGAGAGAGAGCGAGAGAGAGAGAGAGACAGAGAGACAGAGAGAGACAGAGAGAGACAGAGAGAGAGAGAGAGAGAACATATTCGCTCAAATTTGAGTGTGAAATTCCTCTCCTCTCTCTCTCTCTCTCTCTCTCTCTCTCTATATATATTATATATATATATATATATATATATTTCTCTCTCCTCTCTTTCTTGCTCGCTCTCTCTCTCTCTCTCTCTCTCTTTGTGTGTGTGTGTGTGTGTGTGTGTGTGTGTGTGTGTGTGTGTGTGTGTGTGTGTGTGCCTTAGCCTTGGACTCTGAGTTTAATTGTCACTAGAACCCATACAGATTGATAGACACAACATGGCAATAGCAACACTGTCAGACATTCAGACAGATTGCATGTTTATGCACATCGCGATTATGTAATCACAATCATGTGGTGCCAGTCATTATGCTATCATATGTATGCAGCCCTGCACATATTTTGCAATATGGCGTCGTCGATCGTCATGTCCGAGCATATCACTAGAGTTTTGTTATCCTTCAGGTATATTATGAGACAGCTACTCTCTGAATAATTGTTTCAAATCATTTTTATCTTGTGCAGCTGTCATGAAAATGATTTTCATCTCCGACTCTGCTGCATACTGAACATTGGCTGTCTTCTGTCTTGTGTATGTTCTTCTTTGTTTTGTTTTTAGATCGTGAGCACTGGCGCGTTACTGCTGAGCTCGCCTCTTTGTTCAGAATCTTGTACTTTTAGTGTAAATGTTACCAGTTGGTAGTTTCTATTCTAGTAAATTCTTGTGTGTATGTCCTAAGGGCAGGATGAGGGGATGGGGGGAGGACGTTAATGTGCAGGGTTTTTTTTGTTTTTGTTTTTTTATCTTTTCAGTGCTCTTAACATTCAGACTCTAGTTACGAGTGTATGCACGCGTGTACGCTCTCTAATCGCGCGCGCGCGCGCGCGCGCATGTGTGTGCGTGCATGCGTGTGTGTGTGTTGTGTGTGTGTGTGTGTGTGTGTGTGTGTGTGTCTATCTGTCTAAATGTCTATCTGTCTGTCTTTCTTTCAATCTGTCAATCTGCTCGTAATTGGGAAGGAGGCTGGATGGCCAAATTGATCTGTTTGGAAGAACCTTTATGGAGGTCAAATACAGATCAAAAGATACAGCTGGTACCATGTGCCATGTGTCATTCCAGCTGAGACTGCGTTGGAGTGTATTTCCCCAGATAATTTGCTGCCCCTCCACATCTTACTGGGCTGCTTTCAGAATTTTCTTTGAACCTTCTTTCTTCAACTCCTGTATCGCCATTTCTCTCTTGGCTTTCCCTTTTGCCATGGCCAGAACAGGCAAATAGTAAGAATAATGATGATGATGATGATAATGATCAGAAATGAAATGAGGCAGGGAACAGAAAACGATAAACAGTAAACAAGTGGGGTATTTTTTGCTCCCATAAGAAAACCTAACACAGAGTAACTTTTATTCAAGACTGGCACAGCCTTTTAAACTTGAATAAAGTCAGACAAATACATAGA
>CM065719.1:73461669-73466669 GCA_033310375.1 Conus canariensis | reverse complement strand
GTAGTTTTAAAACAGTGTAAAAATATAGCATTCCAATTTAAATTTTCGAACGAGTTGCTCCATTTCAAAACCGCAGCTGGAACAGCTCCGCTGCCAACAAGTACCGTTTGAATAAATTTACTGCCTTTCCTGATAGAAAACCATGATTTGGTTTCAAGAATTTTAAAGGTATTTGTAAGTTCTACTTGTAATTTATTTTGGTATCCTTTGATTGCGTTTAGGATTCCAATGTAGGACAAAAAATTTGTTTTTCTTATGGTAGGGTATTTTGTTTTAAATTCATGATATGACATGTACTGCCCTGCTTCACTAACGAGCTGTCTGATGAAGTAGATGTTATTTTCACACCATTCTTTTACAAATATAGTTTTTTCACCCCTCTGAATGTCTTTATTGAAGTGAATGCATTCAGCCATAAATTCGTCAATGTTTCTAGGACGACATACTCTACAAACTCTCCCATAGTGCCTAAACACGTCATTCCAGAAAGGATTCTTAACAGACTTGGTTAAAGTTTTGATATAATCTGCCCCTAAGAATTTAATATTTTCCATTTCAGGGTACATATCAAAGAAAAAGTCTTTAAGCTTGGAGTTGCCCTCGGACTGTATTTTATAAAGCCAGCTTAATTTCATAGCAGCAATGAAAGCTCTGATATCAATCATGCGCAGTCCACCACAGACGTATGAGCTACATGCAACTGGTTTCCTAATTTTAGTATTTTTACCATTCCATAAGAATGTAAACAACTCTTTCTCTAGTTCAGAGATAAAAATATCTGGTGGATCTGGTAGATTTATTAACAAATACGTTATTTTGGACAGGACAAGAGTTTTCACTACTGTTATTTTCCCTAGTGGTGTTAGCTGTCTTTTTTTCCAATGTGATAAAATCCTTTTCATCTGGATTAATTTGTCATCATAGTTGATGGTGCTAATGGACTTTGTATCAATTGAAAATTTAATGCCAAGTATCTTGAAGATTCCCGGGTCCCAGATGAAGTTTTTATCGCGCATAAACCTTAAATTGCAGTTTTTTTCTGCTACCTATCCAAATGATCTGAGTTTTATCAAAGTTCATGTTTAGTCCTGACATTTCAGCAAACTGTGTCAGCACGGCAATGGCTTCATTAAATGAATTTTCGCTGCCGTCCAAACACAAAGCAGTGTCATCTGCAAATTGCGACAATAAGCTTTCCCTATTTTGAATTTTTATGCCCTTGATTAAATTGTTATGTCTGATCTTTAGTGAGTTGCATAATTGTTGATGGTTGTTGGAATGAAGAAATAAAATGTTTAAAACAGAAGCTTGTAGTCTCCAAGGGGGAGACCATCTCCAAAAGGGGAGGAAACTCACTATCATATCATAACTCCTGGTCAGATACAGGTATTTCGAAGCCTGATTGTTTCTCCTCAGTGACCTCGGAAAATGGTAACTTGTCTCCTCTGCCTTTTCGGTTTTAAGCAGAATGCTATCCCAGAAAAAGGTTGCTGTGCAATACCATAGTATGTTTGTTGAATTTTCAAAAAAAAAACCACCAGTTCTTGGTATGAATCCGCAAAGGACTGAACTATAATAAACTGATTCCAAGGGTAAATAACTGAGCACCACACCAGCCTTTCTCTAGGATAGCATTCTGCTGAAAACCTAAAAGGCAGTGGAATCAAGTTAGGACTTTCCGAGGTCACTGAGGAGAAACAATCAAGTTTCGAAATACCGGTATCTGACCAGAAGTTATGATATGTTAGTGAGTTTCCTCCCCTTTTGGAGATGGTCTCCCCCTTTGAGACTACAAGCTTGTGGAAGACTCATTTTGAGAAGCATTTATTATTCCCCATTCACCCACTCAAGCACATACTGTCAGTTAGGCAGAATTATCTACGACTATAAATATGAATGCTTATCTCCCATTGATTTTTCAATCTAAGACATAAGAGCAAGATTTGTTTATAATTGAATATTTCTTGCAGTCATTGCAACACCAAGCTGCTCTGAAAATTGCTGGAATGGTGCTCAGTTACTTACCCTCGGAATTTATTCGTTCATAATATATATATATATATATATATATATATATATATATAATATAAAATCCTCAAACTATAAGTAACTAAAATAGTCCACACATGTATCTGTGTTTTTCTTAAGTTTCCCAGGTACTCGACACACGGTTTATATAGATCATTTACAATCATATAAAACCAAAACGACCTGAACATCTACTCTTATGTCGGTCAGCACAGCCGTTTGAGTGGCAAGGTTTGATTGAATGTCACTCCCAATATCAGATCTACCTAATTTGTCCCAGGAACTGTTATCTATTGCAGATAGTTTCAACAAATTGGGTGTGTGTGTGTGTGTGTGTGTGTGTGTGTGTGTGTGTGTGTGTGTGTGTGTGTGTGTGTGTGTGTGTGTTCTCCAGTTGTCCAACATCAATGGCTATGTGAAAATCAGTGGAAAGTTCTATGTAGGCCCCGTTATTTTTCCTACTTTTCAAAATACCTGATCAGCTAAGTGAACATATGTTGATTTTGTAATCACAAGTCGCGGGTTCAAATCTTGCTGGCACTCAGCATGAAGAAATAATCTTTATTGCCCCTTTTAACGTGCATCGTTCTAGTGGTATCAGTGTAGTGTCAGATGACCCTCCACCCCTGATTGTCCCAGGACGATTGTCTTCGCCGATGGTGTCACGTTCGGTGGGTGTATCCTGCATGTAAATGGCAACTCTGTTAAATCTTTTAAATGTCCCATTGTTTTAATCAATCAGTGGCTCAAGAACTCTTTTGTTTCTCTGAATCCAAGCTGGTATCTGCACAATGGACGTGGGCACAGACATATAATATCTTTTGTTATGGTCTCTAAAACTCTGTTCGGACAGACCTCAAAATGAAGTTGCCAATATTTTTATCATGGTTATTCTATGATGGGCATTTACTTTCTTATGATGTCGTGCATATTTATAGAAGTAAACAACATCGTTTTTTGTCAACACTGTTGAACTTTCTTCTATAATTTGCTTGTGAGACTTTGAGTCATTCCTTTGTTACAATAGATATACATATATAATATATATATATATATATATATATATATATATATATATACCATTTCAGCTCCTTCAGTCCTACTTTCTTCACACACATACACACTCACACAACACACACACACACACACACCACACACACACACACACACACCACACACACACACACACAACACACACACACACACACACACACGCACACACACGCACGCACACGCACACACACACACACACACACAACACACACACACACACACACACACACACACACACACACACACACGCACACACACACACACACACACACACAAGCTCTTTCTTTAAATTTTGTCTGTCTGTCTGTCTGTCTGTCTGTCTGTCTGTCTGTCTTCGTCTGTCTGTCTCTCTCTCTCTCTCTCTCTCTCTCTCTCTCTCTCTCTCTCTCTCTTGTATTTGATGCACCATTTTTAAGGCTCTCTTACTGGCAATACTCACATCCCACTGACTCTGATCACCTGACATTGTCTCTGGAATTATCTGTGTGATGGTGATTGCCGAGATTGGCCCTGGAATTACCAATGTGATTTGGACTGCTGGCATTACTATCGGAATTATCTGTGTGATGTTGACCGCTGATATATGACGCCGGGATTATTACTGTGTTGCTGCTAAATCGACTCTGATATTACCAATGCAATGGTTACTGCTGACGTTGCTTATTACAGTATCCATGTGATGTTGATTGCTGATGCTTACACTGGAATTACCAGTGTGCTGTTGACTCTTGACATTGTCTCTGAATTATCAGTTTGACTTTAAAGTTTTGTTGAATTTTAAAATGGCCTGCCGCATGAAGCGGGTTTTGGAGATTTTCAAGTGCTCTGTAATATGTCTTCCCCTGTTCTAGCTTGTGTCTTCCCTGCATTGAAGGAAGGTCAAGCACGTATTGCATAATTTCAGCTTGTGTATCTTCCGTGGTTCCCAGGATCAATCACATTGATTCATTTTGAATTCTTTCTAATTTAAGAAGATTGCTGTTGGACAGTGCTGCAAGCCCTAATCCACTCATGCATACGTATCCACGCACATTATACACACACATATGCGCTCGCGCGCGCGCGCGCGCGCACACAACACACACACACACACACACACACACACACACACATACACACACACGCACACAGACACACACACAAACACACACACACACACACACACACACACACACACACACACACACACACACAACACACACACACACACACACACACACACACACACACACACACACACACACACACACACACACACGCAAACGCACACACACACACACACACACACACACACACACACACACACACACACACACACACACACACACACAGGCCCGTACCCACAACCCATACACACACATGTGTACACTCACTACAGACATACAATGGTAAAAATGGCACAACCTATGTAAGGTAGGTACTCAAGGTCTGACTGGCGTGTTGGGCTAATGCATAGGTCAGACATCTGCTAAGTAGTAGCCACGAGACCATTTTCAATCCGTAGCATCATCTTCATCATCCTCATTCTCATCGATCAGCATAAAAAGGTTTCACCCATGGTGACCTCAGTTTCGGTTTCCTCTCCACCTCTATGGCCTTGGTTTGATTCAGTCGGGGTCACCGATATCGGCGAGTTTATGGGGGCTGTCGTTGGACGGACGTGCTGGCGCCCTCTGGGGGGAGAGCTCACTCACGCCTGCTCTGCGACTAAGCAAATCATTGTCGTCAGTAGAAGGGATCAGTAGATGGTGTCCTACATATGTTGGAACAGAACAGACACCACTAAACACCACCGAAGTGACTCGGCAGCAGTGCACCGTCTCCTCTGATGGTTTACCTTTTGACGGCTTGATATTGACTGCTCCGTGTGGAGAACAAACACACACACACACACACACACACACACACACACACACACA
>CM065719.1:73409169-73459169 GCA_033310375.1 Conus canariensis | reverse complement strand
AGTGATGTGTTGATATAATGATACTGGTTGAGGGGGAGGGGGGCAATGACTGATGGGTGATGATCATTAGAGATCAACAGTACTATAGGATGGTCTTCTTCTTCGTTCACTTAGGCAGGAACCCTGGAAGTATTGGCGAAGGCTGCTGTATGGCGAAGGCCCTCCAGTGGTCAATAGGGCTTTCCCTTCATCGGTGTGTTGGCAGGCTAGGTCGTTGGGGCTGTACTGCATGGATGATTTGAAGACTTGCCAATGTGGAATATAGTTGACATGTGATGTCTCAGTCTGGAATGCCCTGTCCCCAGTCTCACAAAGTTCACGCGGTCTGATCTGGGCATCTGGTAGTGTGCATCCCTCTTGTTGAAGTCTAGGTGCTGCTCAAGCCGTCTTCCTTTTTGGTTTTTGGTTCTCCTTGATAATCCTTTGATTTTTTTCAAAGGAGACTTCCTGTTCTAGTTGGGGCTCTTGTTCTCTTTCTTTTGCCAAATGGTCAGCTTCCTCATTGCCATATACATTGCAGTATGAAGGTGTTCACTGGATGACAGTACTTCCATTGACTGATGGATGGTGAACATTCGGGATCAGCAGTAGTATAGGATGAGGATCATTGTCATGTAAGTTAAATAACGTAGTAGCATTGGTACAATAGTGCCAGCTGGGGGAATAAAGGAAGATATCAATGACTGCTGGGTGATGATCGTTGTCATAAGTGAGATCAACAGTACTGTAGGATGATGGTCATTGTGATAAGTGAAATAATGTGGTGGCATTAGTATAATACTGCCGGTTGAGCAAAAGGGTGGATGGCGGGGGGGGGGGGGGGAGGGGGGGAAGGGGGTTGATGACTGATGGGTGATGATCATGGATCATTCGAGATCAACAGTACTGCAGGATGATGATCATTATTGTATAAATAGGATAATGTTGTGGCATTGGTGTAATAATGCCGGTTGGGGGAATGAAGGAGGTAAACAATGATTGATGGATGATGATCATTGTTACGGTGTGCGTGTGATCCACAGTAGTGTGGGATGGTGGTCATTTACAAAAGTGGAATAGTGTAATGGTCTTAGTATGTTAATGCCAGTTGGGGGAATAGAGGAATTGATCTATGACTGATGGATGATTTTCATTCTCATAAGTGAGCTCTACAGTATTACAGGATGATGACCATTGTCATAAGTGAGATAATGTGGTGGCATTGGTGTGATAATGCCGGTTGGCATTGGAAAAAGGAAAATGATTGATGGATGATGATCATTGCCATAAGTGGGATAAACAGTGGTGTAGGATGTTGATCATTGTCATGAGTGACATAACTTGATAGCATTGGTATGATAATGCCAATTGAGCAGAAATTTGAAAATGATCAATGACTGATGAATAGTGACCGGTGAGATCGACACTATACATCACACACACACACACACACACACACACACACACACACACACACACACACACACACACAATATATATATATATATATATATATATATATATATATATAAGTACACACACATGCACACATACACGCGCACACACACACGCGCGCGCACACACACATACACACACACACACACACACACACACACAACACACACACACACACACACACACTCAAATTGGGGCACGCACACATTTGGTGGTGATCAAAACGATAATGGGTATATGTGGGGATATATATATACTGTTCAAAAAAGGTTAAGGACCAACATTTCACTGACTTATAAAAAAGAAAATTGGGAAGTGATCAATCTCCAAGTGTAACATGAACTTATTGAACATGTGAAAAGTGTGTTAAGACAATGACAAGTCCGAGGAATCAACAAACTGGAATCGAGCGCAGTACATACACCCCCACACCCAAATTTGAAAGTCACAGGAGGAGTGTTTGTTCAGTGTCATGGTTAATAACGTGTGTGTCCCCCGTTATTGGCAAGGCATTCAAGGCAACGTTGTCGCATGGAGTTCACCAGTGTGCGCAGAAAGGCCTGGGGGACAGCAGCCCACTCCTGCTGGAGTGACTCAAACAGCTGACCCAGGTTAGCAGGAGGAGGACGACGCAGCTGCAGTCTCTGGCCCAGCTCATCCCAAAGATGTTCGATGGGGTTCAGGTCTGGGCTGTTTGCGGGCCACTGCATTCTGTTGACACCAGCAGCTTGGAGAAACGTGTTTACTGCTCTGGTGCGATGGGGCCGTGCATTGTCGTCTTGAAAGACTGCCTGAGGTCCAGGCTGTTGAAGGACTGGCAGCACCAGGGGTTGCAAAATCTCTGTTTGGTAGCGAACACCATTCAAGTTCCCTGCCACATTGTAGAGAACCGTTCTGTAGCGTATGCTTATGCCGCCCCAAATCATAACGGATCCCCCACCATAGCGGTTCCTTTCCAGGACAGCTTCTTCTGCAAAACGCTCCCACGGCGTCTCCAGACCCTGTTCACCCCCACCCCCCTCCCCCCCCCCCCCCCCCCCCCCCCCCCGTCTATCGGTGGGATCCAGGCAGAACCGCGACTCGTCTGCAAACATCACGTTAGTCCACTGTTCATGTGTCCATCTCACGTGCTGCGTGCACCATACTCGGCGTGCTGCTCTGTGGGCATCAGTCAAACGAGGTCTTATGGCTGGTCGTCGAGCACGGACGTTAGTGGCGTGTAGGCGGTTTCGTATGGTCTGATCACTGACAACAGTGTTGGTGGAATCTCTAAGGCGACGTCTGATGTTGTTTGCACTTGCCGTTCTTTCTTGTGTGGCCTGCCTTTCAATGTATCGGTCCTCTCGTGGTCTTGTTATTCTGGGTCGACCAGAGCGTGGTCGTTCTTGCACTCTTCCTGTGTCTTGAAAGCATTGTCTGAGTCTGATAACAACAGAGTGTGATACCCCAAGTCTCCGTGCCACTTCCCGGACTGCAACTCCTTCTTGGGGCCATCCTATTGCTCTTCCTCGATCCAGCTCGTTCAGTCTTCGACGTGGAGGCATGCTGTTGCATTGCATTTTTCGCCAGTACAGTGGCTTTTAAAGACATTTGGTTGAGCATACTTTATGACCTACAGCCTGATTTAGCTTGTGCTTCACATGATTTTGATTCAGCACATGCTCCTCGGATCCCAAACACATCAGAAATTCACCCCAATTTGTTCCAAAAATGACAAGTCGCGACACGTGTTTTTCAAGGCGCGTGAGAAATGTGTGACACAAAATTGCAGTTGCCGCATTCACTATCAATTTGTGCGTGTGGTTCAATTTGTTTGGACCACGAAGGCGGTACAATTGAATTTTTGTGAATTTTTAAAAGTTTTTGTGCATTCTCAATGTTGGTCCTTAACTTTTTTTGAACAGTATATATATGGGCATGCACACAGACAGCTAATGGGTGCTGATCATAATGATAATGATAATGGTCATATGTGGGAATATATATATATATATATATATATATATATATATATATATTATAATATATATATTATATATATACATACATACATACATATACATAATGCTGAACAATTAAGTAGTGGGGGAAAACAAGTGCAGGTTAACAATTCTTCCATCACTATAATAATGACTTGGCAAATATTACATATTGCAACTACATTGATATATATATATATATATATATATATATATAATAAAAATGGAGAAAAAAAAACACCTTACAGACACACACACCCTAGCATACTTAAACATAGAGGGGAGGGGGGACACAATGTGAACAGATAGGGGAATGGAAGTGGGAAGGGGGGGGTATAAAGAAGGGGAAGAACATAGCTGTAAGTTGATGTGAGGTAAATAGTTGGGGATAGGGTGGTGTGGGTGCGAGTGTAATTTGCTGGAGGATATAGTGGGTTGGTGTTGCGATGGTTAGGTGTGTGTAGTTGTTTTAGGATGTTGATGATGTGGAAGTGAAGGGAAGGAGCGGGGGTGTTTGGGGGGGGGGGGGAGTGGAGGTGGGAGGGTCACGTACCTGGCCCACATTTATGCTAGGGGACGATAGGAGGGGGGAGGTGATAGTGTAAAATCAGGTGTAGAAAAAAGGGGTGTGGGGTGGGGTTGGGGGTGGAAAGGGGGAAGAAGGAGGGGGTAGGTCTGTGGATAGGCAGGGGATTGGAATAGGACATGGGGAGAGTGTGATGTAAAGCGAAAGGTGAAATGAAGGTGGCTGTAACTTCTGTATGAATTGGGTGGTGGGGTTTATGGTGGTGTTGTGTGTGTGTATGTGTATGTATGTGTGTGTGCTGGTGGAAGATATTGCCGGCTGGTGTTGAAGTGGTCTGGCTTACCCTTATGCTCAGGAAAGATGGGAGCGGAAGGGATATTTATGTGGAGGTGGTAATGTAAAATCAGATGTAGGGGAAAAAAAAAGAAATAAAATAAAATGGATAAAAGTAATGAAAATAAAAATCGATATAAGAATACAATCAAAATCAGAAATAAAGTAAAATAGAATAAAATAAATGGAGGGTGGTTGTGACTTCTGTATGAAGTGGGTAGTGGGGGTATGGTGGTGGTGTCTGTGTACGTGTGTATGTGTGTGTGTGTGTGTGTGTGTGTGTGCGTGTGTGCGTGTGTGTGGTGTGTGTGTGTGTGTGTGTGTGTGTGTGTGTGTGTGTGTGTGTGTGTTAGTGGAAGATATTGCCAACTGGTGTTAAGGTGGTGGGTGTGTATAGTTGTTTCAATGTTGGATGTTGATGCCTTGGGGCTGAAGCGTACCGAGTTTGGCAATGAGATGGGACTCTTGTTGTCCGTTCAAAGCTGTCACTCTGTGACTGCCAGAGTGCCAAGACTTTTACATGGTTGATGTGTTGGGGGTGGTTGAAGTGTAGGGCAACGGGTTTGGGTCGGTGGTGACGGATGTCAGCCAGGTGTTCAGAGATGCGTGTCTCAAGTGTGCGGGATGTTTCACCATATAAACCTTGCCACACAGCTGGCAGTGGATTGCGTATACAATGTTGCGGCTCTGACAGGAGAATGTGCGTTTGATTGTGAAGGAGACTTTGGGGCCCTGTAGGATGGTGTCTGGTTTGGTGAGGGGGTAGATTTTGCAATTAGATTTGAGCAGGGGTGAGCACCTAGTGGTGTATGTGTGGAGATTCTGTTCAATTTGGACCGTACGAGAAGATCTTTTAGGTATTTATCACGTTTGAACGTGATCATGGGTCTGGTATGGTAGGCAGGCTTGTGGTTATGTACAATGTGCCAATTGGATTTGAGAAACCTGCAAATGGGGACGGTGTGTGGGTGGAAGAGGAGGTAGGCTGTGGGTCTGTCTGTCTGCTTTGGATGCTGGATTTCCAGAGCAGATGTTCTGGATACAGCTGTGATGCGGCTGAGAGCTTCATTGATGATGGAACTGGGGTATCCACGGTTAGTGAAAATTTCTGACATTTTGGCTGCTTGTATGATAAAGTCTTCTTCGCTGGAGCAAAGTCTGCGAAGACGTAGAAATTGAGAGTATGGAATGCTGTCTTTAGTGTATGGGTGGTGGGAGGATGTGTAGTCTAGGTATGCATGTGCATCAGTGGGAAAAGTGAAAGTTACGAACAATCAAACAAGATTGCTGAAGTATTCATGATAACTGAATTTTGAACTTGTGCTTTCTGTCCCCTCACTTCTCTCACTTCCTCCTCTATCCCCTTACGCTCTCGGCCCCTTCCCACTTTTTCTCCTCTCCCCTGTTTTGATGATTCAAAACATATATTGAAAACAGAATGCATATTTATTGTGTAGGTAGTCCTTTACGTAGAATTCGCTTTTAATTAGAAGGAAAAAAAACTGTCTGTAAGAACCGAGAATACAAATTACAATGTCTATGCTATATTTTTAGTTTGTGAATCAAGTGGTCTGCCTCGTTGTCTTGCCTAGAATAAGGAAGATGTACTGAGGTGCCTGTCTCCCTGTTTGCCTGCAGTCTGTCTGTTTATGGAGATACATGAGTTGACCGCGATTTCTTTAAAACAAGTGGACTGAAATCATGCTGGTTTTGGACAAAGAATACAAAACGTGTACACCATTTCAAAATGTTTGGCGATTAGATCTTGACATTGGTTTAAGATTATGAATTCAAAACATAGATCGGGTATTTGTGTTTTGGTGTATGTCTAAAGACCACACTCCATCCGCCCCTGCTTTCTACGGCTTGCCCTTACTGTTCGTCTCGCACACCAGTGAAATAAACAGTATCAAAAACAAGAACAACATCAACAACAACAATAACAACTCAACAACAACAACAACAACGGCAACGACGACGACGACAACAATAACACCACCACCAACAACAACAACAACAACAACAACAGCAACAACAAACTACTCGTCCTCTGGCGCCCCACCTCCCAACCCTCCCCCTAACCACTTGTGTATCCTCATCTTCTCCAGAAGAATAAGTCCTTCAAATGAACGAAGCTCCACACAGAGTTATCAAACTTGAAGACTTGTCTCATTCCTCTGCTGTCCATGAAACTTGCATCTATTATTCTGATTCTTCTTCTTCGCACACTCAGACAGGAACCCTGGGGCATTGACGAAGGCTGCTGTATGGCAGAGGCCCTCAGTGATCCATAGAACTTTTCCCTTAACGATGTGTTGGCAGGCCATGTCTCAGCTCTTAGCTTTGTATGTGTGGGACAGTCCTGCAGGAAGTGTTCCACGGACATTGGGGCTGTACCGCATGGGCAACTTGAAGACTCCCCAGTGTGGAATTTTGTGGACATGTGATGCCTCAGTCTGGAGTGCCCTGTCACAATACTCACTTGATTATTCTCATGAGTTTAATGTGTCAAAAAGCACATGAAACCCTAGAAAAGACCGCCCTTGTCCGCTAACTGATACTGATGTCTAAAAAGTTTTAAACAAGTCGATGCAAAAACACGTGGGTGACGAAAGGAAGTGATATTTTGTAAAGTACGGTTTGACGTATGCACCCCCCCCCCCCCCCCCCCACACACACACACACCTTCCCACCCCCCATTCTCACCCCGTCGGCCTCATTCCCGTCCCTCTTTTGTAGCATGTGTGTTTTGACCTTATTATCCCCACTGTCAAAATAGTAACAATCCTTTTCAATTGGCACAGCGCGAGGTACAACACTTAATCAAAGAACTTGCAATGCTAACTGAATCAAAGACACTATAATGCTGTTTGAATCAAAGATACTCCTGCTGTCTGCTGCTTCTCGACACTCTCCTTTACCCCGTTCGGGATTGGCCACAGTGATAAAACTATGACATACTTAGCAAGTGAGTCAAATAGGCAAACTGTCCCCACTAGTTTCTTCTTTTCTCTTCCCTCAAAGCCTCCTGGTTTATGTCTTCTTTTCATAAGTAAATGTGAGATCAGTTCAGTTCAGTAGTTTTATTTAACGTCTTTTCATCGCAAGATGATCTTAGACCTTTAAACTGCAATGTACATTCCATTGTACTACCAGCACCTCCCCCCCCCCCCAAAAAAAAAAAAAAAAAATCTCAAATGGCTTTTTTCACAATAGTTTTGCAACTGGGGACTGAGCAATAACCAAAGCAATATCAAAAAAGCAAGGGTTATTTACCACACTATCAACATGGTCAGAATTATTTATAAAAATATTCTTCTCCTTATAAGCTGTGGTTAGTATAGGGCATTCAAATAAAAGGTGACGAATTGAGATATTCTCCTGACATATACACGCTATACCTTGTGAATATTTTGTATTCCATGTATTTAACCGTAATTTATGAATTAATCTGGCTAGATACCTTGGACATGATGGCAGGACGAATAAATTCTCATTAAGATGTTTCTTCTGCATATTCTTTTCCAATCGCTGGATCAATTCATGCGGAGAAAAATTTAAGACTTTGTTGAAGGGTGTTTCAAAAATTGTACAGGCTCCCTGTTTTGCCAGTTTGTCTGCTAATTCATTCCCTTTTAAGCCACAATGTGAAGGAACCCAGCAAAAATCAACTGCTATACCTCGGGAAAGTAAACAATGTAATAGATGCTTAATTTCAAAAAGAATATCAGTTCTAATTTAAGAGTTCCAGTGCTTTAATGATTGTAAAACTGATTTTGAATCAACACAAAATAGCACACTATAAAATGATACTGGCGTGTCATATAAGATATAATTCAGAGCTTTCATAATTGCATATAGCTCTGATGTATAAATTGAAAATTCTCTGCCTAGATAGAAAGACTTTTGCACATTTAAGGATGGTATAGTGAATCCAGCACCACTGTCAGACGTTTCCATTATTGAACCATCTGTAAATATTTTTAAATGATTTGGATAAGTCTTTTCGAGATGTTCTCGAACTTCATTTACTAGAATATTTACATTGTCATCTTTCTTCAAAGTAGTATATTCATCATCAATTTTTGTGTTGAGATGCTCCCATGGGGGCATTTGAGGAAAAATGGGAACCTCCGAAATTGCATCAATATCAATACTACATTCTGACATAAGCTCACAAGTGAAATTTCTAATTGGCTCTATGTATGATATATTTTTAGACCTTTTGGGGTATTCCTTGTTGGAATCCATAAGAATTTCATCAGTAGCAGAGTTTTTTACAGACAGGCCTCTTACAACGTATTTGGACACATCCAACGTTCGTTGTTCATTAAGAGGTAAAATGTTTGTCTCCTTATAGCATTTCATTGTGTTTGTGTGCACTGGAACATCCAAAGCTAATTTTAAAGCTTTACTATCTAAGCTTTGCAGTTTCTTTAAAAGGTAGGTAGATGCAGAGAAGTATACTTCCTGTCCATATATTAATTTTGATCGGACTAACGATGTATATAAATGTAAAAGTGCAGTACAGTCTTGACCCCATGGTTGACAACATATAATTTTGAGCAAATTTAATCTTTTCCTAGCTTTATCTATCAAATTTTCAATATGTTTTTTCCAGTTCAGCTTCGGTGTTAAAAACACTCCTAAGAATTTGACTGTTTGCTTATATTGTAGAACATTGTCGTCAAGAATAAGGCTGGGCAGAGCTTTTGGGTTTTCGCCATTATTAAAAAGCATTAAACAAGTTTTCTCACCAGATAATTCAAGACCGTTCTCTTTCATGTAAGCAGATAATCTGTCCAATTCCCCTTGATACATTGTCTGTACAAATTTTACTGCCCTTTTATTCGAGTGCTTCCTTAATGAAGTATTAATCCAAATGGCAATATCATCTGCATACTGCACTACATTGGTGGATTTTGATAATGCCTTTGGGAGATCATGTATAAGGATCGTAAATAATAAAGGTGCAATAACAGATCCCTGAGGAATGCCCATATCTATTTTCCTGAATGATGAATATGTTTTTCCAATTCGTGTACATATATTTCTTCCTTCTAGAAAGTTTTTTATATAATCATACATATTCCCAGAAATACCAATATTTTTCAGTTTATACAATAATCGAGCATGCCAAACACGGTCGTATGCTTTCTTTACATCAAAGAATGTAGCTAATGTACTTTTTCTGCATGAAAATTGCTTTTTTATATGAGACGTTAGTTTCACTAAATGATCAGTTGTGCAACGCCCTTTTCTGAATCCAGCTTGCTGGACTGGAATAATGTCATTTTTTTCACAATAATATAATAGACGTGTTTGTACAACTTTTTCAAGAAGTTTACCAACATGGGATGTTAAAGCAATGGGTCTATAGCTATTTACAGATGTTCTCGTTTTACCTTCTTTTGGTACTGGTACTACCACTAAACTTTTCCAGATTGTAGGAATAGTGCCGTACGTCCAACAGTTTTGGAACAACGAATGTAGTAATATTTTCCACGAAGAAGGCAAGTGACGAAGAAGCTCGTAAGAAATACCATCTAGGCCCACTGCTGAATCATAAGATGTAATGGATTCTATCGCTTCAAGAAGTTCTGATGATTGTAATGGAGAATTTAAGTAGTTATTATTGTCTGGTATGGGACTCTTATATTGTTCTTTTTGTTCCTCTTTTTGTCTATGGTACTTGATTTCTGCTGGAAGATTTACAGCTCGACTATTTTCCGAAAAGAAATGGGAGAAAGCTTCCGCCTTATCCATTGTGCTTGGAAATTCTTTTGTTAATTTTACAGGGTAAGCTTGTGTTTTGTAACAATTTTTCATTTGTTTTACTTTTTTCCAAACTTTAAACATATCCTTCGATTCTTTTACTTCGGTCTCACAAAATTCTGCCCAGTATTTCTTTTTAGCTTGAGCAATAACTTTATTACATTTGTTCTTTTCTTGCTTCATAAAGACAAAATTTTCTTCTGTCTTATTTCGTAACCAAGCCTTGTAACTTATTCGCTTTGATTTAACAGCTAGTCTACATTCTTCCGTCCACCATACATTACCCATATATTTACCAATCTCTTTAAATTTACATTTAGGGATAGAATGCTCGGCTGCTAACAGTATGACTTTGCTGAAATTAGAATAAAATAAATTAACATCATCATTCTCAATAAATGTTGTGTTATACGATGCAAGAAAAATCTGGTAGGCATCCCAGTTGGCAAGTTTATAATTAAACTTTGGAATTTTGTCTTCGATGTCTGTTACATCATTATTTATGTCATCATTAAAGATTATAGTAATGGGGAGGTGATCACTTCCCAAACAATCTTCTCCTATAGACCAGTTATAGTTTACTGCAATGCTAGGTGAAACTAAGGATAAATCTATCGCGCTAGGTTTGTGAGTTGAAACATCTGGAATTCTTGTGATTCGATCATCATTTAATAAAACTAAAGAGGAATCAATAATATTTTCAACGAATCTGTTGGATGAAACTTTAGAACACTCAGAATCCCAAAATGGTGCATGAGCATTAAAGTCGCCAACAATGATCCATTTCTTACTTGTAAAATTTGTATTCTTCATCCAGTCTGTATTATCCTCTTGGGGTCCATTAGGATAATATACAGAAAGTATATTGTAAACTGAGTCTTTGTTCACTTTGATTACAGCACCTGTAGCAAATACACCTTCATCTTCCTGCGGCACCGGAAATGGAACGATCCTAGTAAATTCCAGGTCCCGTCTGATGTATAGCGCAGTCTGGACTTTTTTGTTTGATTCACTGACTGTGTAAAGTGGAGGGTAGAAATAATTCTCCAAATTAGGTAGTCTGTGCTTTTCCACATTCAGAGACTGAAGTGCTAGCACAGAGTGGTTTCCCTCCAGAACATGATTTTCAAAAGATAATAAATTACTGGGAAGTGATCTGGCATTCCATTGAAATATTTTGAAACAATCATTTTGCTCAGCTTTCATGGCAGATTGCAAGTTGTAACATAACTGCTGTTATGCAAATTATAGGTTTTCACGGCACATTCTCCACCAAACAAGATTGATTGATATTGAGAGTGACCTATTACAGTAGTAATAAATACGAAATAGCCCACATTGGGGAACATCATCTTCTTAACAAATAAACTATACATTCAAAGAAAACACGAAAAGAACAATGTTATATAAACAATAAACCAATGTCTGAATAGCGCACTACTAAGTATACTGACTATGAGAACGATGAAGGCTATGAACACTCGTTATTCAGGGAACTTGTATGTCTCCAAAGTGCAGGTCTGACCTCAATTAACACTTGCAATGATGAATGTGGTGTGCATTCACAAAACAGAATATCCAGGTATGTAAATGTGAGACTCGTTAACTACAATAACAACATAATTGATAGCATCACTATCTCTGTTGTGACTAATTTTTTGCACCGAACTATATTCAGAATGACCAGCATCTTGAAATATTTCAGCTTGGTAATCTCATGCATTATCGATTACAGTGCAGTCTTTATTCATTGGTCGATTTGGATTTATTATGTTCACGTTCTGCTTGTTTTATACAGATTTTTGTCTGACTTTCATCTTTGCTTCAGTAAATAAATCAGTTGATAAAACGTTCTGTTTTTGACAGTATTAATACGGTTGAGTCTGCATACCTGTGCACCAGTGTGTGTGCGTGTGTGTGTGTGTGTGTGTGTGTGTGTGTGTGTGTGTGTGTGTGTGTGTGTGTGTGAGAGAGAGAGAGAGAGAGAGAGAGAGAGAGAGAGAGAGAGAGAGAGGCTATTCTGTTATGGATTTTGGTCCCTTACAAAGAGCACGTAAATGTCGTACAACACACATCAGTTATTAACAGAAATATGGATGCATTTATGAACGCACCCACACACAGACAATGCAAACATCTCTCTCCTTGAACTCTTGTGTGTTTATAGGCCTCATATCATAAATAGTCGTCGTCGTCATCATCATTATCAACATCATCATTATCATCATCATTTGCAATAAACTATGATTGAACGAAACAAAACCCTAAGCTCTTACAAATATTAGAAAGAGACAAACAAAGGGGGTGGGGGTATTAACACAATTCCAGATAAAGAAACATACGTGAAAAACCATGAAAGAAATGCAACGAAAGGAAACGTTACGACGCAGACACAACACCATAGTAGGTCACATGCTTACCCTTCTCTCTCTCTCTTCTCTCTCTCTCTCTCTCTCTCTCTCTCTCTCTCACACACACACACACACACACACACACACACACACACACACACACACACACACACACACACACACACACACACACACACACA
Source organism: Conus canariensis (assembly GCA_033310375.1). Lineage (NCBI taxonomy): Eukaryota > Metazoa > Mollusca > Gastropoda > Neogastropoda > Conidae > Conus > Conus canariensis. Next base: position 73,446,571 of record CM065719.1, on the reverse strand, counting down.
CAGATAAGCAAGTCACTACACACTTAAGGCATGATAATAAACGAACAAAACAATGAAACATACAAACTTATCTCCTCAACTTGGACACAAAATGGATGTGCAATGACTTCATTCCACATCCATTCTGCGCTCAATTGAGGAGACACGTGATTGTTTGTTCTTCATTTTCATTGTCTTGACTGTTATTTGCCTACTTGAAGACGAGCAAAGAGGTCGAAACGCGCCGTGTTTTATCTAGTATTTTGTCTTTTTCTTTCGTTCGGCCGAACAGTCGTTTCTCTTTTTTAAGTTTGTTTAAATTCCCGCCTGCAGTCACCTCACTTTCTCAAACTACCAATGTTTAACGTGATGGAAAAGCTGGTGATCTGACTGTGTTTGTTCAGTCTCAGTACGCAGGTGTATTTCAGTTACAATATGCACATGGGAAATAGTCAAAGGTATTCGGGACAGCGTCGACCTATGCCAGGATGGACCTCTCTTTGATCCTCTGTTGCACCAGATCACAAGTGCTATCACAAGCATTTCCCGCCACGGGAAACAACTGTTGGAAAAGACTGAAAGAGTTATTTCCCTTGTGCTTTTTTTTTCAAATGAATAAAACAAAACAAAACAAACAAATAAAACACACACACACACACACACACACACACACAACACACACACACACACACACACACACACACACACACACACACACACCACACGAAGCATTAACGTTTATGCCGCAAAATTTTCAACAGTTTATTACTTCAGTATCACAGTATCCATTTTCACAGGAGTTTGTAATAAGCTGATTGATAATGAAATGTGAACTAAGCAGGAACCCATTTTTTCCCCATAAGGGAAATAACATACAAAACAAACGCAGTCTCGAAAAGTGCGCCGCTCCGAATGATGTCAGGCTTCTGCTTAACGCCTAGCCTCAGTGCCTCAAATTTCGACAGTATTTTTTTCAGCAAACCTGAATCTGAATGCATTTTGTCAGCTTTCTGAACTTCATGTTAACATGGTGAATCACACAAGAAAACTACACAGTCACATAGACGTACACACGCACGCGTGCGCACGCACGCGCGCCCGCACACACACACACACACACACACACACACACACACACACACACACACACACACACACACACACACACACACACACACACACACACACACACACACACAGGGCAAAGTCGAAGCTTGATTGTGTACGAATACACTGATATTTAAAACAAGGGTGAGCAAATTCATGGGGTAAAGAACATTGAGCTGAGACAAGAAAATTAAATACAAATTGGTATTATATAGTAATAACTATTCCAACGACCCTTGTATATAATAAAACGTGTCTATAAACATACGTACACTATTTCATTGCGCTAGCATCCTTCTTTTCCACATCACATTATACTTTCACACACACACACACACACACACACACACACACACACACACACACACACACACACACACACACACGCATCTATATATATATATATATAGACAGATAGATATATAGATATAGATATATATAGATATATAGAAATATATATATATGTATATGTCCCTTCCTTTCCCCTCATTCGCCCAACCTCACAGATACTCACTTCCCTCCCCTCCCCCTCCCCCAAACCGTCATAACGACACACCCGTTCTCGCCACCCATACCCATACCCCCACACACCACGCAGCATACTTCAAAGTAACTAAAGGTTGCGGCTGCGCATTAGCGGGCTAGAACTTACAGCGATGTTATAGTTGAGTACATCAGCACCAGAAAAGCTACAGGCCAAATCTTTTCATCTTTATCTTTTTCCCCAGTGACTGTCAACTCCACACACACACACACACACACACACTCTCTCTCTCTCTCTCTCTCTCTCTCTCTCTCTCTCTCTCTCTCTCTCTCTCTCTGTCTCACGCACACACACACACACGCTTACTCAGAGAGTGTGCACGTGCGTGTGTGCGCACACAGATATATGTGTATATATATATATATATATATAAAACCTTAAAAATCCAGAAGCACCACTTTCTCACTGCTGAGGTCCGTTTTCTTGTTGTCAACAGACGATAAAATAGAAGAAGAAAAAACTAGATCACAAAACAGCTTGGTTCACTCCTTTTCCTTTTTATTTCAGTCCAATATTTCGGTCCCAAAAGGGACCTTCTTCTGGGACAGGAGAGCTTACTAGTCTCAGCACATGTCTATATTTCCAGGTTCAAATGCTGGATACAAACAATAAAACCAACAGGTAAAACATCAGGATTAAAATTTTGTTGCGTTTTGTTTGAACCTGGAAATATAGACATTGGACTGAAATAAAAAGAAAAAGGAGTTAACCAAGCGGTTTTGTGATCCAGTTTTTTCTTCTCTGTCTCTCTCTCTCTCTCTCTCTCTCTCTCTCTCTCTATATATATATATATATATATATATACACACACACACGCATTTATGCACGCCCGCCCGCACTCATGCACGCACACATGCATACAAGCACGCACGCACTCACACACACACACACACACACACACACACATACACACACACACACATACACACACACACACACACACACACCGCGCGCGCGCGCGCGCGCGCGCGCGCGCGCACGAAAGCAGATACACAATTATATACGCATGAATATACCCATAGAGACATAAACTGTCTTTTACGCACACGTATGCATGCATGCACGGACACACACACACACACACACACACACGCGCGCGCGCGCGCGCGCGCGCGCTCAAAGAGAGAGAGAGAGAGACTCACACCTCACATCCCACCACCAACAAGAAAACAGCAATGCACATATACAGGCACACTGCTTTTCTCTGTCACGAAATAGGGGCAAGAGTCACTAAGGACAATGTTTAACCACATACACTCTAACAACGGGAAAAAAAAAATCTCGGCCACATCTGACTCCCTTCAAACAAGTGGCTGTGGCAATAATTACACATCAAAACAGACGCGAACTCCTAGTTTTCGAGTGAAAACGAAGAGCAGGCTAAAAACACCTTAATTACACGTGGACAGTCTAGATAAGAACGCAGACGAACGACGAGCAGTCTGAAAGCAACTTAATCACACGTCGACGGTTCGATCAAGACCGCAGAGAAACCCTTTTCTATCCCCACTTGTCTTTGGTCGTTCCCCCCAGCAGTAAAGCAAGGAACTAAAGATGCTTCTACACAAACCGTGAACTATTGTAGGGGGACGATTTCAATGCATGCAGTGCTATCAGAACGATCCGCATGAAAATATTCTGTCTGCCCCACAGTACAGTCGACACTGACCAGCGTGTACAGATAAGCGAGACAAAGTTCAGTCCCCCCCCCCACCCCCACCCTCACCCTCACCCCCACCCCCAACCCCACCCCTTCGGTCGTCTTTGCCTTCCCTGAACTGAATTACATACGCATTACTGCTTGATGAGCATCTTTGTTTTTCTTTCCATGAAGATCCGATTCCGAGAGTTGTTTGAACGTGCGACTATCAGCTCCGCTGCCAAACCTGTCGGATCATCTGGCTAAAGGGCCCTGCTGATCGGCATACAACAGACTGAGCATCGCAGTACCGAGCCAGTAAAAGATGGTTGTGTTTTGCGGTAGAAAACATGAAGCTATTCGCTGTTAGTCGCGCATATCGAATAGCCTTCAAGGTGTGTGATTCACAAGATATGAAATCAAATCAGACAGGTTCTTGAGTGGTCGACTTATTGATGACAACGCAAAATTTATTTACGACCATATTCAATATATAAACTGTAACGAGTTTTCTGGCTTGTTGTAATGAATCGATATTGATAAAACTTTCAACTCTCTTTAAAAAAAACACTGTAAGAGTTTTGGGTTTGGTCAATTTTATTACATTGCCAGTAAATATCATTCTTCTATATGATAGTATAGAAATGAATAGAATAGGATAGAATATGATATGCTATAACATAATATAACATTACATAATACAATACATACAATACAATACAACACAGTATAATATAAAATGATAGGCTATAATAGAATAGAATAGAATAGCATAGAATATATGACATGACATGACATGATATGATATGATATGTTATGATATGATATAAATCTCAGTATGTAGGGGAAACTGGCAAAACTTTACAGCAGAGATTTTACAAGCACAGATCAGACATCAACACCAAAAAACAAACACTAGTAGCAAGACATTTCAACAGTCCTGAACACACGATTGAACACCTGACATGCACTGCTATCGAACAGATCCGAAAAACAGATGAAACCTGCCGCAAACGAAGAGAAAAGTACTGGTGCTACAAATTGCGAACAATCTTTCCTGATGGACTGAATGTTGCAGACTGGGAGTGAAGGAACACACAGCTTATTGTCTGTGTCCCAGACTCACAAAGACTATCAACACTTACATCTCATACCTGTATGGATTGCTGCTAACGTCCACGTGCATTACTTCATTCTACTGTTTCTCATTTGAATTCAGTCCTCTCTCTAGATGTCTCAAACTACCCCTAATTTTTTGCTTTTTCTGGTCTCTGCTTTAATTCCTTGACTTCAGCTTCCAGCAGCTAACAAAATATTCCTATTTGTTACCCCCACCCCCACCCCCAAGCACACACACTAGTGTGTGTGTGTGTGTGCGTGCGTGCGTGCGTACGTGTGTGTGTGCATGTGCGTGTATGTGTGTGCGGGGGTGTGTGTGTGTGTGAGTGTGTGTGTGTGTGTGTGTGTGTGTGTGTGTGTGTGTGTGTGTGTGTGTGTGTGTGTGTGTATAAGACCCCTGTACCCGCCCTCCATTCTTGCCATTTGCCTCCAACAGTTCCAGCTTTCTTTCTCACCTCATATATCACTTGTTCATCTTCACTCACCATTCTGTCCCATACCCCCTATTTCCCTTATGTGATCTTCTTATACATACGTGCATGCACGCAGGTGCTCACACAGCGCGCGCAGTCGCGCACACGCAGGCGCTCACGCACGCACGCGCGTGCATGCGCTCTCACATACATTTCTCCCTTCCCCTCTCTTGCTAGGTCTTCTACTGTTTCCACCTCAGGCCACACCTCTAGCCCCCATCCCATCTTCCTCCCTCCGCCCCCTTCCCATCTCACCCTTCACTTTCAATTTCCTTTCTACCCTCCCGTATCTATTTATTTGCTCATGTCAATGGTGGAGAGAGAGGGTGATGGTAATGATTATTGTTAGTATGGTTACGATGATTGTTGTTGCTTTTATTGTCTCTCCCACTCCCGCTCATTTCACCACCTTCCCTCCGCTTCCCACCCTTTGCTTTCCACCCTCTACACCCTCACCCTTCCCTCCTATCCCCTTCCCTCCCCCCCCCCCCTTTTTTTTTTTTTTTCTTCCTGCCGTCCAACAAGTCCCCTTCCGTCCCCCATCCTCCAGTGAACTCCTTTTTTCCAGTGAACTTTGTTCTAAGTGAACTCTTTTCTAGTGAACTTTTTTCAGTAATCTTAAGTGTTATGTTTGTCAGTTGGCCAGTGTGGCTTGAGAAAGGTTGAAATAAACCGAAATATTGCCATTATCTCATGGGTGTTTTGTGGCTTCTATTTTTCATCTTCCATAAATCTCTAATAATTGTCAATGGACGCCATTCAGCATGATTCATGACTGAATAAGGGACAGGGCACTCAGGGTGACACTGTTTCGCCTTGATTTTATTTCTTGAAATTTGCGAAGACATACTTGCTGCCATATTTAGCACACACACAAAAAATTAAAGGTATAACAATAAATAGCGGTGGATTAAAGATGATGATTCATGTATTCCCAAGTGGCAAATCCGGCTGACCGACTCGTCCAACAATTGAAGAGAAGCATTCTTATCATCTGCATTTGTGCATGTATATGTATATAGGATAGTCTTATTTCTCCTATGGTTTCATTACTTCTCCTCACTCAAGTTTTGTGTAAAATGGCCTTCACTTTTCTTTTAAAAAATTGCATTTATATAAAGTTTTGTTTTTAATAATTTCCAACAACACTAGTATTTTGAGAGACAAAATTATATGGTACGAGAAAAAATGGATATGGTGATGGAAAATACTTTTATTCAATGTGGGCTATGAGAGAAAGAGAGAAAGAGAGAGAGAGAGAGAGAGAGAGAGAGAGAGAGAGAGAGAGACAGAGAGAGACAGAGAGAGAGAGAGAGAGAGAGAGAGAGAGAGACGGGGAGGGGGGAGAGGAAGGAGATAAAAAAAAACATACACAGACCATGAATGGGGGTGGGACACCTCATGATAGGGAAAAAAAAAAAAAAAAAGACCAAGATGCAAAGCATATAAACGTACTCCCAGTATATCCTGAACACGCGTGATATATTCCATAAAGAGGAAAAACCGTCTTGGGCTGGTGTAACCGTTAGTAATGGATATTCTGGTAAACATCGGCCATCATCTGTGACCTATAATGAACATACTTACAAATTTTCATAAAGATCGGCCAAGAACTTACTGAGATTTTCCATCAAGAAGAAAACCATTATGGGCCATTAGTAACGGCTATAACGGTAACCTTAAAACATCGGGCATCTGTGTGACCCATAATGAACATACCTACAAATTTTCAGAAAGATCGGCAACGTACTTTCTGAGATATTCCATAAAAAAAAAAAACCGTTATGGGTCGTTATAGCCGTTAGTAACGGCCATAACGGTAAACTGAAACATCGGGCATCATCCGTCGCCCATAATAGACATACCTACAAATTTTCAGAAAGTTCGGCCACGTACTTTCTGAGATATTCCATAAAGAAGGAAAACCATTATGAGCCGTTATAGCCGTCAGTAACGGCTATAACGGTAAACAAAAACGTCGGGTATCATCCGTAAGCCATAATGAACATACCTGCTAATTTTCACAAAGATCGGACAAGTACTTTCTGAGATATTCCATAAAGAAGAAAAACCGTTACAGGCCGTTACAGCCGTTAGTAACGGTTATGACGGGGTAAACTAAAACACCGGGCATCATCCGTGACCCATACTGAACATACCTGCTAATTTTCACAAAGATCGGCCAAGTACTTTCTGAGATATTCCACAAAGAAGAAAAACCGTCACAGGCCGTTACAGCCGTTAGTAACGGTTATAACGGGGTAAACTAAAACATCGGGCATCATCCGTGACCCATAATGAATATACCTGCTAATTTTCACAAAGATCGGCCAAGTACTTTCTGAGATATTCCATAAAGAAGAAAAACCGTTACAGGCCGTTACAGCCGTTAGTAACGGCTCTAACGGTAAACTAAAACATCGGGCATTATTCGTGACCCATAATGAACATACCTACAAATTTTCAGAAAGATCGGCCAAGTACTTTCTGAGATATTCCATAAAGAAGAAAAACCGTCACAGGCCGTTACAGCCGTTAGTAACGGCTATAATGGGATAAACTAAAACATCAGGCATCATCCTTGACCCATAATGAACATACCTGCTAATGTTCACAAAGATCGGCTAAGTACTTTCTGAGATATTCCATAAAGAAGAAAAACCGTTAGAGGTCGTTACAACCGTTAGTAACGGTTCTAGCGGTAAACTACAACATCGCTCATTATTCGCGACCGATAATGAACATACCTACAAATTTTCAGAAAGATCGGCCACGTACTTTCTGAGATATTCCATAAAGAAGAAAAACCGTTACAGGCCGTTACAGCCGTTAGTAACGGCTACAACGGGGTAAATTAAAACATCGGGCATCATCCGTGACCATATACTGTTCAAAAACAGTTAAGGACCAACATTGAGAATGCACAAAAACTTTTTAAAATTCACATTCAATTGTACTGTCTTTGTGGTCCAAACAAATTGAACCACACGCACAAATTGATAGTGAATGCGGCCAACTGCAATTTTGTGGCACACATTTCTCACGCGCCTTGAAAAATACGTGTCGCGACTTGTCATTTTTGGAACAAACTGGGGTGAATTTCTGATGTGTTTCGGATTCGAGGAGCATGTGCTGAATCAAAATCATGTGAAGCACGAGCTAAATCAGGCTGTAGGTCATAAAGTATGCTCAACCAAATGTCTTTAAAAGCCACTGTACTGGCGAAAAATACAATGCAACAGCATGCCTCCACGTCGAAGACTGAACGAGCTGGATCGAGGAAGAGCAATAGGATGGCTCCAAGAAGGAGTTGTAGTCCGGGAAGTGGCACGGAGACTTGGGGTATCACACTCTGTTGTTATCAGACTCAGACAATGCTTTCAAGACACAGGAAGAGTGCAAGAACGACCACGCTCTGGTCGACCCAGAATAACAAGACCACGAGAGGACCGATACATTGAAAGGCAGGCCACACAAGAAAGAACGGCAAGTGCAAACAACATCAGACGTCGCCTTAGAGATGCCACCAACACTGTTGTCAGTGATCAGACCATACGAAACCGCCTACACGCCGCTAACCTCCGTGCTCGACGACCAACCATAAGACCTCATTTGACTGATGCCACAGAGCAGCACGCCGAGTATGGTGCACGCAGCACGTGAGATGTACACATGAACAGTGGGCTAACGTGATGTTTTCAGACGAGTCGCGGTTCTGCCTGGATCCCACCGATAGATGGAACAGGGTCTGGAGACGCCGTGGGGAGCGTTTTGCAGAAGAAGCTGTCCTGGAAAGGAACTGCTATGGTGGGGGATCCGTTATGATTTGGGGCGGCATAAGCACACGTTACAGAACGGTTCTCTACAATGTGGCAGGGAACTTGAATGGTGTTCGCTACCAAACAGAGATTTTGCAACCCCTGGTGCTGCCAGCCCTTCAACAGCTTGGACCTCAGGCAGTCTTTCAAGACGACAATGCACGGCTCCATCGCACCAGAGCAGTAAACACGTTTCTCCAAGCTGCTGGTGTCAACAGAATGCAGTGGCCCGCAAACAGCCCAGACCTGAACCCCATCGAACATCTTTGGGATGAGCTGGGCCAGAGACTGCAGCTGCGTCGCCCTCCTCCTGCTAACCTGGGTCAGCTGTTTGAGTCACTCCAGCAGGAGTGGGCTGCTGTCCCCCAGGCCTTTCTGCGCACACTGGTGAACTCCATGCGACAACGTTGCCTTGAATGCCTTGCCAATAACGGGGGACACACACGTTATTAACCATGACATTGAACAAACACTCCTCCTGTGACTTTCAAATTTGGGGGTGGGGGTGTTCGTACTGCGCTCGATTCCAGTTTGTTGATTCCTCGGACTTGTCATTGTCTTTACACACTTTACACATATTCAATAAATTCATGTTACACTTGGAGATTGATCACTTCCCAATTTTCTTTTTTATAAGTCAGTGAAATGTTGGTCCTTAACTTTTTTTGAACAGTATACATACAAATTTTCAGAAAGATCGGCCAAGTACTTTCTGAGATATTCCATAAAGACGAAAAACCGTTACAGGCCGTTACAGCCGTTAGTAACAGTTATAACGGGGTAAACTAAAACATCAGGCATCATCCGTGACCCATAATGAACATACCTGCTAATTTTCATGAAGGTCGGCCAAGTACTTTCTGAGATATTCCATAAAGAAGAAAAACCGTCACAGGCCGTTACAGCCGTTAGTAACGGCTATAACGGGGTAAACTAAAACATCGGACATCATCCGTGACCCATAATGAACGTACTGCTCATTTTTACAAAGATCGGCCAAGTACTTTCTGAGATATTCCATAAAGAAGAAAAACCGTTACAGGCCGTTACAGCCGTTAGTAACGGCTATAGCGGTAAACTAAAACATCGGGCATCATCCGTGGCCCATAATGAACATACCTACAAATTTTCGGAAAGATCGGCCCAGTAGTTTTGTCTGGAGCGAGTGGAACACATTTTGACCATGGACGGACGGACACAGACACACATACACAGACACACAGACAGCATTTCTTCGTTCCCATTCTAAAGTACTCCATGTTCTATAAGAACTGGAGTACAAAAACGAAACAAACAAACAAGAAACAAACTAACAAAAACAACAAACACAAAAAACAAACAAACACAAACACAAAATAACAAAAACAGGTGATTATGTCTCACGAATAATATTTACGTGTACTGGCTTAGGGTACACGTTCTCATATTTTAGGGTAATGTTACTTTGTATGTTTACTTTGAAACTTAAGAGTTGCGACATAGAACATCTTTTCTTCTCTGGTTATTTGCTGCTTTTTTTGTCTGTTGCTTAACCGATTGCAGTATTTGGTCTCGTTTGGTTTCGTTTTGATTTGTGATTATCAGCTGCTTCGCCTCCATGTGTTTAAAAAATCAAACAATGAAAAAAAAGCAGCAGAAAGGATCCAGAAAAGTCTGCCCCTGAAGAAACTCCGTCTTATCCCATTACTTCACCATCGCCCCCATTTTTCTTTTTTCCCCTGCTATCAAACGACTTTTATTGCAAAACTTGGTGTCATCAACATCTCCACAACAGATTTTACTCTGTTGTCTCAGGTCAACTATCCCAACATTTCTTATGTTCTCTGTTATCAGTTATCTTCATGACTACAGAAAACAGTAAAGAACCGAAGTTTTAGAATCCACACGACTATATTCTACTTGTGAGAAACAACAACCTTCAATGTATTGGGGAGAATGGAGAAAGAAGATGAAAGTAAGTGAGGAGGTATTGTTCTGAGAAATGACATTAGAAGAAATTACGTGATACACATCCCACTCACAAATCGTTTGTTTTTCAAGAGCAGAAGAAAAAAAGATACGCCGAAGGTGCGAGTGGGACCAAAAGAGGTACTGTCTTCAACTGGCAAACCAAACAGCTGGGAGCAATCCTACACCATCCTTGGAAGCCTTCGCTTGTTCACATAGGGTGCAGGCACGCACAGGGCATTCCATTAACACGTCAACAGACATAACTGTTCCTAGCAGATGCCACTGTGTAATGGTTACTGGATGTGACACGACAGAACCTCCACGGGACCGTCCCCATGGGTGTGCAAGCCCATATGTCATGACTGCAGAGCCCGCGGGCGAATGACGCCAATGTCAGGGAAATGCCGTGTGCATTCAGCAGCCTCACTGGTTGCTGTTCCGCTGACAGGTGAAAACAGCACAACTCCAGAAACAGCCAAGCTTTCACCACATGAGGTCTTAAGTGCCCCCTGAAGAAGATCCCAGGAAACAATCTTTCCTGCTGTCAACAGGACTTTCCCCGCTGTCAGTGGTTTTTTTCCTCACCATCACCGGGCCTTTCTCCAGAGTCGGCCAAAAGACAGACAAGATACTCCCGAAGGTGCAAAAGGTACCCAGAGAAGTACTGTCCTCAACTGCCAAACCAGTTAAGTGGGAGCAATCCTGTGTCACATCTTGGAAGCCTGTGCTGTGGTACTATAGAGCGCAGGCACTCACAGGGCGAGACGTTTTCAGACCCAAGACGTTTCACATGCGTGGTGCAATGACACCAAGATCTGTTGGCAATCCAACAGCTTGGCCAGCCAAAACATAGGGCGGTGACGACACGTGTAGCGGCGTCTTAAGACACCCGAGCTCCTGTTACCGACAAAGAATGACGCAAAGGGCCTACTGACACTGATGGGCCAGTTGAAAAGGGAGGGCCAGCTGAGTGGAGGGAGCAGACTGTCTGATGTTGCTCAAGTGTCCTCACCTTTCCTGCATTTTCCTGCAGTAGGTCTATTGGTTCTGTGCTGTGCTGTTATTATGAACTTTCCAACTGGCGTTGAGTGTTAGTGGCTTTCGAAAGTTATCTATACTTGAATGTTGTGGTGCCATTGATGGTGAAAATGATGTGTTGATAAACACTTTGAAATTAGTTCCAATGTTACTGAGTTTTGAGGCTGGTAACAAAGGATTTTCTCTACGTGGGGACCTATTGTCTTCTCCGCACATCAGTATAACTGCTGAATTGCTGATTTCTCTTGAGCAGCGTATGGACACTTGTATGTCTGTTTGTCTGTCTGTCTGTCTCTCTGCCTCTCTTTTGTCTGTCTTGTCTCTCTGTGAGTGAGCAGTGAGTGGTGGTGTGTGTGTGTGTGTGTGTGTGTGTGTGTGTGTGTGTGTGTGTGTGTGTGTGTGTGTGTGTGTGTGTGTGTTTTGCGCCAGCATTAGCACATGTGCATGATATTTCTTCAGCCTATACGTATATTCACATACAATTAACTGATGCTTTCAAATCTTAAAGTGGTGCACAATCCAGAAGACGGCACCTGATATATCCACTGCTTGCTTACAGTCTTTCCGTTTTTTAACAAAGTAGTTGGTTTCTTGTTTTACTTTTGTTGTTGTCATTGTTGTTGCTGTTACAGAAGTTTTCAGCCGTAATCTAACGTGTAATCGTGTTATTTTTTCTGCTTGTGACATTGCCTCAGAGCTGATGGCTTCTTCACAGTTGCAGCTCTTAGCGAAAGCACCTATAAATAAACAACTAAAGCTTATATTATTATTATCATTATTATTAAGAGTATTTATACAGCGCCTATCCCCGGCCAGAGACCAAGCTCTAAGCGCTTTAAAATCCGCATTCTCGTTTACACAACGGGCTGTCTATCTGGGTAGAGCCGACTGAAGTGAACCTGTTCCCGTGTCTTTCAATTGAAACAACTCCTTCATTCTTTGGATTTTTCATGCAGAGTGCATGCTATGTGTAACGTGTCATCCATACCAACGGCCAAGCTGGCCTGCTCTTCCGAAAGTTAGTGATGCGATTTTACGAGTGTGAAAGATGTATGCGTGCGTTCATACACGGAACCTCGGTTTATAGTCTCATTCAAAGAACTGTTTGGGAAATGGAGTCAGCACCGATGTTAAGTCCGAGGGAAAAATCCCTCTGTACGAAAATTTGCGTATAACCCTATTTATTCTTCAGATATCCATAATCTAAATGTATAAGAAATGAAGTAATAGTTTCTGTGGCAAAGGTAAGAATGATGATAAAATGACCGTATAACCTTACCCAGAAGTCCACACTAATTAAGTATACAACAATAGACTTTTGGACTCATTGGACGTGCAGTAAGTAAATGGTCCATCGACAAGTGTTACTCCACTGAGAAAAGTCAAGTACCACACATATAGGTGAAATATACACAATCTGAATACTTCCCCAGCTGGGTTTTTACTTGAAGCAAACATTGACGATGTTGTGTATTTGCAAAATGCTGCCAGTGCACATGTTTGTCACGCATTCAATTTGTATTTGATTAAAAGAAATTCTATTCTACAGAGACCGATGAGTATACTGTTAGCACTTCACCCCACCACTCTCCTGCTGGGAGGGTGGTGCTGTTGTGTCTGCTGTGGTGGCTGTCCACACGACGACCCTCGGGCCTCCCCCCAGGCCCTGGACCTGCCTGCCCCTGCTGGGCCACCTGCACCTGATGCCCAAGGACCCACGACCCCAGTTCTGGACGTGGAGACGTCAGTACGGGGACGTGTTCAGTCTGTACATGGGAGGGAAGCTGGTGGTGGTGCTGGCCAGCTATTCAGCCATCCGTGAAGCCCTCGTCACCTTCGCTGATGTCTTCTCCGATCGGCCACTGATTTTCTGATAGCTCAATTCAATAATAATAGAGGTGATCAAGACATTTTTCCTGCATTAGAAATCTGTAAATAACAATCATATTCGTCGTTTTCCCAGAAGAATTTTTATTTATATCTGCAAAGTTGACCATTTTGTTCTCACTGCAGTATTAACATTCTTTTTTCATATTTTTTCTTGCATTTGTTTCTTTGGCTGCTGTCGTGGCATGCCCTGCCCCTGATGTGGTCTGGCTAGAAGCATGCTGAGTAAATGAATAGTAATGAGAAAAGATTTAAACAGCAATTCTTTTCAGGTTGAACAAAAAGACAAAGACAAAGACAAAGAAAACAAAAGAATAGAGACTTCTCACAACGCAACGGAAACACGAAAGAAAGATGATAACAGAAAGAAAATAGACAGAGCACAGAAATCAAGACAAGGGTTACCCACTATAACGATATGTCTCAATGGGAATAAAGACAGCAGGTGTAGCTTTCTGACAGGAAACCCCTGAAAGCATTGATGAGAGTAGTCTCCAAGGGCCATCAAGTTTGACCTGGATCCTCATGATTTTGTTCGGTTCCATGCCGCTCCCTCAGAGAAAGAACCCACTTAGGGACGTAAATCAGTCCTATCCTGAAGACACCCATAATCCGTTGACTCAGACCAGCCAGTGCACGAGTGTAGCCACCCCCCCCCCCCCCCCCCAACGCTACCAGCAGCACCGTATCCTTACAGCGGCCCAAATGGAGTATTTTGCGTTTTATTTTCGGCACTTTCGTCGATTAACCACAAGCATCTGTGTTGTCATTTATGCAATGAAGTAGAAATCTGCTCCAAAGAAAGGCTATTTGAAAAGGAAATGCGGTTTCTGTAATGAAACACAGAAACGCATCCTCCTCCACTTGATGAATGAATGCATACCATACTCTGCTTTACGCGCATTCAATGAGAACCGGGCCAGTACCTTTGTCTGCACTATCCCTGGTCACTATGAGAGAGAGAGAGAGAGAGAGAGAGAGAGAGAGAGGAGGAGACGAGAGAGAGAGAGAGAGAGAGAGAGAGAGAGAGAGAGAGAGAGAGGACCGCATGCCGCCAAGTACGGTAAACAGCATCTTTCCCAGCATGGGAATTTCGCTGCAGGCGCGCACTAGCTGGAACTGCTCTGTGACGGACAATGCATGCCATGCGCAGGCTGAAGGAAAGAAAGAGTAGGCTACATCTGCAAGAGAGTGTGCAATGCTGTTAGCTTACGGTCGGGTGTTAGCGTAAGGGGCCCACACACGTGATACACACCCTTAGTTCCTTTTTAAAGGGTTTGGAAAATTTCGGAAAGGTACTGGTACCATTGAAACTAAAACAAGACAGACAACAAAAATGATGCTGTCAAAATTACCTTTGCTTAATATGATCTGGAAATTATTTATGAAAAGATCAATGTGACAAAATAACAGAAGTCTTTTGTTTCTCATTCTTTCTTGCTCTCTTTTTTAAACAACAAAATTGTTAAGTTTACTGGGGGTTTTTTAATTTGAGAAGCGTTTAAAGAATGAAATCTAATACAGCATGTACAGTTTGATTCAAAACCACGGAATGTATTTCTTTTGCACAAAAGGCATCGCAAGCTCAAATGGACGCGAGTGGAAGGAACAGCGCAAGATCTCCCTGGAGATTCTCCGTCAGATGGGCATGGGCAAGAACGTGCTGGCTGAAAGAATCCAGGAGGAGATCACTCATTATATCCAGGCTATCAAATACCACCAGGGGGCGCCAGTTGACCTTTGTCGGATGACTCAGGTCAGCATTTCCAACAACACCTGTTACTATCGTCTTTGGAAAACGATTCCGCTACAACGATCCTGACTTCCTCAACTACATGGAACTTTTTGACCGCATTCTCAAGATAAATGCAGGTACGTGAGTACGAGTTTCCTGTGTAAATTTGACATTTGCTAGCTTACAGCACATCAGCAAATGAAAAGCTTTGTATTAGTGCAAATAAAAGGACGGGGGTTCCTTTTTATATGTTTATTGGTTTTCCACCGTACGTTGTATTAACCTTTTGTGTGGGCTGGTACGCGGCGTTAACCTGAAGTAAAACCTGTATGGCTGTCTTGTTGCGACAAAAGGTATCTGTTGTTATCGTCATTTAATATTCAGTATTTATCATACATTTTTAGATTGTTTTTCGGTACTCATTTCGTGTCTGTTCGTCATTCTGTGAATACAAATGTATTGAAACCATTTAATATTCAGCAATTCTCTCGGACTCGTTTACATTTGCTTTTGATATTAATGCACATAGTGTCCACAGTGAAGGGTTTAGCACAGTATGTTTATTTCTAGTACCTCCCCATACGCTTTTAACTTTTCAAAACTCATTATAAGGAACAGAACATTTGGAAACATATAAATATCCAGATAGATTTTATATCCTATGTAATTATGATATATAATAATAATAATAATAACAATGATGATGATGATGATAATGAAAATCATAATAATAATAACAATGATGATGATGATGATGATAATAATGATACTACTACTACTACTGCTACTGCCACTGCCACTACTACTACTACTACTACTACTACTACTACTATACTACTATACTACTACTACTACTACTACTACTACTGATAACATTAATGATAATAGAAGAAGAAGAAGAAGAAGAAATTACAGTGAATATGCAGAAAACGAAGACAACATAAATAAGACAGTGAATGGTTTGTAGACAATAAGATAAAGCAAGTGTCAAGACAAGCAGGCAAGGAATGAGGCTGGAATGTCACGCCAAACACACTGTGATATTGACACTGTTGTTAAAATGTTAAAACAATTCAAATTAAAACAAACCAGTTCATTTTATGTCCACGAACAAAGTGTTGTGTGGAATCAATTCAGTAACAAATTAAAAGCAAAAATTTTGTGAACTGTGTAATGGCTTTTTCAATCCCAAGGATGTTTTCTTCTTCATTAATTGTAGTAGACAAAATATTTCTAGACCTCAACCAGCCGCCGTGGTGAAGTGGTTAGCGTCGCGGACTCCCGGCTGGGAGGTCGTGGGTTCGAATCCCATCAGAGTCATGTGGGTTTTTTCTGCCCCGACCGGCTCCTACCCAGAGTTGAGTTTGCTGCGGACTCAGTTGGGAAGACTGGGACCACACAGTCGAGTTTCATCCACTTAATGGATGCGTTTCTGAGAGTGTTGCTCAAATTTTCTGACCAACACTGCAGGTGCCTGTATCTCTCAGGCCTGGTTGACGCCGGGATATATTATGAAAGTAAGCGTAGAGTACAGCCCTGTCATGTAGTCTCAGACCGAAATGGAAATCCGTAGCATCATCTTAATCATCCTCATTCTCATCGATCAGCATAAAAAAAAGTCTCAAATTCTGTGGCCCTTCATGCCCTGCTCTCATGGTGACCTCAGTTTCGATGTCCTCTCCACGTCTGTGGCCTTGGTTTGGTTCCGTCGGGGTTACCGGTATCGGCGAGTCCATGGGTGCTGTCGTTGGACGGACGTGGTGGCGCCCTCTGGAGTGAGAGCTCACTCACGCCGGCTCCGCGACTAAGCAATCATTGTCGTCAGTAGGGGGCTTAGTAGGTTGTGTGTTGCGTATGTTATATCAGAACAGGCGCCACTGAACACCACCGAAGTGACTCGGCAGCAGTGCAGTGTCTCCTCCGGTGGGTTGCCTCTTGACGACTTGACATTGACTGCTCCCTGTGGATTGCCGGTGCCGGGGCTGCGGCGGGGCCGACCGGGCTGTGGCTGTGGACGGAGTGTCGGAATAAGCGGCGTGGGTGCACTGCCTCTGAGGTGGCGCAGAGGTTGGGATAGAAAAAAAAATTCTAGACCTCAAATCACTGAGAATGGACATTTCTAAGTTGGATGATGGAATTTTCCGACTGCTTTTCTTGCACACGCACTTGCAGACTATTCTTGTTTAACTCATGTATTTTTGCTGTTACTTTCATTCAAATTAAACTCGTCTTTCAACAGTAACTAGTTAAATGGGAAATATTTCGTTTAAATGTTCTACCAGTTTGCATGGTGTTGTTTTGTTTGTTATTTTGCTTTTCTTGTTTACTGGCTTTTTTGGAGAGAGAGAGAGAGAGAGAGAGAGGGGAGAGAGAGAGAGAGAGAGAGAGACGTTGAGAGAGAGAGAGAGAGAGAGAGAGAGAGAGAGAGGCAGACAGACAGACAGACAGACAGACAGAAACAGAGAGAGAACGAGAGAGACAGAGAGAGTCAACTAATAGCAGGAGGCTGCTCCACAACAAGCATACACAAACTGGAACATCTCACACCATTCATACAGGGACAGCTGTCCTAAACTTCATACCTGCGCTGAAGCATCTGCCAGGGGATCCATTCAAGGGGCAAGAAACCATGGACAATACGGCACAGATCTACGGCTTCGTGGACAAACAACTGGCTGAGCATCGAGCGGTGGTGGACAAGGGGAATGAAGAGACGGAAAACAGCGACTTCATCTATAGTTACCTCCGACAGTCTCAGACGCACATCAAGAACGGTGCCGCGAGCACATCTTTCGATGGTTTCTGGGCTCTGTCATTCTGTTCTCTGTCTGTCTGTCTCTCACTCTGTCCCTGTCTCTGTCTCTATCTCTCTGCTTGTGTGTGTGTGTGTGTGTGTGTGTGTGTGTGTGTGTGTGTGTGTGTGTGTGTGTGTGTGTGTGTGTGTTTTTATTTGCTGTCCCATCTACTGTGCCACATCAGTTGCAGTGCAACCATACCGCTCATTCCGACACCCCGTCCACACCCACTGCCCTGCCGCAGCCTCGGCACCGGCAATCCACAGGGAGCAGTCAATGTCAAGTCGTGAAGAGGCAACCCACCAGAGGAGACGCTGCACTGCAGCCGAGTCACTTTGGTGGTGTTCAGTGGCGCCTGTTCTGATCCAACATACGCAGGACACCACCTACTGAGCCCCCTACTGACAACAACAGGCGCCTTCTTCCTTGCGCTGAACCCTGTGAAGTGATCTGAAGCGATCAAATCTAAGTGAATTTTCGTTGTTTTATTCGTTTATGTCTCACCTGATGAAGACCTAAGAGGTCGAAACGCGTTGTGTTTCGTCGTGTGACTCGTTTGTCCACGTTCTCTGGGCGGTTCGCTAACATTTATTTAAGATTTGTTTAGATTTCCGCCTGCAGTCCTCTCGCTTTGCAACTAGAATAATTGCTTAGTCAGCCCCCATTGACTCGCCGATACCGGTGACCCCGACGGAATCGAACCAAGGCCACAGACGTAGAGAGGACATCGAAATTGAGGTCACCATGAGAGCAGGGCATGAAGGGCCACAGATTTGATACTTTTTATTTTATGCTGATCGATGGAAAAGAGGATGATGAAGACGATGCTACGGATTTCCATTTCGGTCTGAGACTGCGTGACAGGGCTGTACTCTACGCTTCCTTTCATAATATATCCCGGCGTCAATCAGGCCCGAGAGATACAGACATTTAAAGTGTTGGTCAGAAAATTTGAGCAACACTCTCAGAAACGCATCCATTAAGTGGATGAAACTCGACTGTGTGGTCCCAGTCTTCCCAACTCAACCCTGGGTAGGAGCCAGTCAGGGCAGAAAAATCCCACTTGACTCTGATGGGAATCGAACCCCAAACCTCCCAGCCGAGAGTCCGCGACGCTAACCACTTCGCCATGGCGGCTGGTCTGTTTGTGTCTCTTTGTCTCTGTCTCTCTCTGTGTGTCTGTCTGTCTTTCTCTGTATCTGTCTCTGTCTTTGTCCCTGTCTGTCTGTCTGTCGTTTCATGTTAAATATATGTATCCGTTTATTCTTGGTATTTTATTTTGTCACACTGACATAGCCTTAGTGGACTGCTATTTGGCCTGATAATATTGAATAATTTTCTCTTTTCTTTCTCTTTCTTTCTTTCTTTCTTTCTTTCTTCCTTCTTTCTTTCTTTCTTTCTTTCTTTCTGGCCATAGTGGACTGCTATTTGGCCCGATAATATTGAATAATTTTCTCTTTTCTTTCTTTCTTTCTTTCTGGCCATAGTGGACTGCTATTTGGCCCGATAATATTGAATAATTTTCTTTTTTCTTTCCCTTTCTTTTTTCCTTTTTTTCCCCTTTTGTTTTGCTTGCAGTCTTTATTAATTTTTTTCTGTTGTTCATTTTTACTTTCTTTTATCCTGTTCCTTTCTTTCTTAAGATTGCCCTTACCTGTATGGAATATAAGTTAGCTATATGCAAGCAGTTTAAGTGTTTTGTCTCCATTCATAAACAAAACTCAGTTTTGAAGTAAAGATTCTCATTTTGAGATACATCAGCGAAGAGATTTATCACTCTCTGTCAACATTTGTCAGTCAGTCATTCCCCTGACCGCTGGGGTCGTTGGAGGGGGGGGGGGGGGGACGTGATGAGGCAGCCGCCGTTTCTCTCCAGGCTCTTCTGTTGGTAGCTGTCGTGAGGAGATCTGGCATGGTCATTTTGATCCAGTCCTTTATATTGTCGGACCAGCTCTTTCTCTGCCGTCGTCGTCTGCGCCCTCCTTCAACGGTACCTTGAGGGATGGTTTTGGAGAGGGTGTTGTGACGAATGACGTGGCCAAATCATGCCATCTTCCGTCGTTTGACGGTTACCAGAAGTGGTTCGTGGGGCCCAACTAGGTTAGTGACCAGGTTCCGACCAATGATTATGTGCGGAACCGGTGCGGAACCTGGTGCGGAACCAACATTTGTACGGTGTGCAAAATCTATAACTGTGTTACAGTGCTATTCATGCGTTGTCTTAAGCAGGCTGTTTGATGGTATGTTTGTATATTGTCACACAGAAAAACTTAATAGGACGAAGTTAGTTTCAAAACGAAGTGACAGAGGGCGGAAAATGAAGCAAAATTTGAAAAGAAAATAAGTTACTTATCGCCACAAACACAGACAAACAGATTACAGGACAAAACACAATGCAATTCGACCTCTTGGGTCTTCTTCGGGCAGAAACTAACAACAATTAGGACAGTGAAAACGAAGAACGAGAAACCACCTATCTTCGCATATTCGGCGCATATTTTGCACCCTAGAGGTCGAAATGCATTGCGTTTTGTCCGGTAATCTGTTAGTCTGTGTTTGTGGCGGTAGCTAACCCCTTTTCTTTCTAAATTTTAATTTTGTTAGCCTGCACTTGTTTTCCCCCACTACTTAATTGTTCAGCATCATATTGTTTGGTCAATCAGTGGGAGATTGCATCTCTTAGGAGATCCAAGTAAAGGTTGTTCTGCACAATTCTTAGCCACTGACAATGCTTGAGTTATTGAACAGCAGAGCTGACCACTTAGACTGTTCTATATCTTTTGATCTCCCTTGCATCCTTGAATGGATCCTCAAGAATAGGCTCAAAGATTGTCCCTTACATTTTATACTGTTTGCATAATGCTTTTAGTTTTTCAGCAACTTTTTTTCCTATCCACACTTGTTTTATTCCATTTACTATCCTTCACTGGCTGCTTTGGGGGTGCTGTTGGATTCTTTTTTGAACCCTTGGTGGTGAGAACACCACAGAATTATGGACTGTGGTGTGTCTCTATTTGACACCAGAAGCGCAGACACAATCAGCCGTGTCTCCCTGATGAGTCCAATCCAGCGGACGAAAGGCCTAAGTGCAGGCAATACAAATAGATCTGCCTTCGAGAGGAATTACGATGGCTTTCTCAGGCAGCTAGTGAAGGGCTTCTCATTATTTATAATATATTTCCCCCATTCCCCCATTTTTTTCATCTTCATTTTTTTTTCTTTTCTAGAAGTTCAAATCTTTGCCAAGTCATTACTATAATGACTGAAGAATTGTTAGCCTGCACTTGTTTTCCCCCACTACTTAATTGTTCAGCATTACATTTTAATAGGGCGAAGTTTCATTACCACGCAGACAGCCTCTTTCAGTCATGAACCAGGCTTTATATTGACTATTCACAGCCATATATTTCTTCTGTCTATATAGCTGTCCATGTTAGTATGTATGCATGCATGTATCTCTATCTATCTATCAACCTATTTATATATCTATCTATCGATTTATCTTTTGATCTGTCTATCTATCTATCGACCTGCCTATCTATCAATCCGCCTGCCTGTCTGTCTATTTATCCATCTGTCTATCGGTTGTCTATCCTTCAATATGTCTCTGTCTGTCTGTGTCTAGATTTAGTGGTACCCTGCGCTTGCGCACAACTGAATCTGTCTTCATGGTGGACATGCACTTCTTTGTGAAAGTCTGAGCTATAGCTACAGCCAACCCCCGAGAACTGTGGTCTGCTGCTTCAAATGACGCTCCTTTTCGGTGATATCTCATCAGTTTGATTTTGAAACGATTCAATGGAGGCTAGGCTTGGTTGTCCTAGGGCTGGCTCCACCTCGAAGAAAGTATTTTGGACAGATAGTTAAATCCATCTTGCTATGTCTTGCGCATTACAGTTCCGTCTTTATCATATGGGCCTCGCTAGCAGAAAGTGCCTGCCAACAGGAAGCAAATGTTGAAAACAAACATTTTTATTTACTGATTGTAGAGAAAACAGTCACTGGAACGTACGACTGAGTAATACGAATAATTTAGCGAAATGGGTCTGTCGAACAGTCTAAAACATTTTTGTACTTTTGGTTTCAAAGTGAAGTGAAACACGATGTGTTTCGACCTCTTTGTTTTCTTCAGGCAGAACAAACAACATGCAAGACAATGAAAACGAAGAACGAACAATCACGTATCTCCTCACATCCATTTTGCGCCCAGTTTGAGGAGATAAATGATTATTCATTCTTCCTTTTCATTCCCTCGAATGTTGTTTGTCTTGCCTGAACAAGACCAAGCAGATCGAAACGCGTCGTGTTTCGTCTCGTAATTTGTTTGTCTCTGTCGTTCGGAGGAACAATAATGTTTCTTTTAAGTTTATTTTTGTACTACTGTTTAAGGGGAAGGCCTACAGAAAACCGTCGGTGACTTATTTGCTGCTGGCACGGAGACAACGTCTACAGCCATACAATGGGCCTTGCTTTTCTTCCTCCACTACCCTCACGTCCAGGACAAATGCTTCAAGGAAATCTCTGAAGTCATTGGAACTGATCGCCTGCCCAGCATGAGCGACAAGCCGAAGATGCCCTACCTGGATGCCACGATCCAGGAAGTCCTGCGTAAAGGAGACATCGCCCCTCTGTCCATTCTGCACGCTACTTCCCGAGACGCTACGTTCCGTGGGTATGTCATCCCGAAAGACACCGCCATCATCCCAGCTCTGACCTGTGCCCTAGCGGATCCGGAAATCTGGGGAGATCCTGAAAACTTCCGCCCTGAGAGATTCATCGGCCCTGACGGAAAACTGACACAACCAGAGGAGTTCGTTCCTTTTAGTATGGGTAAGTATGTAACCAGAGTTAGTGTGCACAATTTCTTTTCTTTCTCTTAGTATCTTTTAACAGTTAACATTTCTCACGTTGTGAATCGACTGATTGTGCTATACAAAAAGATCTCTATGATAAGCCTTTTATGAAAAAAAAATTCAGTGCCCATAGTTTTTTTTAATCTATCTATCTATCTATATATCTATATATCTATCTATCTATCTATCTATCTATCTATCTATCTATCTGTATGCACTTATTCATTTATTTGTTTATTGAAACAGACTAGGAACATTATGGTGTAAGTGCCTTACTGATTCAAATTCTTCAAATCCTGACTAAAAACACCAACAACATTAACAAAGGCAAGCAACTAACCAAACAAGCCAACTGTTTGCACATTGTGTCACATAGATGTGTAACTCCACGGTATTTTTCTAAGTAATGATGTTAATCCATTTGTAGGTCATTGATCTCATTATTCAAAATTCGAATTTGAATTCAAAATGAAGACATTTTCAAAACTAAGAATACATTGGGAGTAACTGGAAATAAATCAAATGAGTACACTCCTATAACATTATCTTGTTTCCAAATCCATCAGCACGCATTGATCATTTCTATTTTGTAACAGTGAAACTGTGCCAGTTTAAAATCTGATTTTTGTTTGTTTGTTTGTTTGTTTGTTTGTTTTTGTTGTTTGTTTTTTTACATTTTCCACCAGAGGTAGGTGTGAAAGATTTATCTCTACGTTTTTCTTTGTATTGTTCAGGAAGCCGATCAGTGTTGAGGTTTCGTCCAAATGGGGCAAATGTTCCACATCCTTGTGATTTTACCTGAACCTATGGTTTATTGGATGCTGTTCGTATGTGTCGACGAAAATAGACTGTGCAATATTAAAAGTGTTTGACAGTCAAGTTAGTTTTATTCCAGACTTTATCTCGACAGTTGTAACAGCAGAAACCTGGCCATATTTTCCGCCAGTTTTGCTTTTCAATAATTATTGTAAGTGATCAAATCATAAATGTTCTCTTCACAGGTCGACGTGTGTGCATGGGGGAGTCGCTGGCCCGGATGGAACTGTTTCTGTACCTGGCAAATCTCATCCAGCACTTCCGCTTCCTGCCACCGCAAGAGGGACAGCTGCCACCTTTGGAAGGACAATTCGGATTGGCGCACATTCCACAACTATACAAAATCCGCGCAGTTCCAAGGATGTGACTTTTTCTGTGATGTTTTAGCTCTTTCAGATTTGCAGAGAATCAGCACTTGCCTTGAATTCCTTACTTTGCTTCGTTTAACATACTTGTAATGATTTATGAAATCATGTCATTACATACATGATTTTTTTTTCTGGCCATGCCACTTGTTCATTTTCCTTGCATTACACAATGTGAATACTGAGCTTCACCTGTTGTTAAATGAAAAATGTAACCGATGGTCGTTGGCCGGTGCAGGTTTCTTTATGCATATTTGTGTTCCTTTGTACTTAGAAATCAAGCTGATGAATTACTTTAATATGGCCCGTGTAGAGATACAACTGTTGTACTTATGGTGAACTATATATCTTTGCCTATTATCATCTATGCTTTCCAATATCATCCATTGATGGAAACATGTAGTGTATATTGATTTGCCAACAAGCATTAGTATCTTGTGTTTTGTGACTGAAGCCAGAACCTGTATTAATTTTCATATATGCAAACTTTAAAAAAGTACCATTTTCGCCGAACGAAAAAGACAAACAAATCATAAGACAAAAACAAACACGTTTCGACCTCTTTGGTCTTTCTGCGTTTTCATCGTCTTGACGGTGGGAGTAACTCAAGACGATGAAAACGCAGAAAGCCCAATTTGAAGAGATTAGTGCTTGCTTGTTCTTCCCTTTCGTTGTGTTGAAGAAGACCAAAAAGGTGGAAACGCGTCGTGTTTTGTCTTGTGATTCGTTCGTCTCTTTCGTGAGGCGGGAAAGTTTTTTTCTTTCAAGTACGTTTTAGTTTCCACCTGCAGTTAGTTACCTCACTTTGAAACCAACTATTTGCATACTGTTTTTATTGAGGGGAAATTCTGAAAACTGCCAAGCAGGCCTAACACTTTGCCGCCAAACAACAGTGTGTTATCTCCAAGAGCTTTGAAAGAAATCATTCAAAGTAAACATAGTCGCTGCGTTTTGTCCAACATACATAGTACTGTTTCTCACTTTATACAAAATCTACTAGTAGACATATTATCTCTCTTTGACCTTGGCTGTTTTCTTCTGCGTTGTTTCTGTCTGGCTTTCCAATGGAATTATTTACTGCTACGAGTCGAAGAAGGTGATCCGCAAATGTTCAGCTCATCTTTTTTGCAAAATCTGCTTGATTGTTAGGCGTGTGATAAATTGTAAATCTATTCGTTGTGTGTAATAATGGGAAGGGTAAATCTACTTTAATACATATTTTCTTCCGAACTTGTTGACATTACTGATTAAAAAGGTGACTCGCGGCTCGCTTTTACAGATGTCTTGTAAATATTCGTTTAATAAAAGTTTCAATGATCCTGGCAAATACATTTATTTTCAGGGAATCAATATTCAGTATTTACATGAATACCTGTTAATTGCGTTTTCCTTGTTTCGTTTGTAAAGTTTGGCTCTATACATCCCAAGGAAGGTATCAGTCAGCATTGTGCAGCCATAGCAACAGTTGGCGTGGAGGATTGTAAAGCACATATGTGTCTTTGAGCATGGCAAATGAGCGAGGCTCCAATGGATCGAATAGCAAATGTACCAGCATTTCGCTCATGCACATCCACGCATGTGGGTGTGTATGTATGTGACTGTGAAAGATGTCCAATAAAACATAAGCAGTGATCACGCTAATTGTTCGTTCCACTCTTAAAAGCAGTATTCCCATTGCCATGTGCATATTCCATTATCATTTATTAAAACTCGGAAAGGAATGTCCTGTGAGTGTTTGAAAGAAAGTTTCGGTGTTCTGTCACATGTTTAGACGTTATATGAAACCTTCCTCCTTGCATGCTGATTCGGGAATATAGAGGTGTTTGAATTCTGACCTCCCTCAGGCATCAGAGTTGTTTTTTTTGTTGTTTTTTTTTGTTTGTTTTTTTTTTTGTTTTTTTCCCGCGTCTGAAGGTTAGTGACCTCGTTCATCTACTGAGCTTATATACAAATTACACATTCGGTTTTAGTGAAACTCGGTGGAAAGATGGAATATGACTCAAGGGCACATCCCTAAGATTTTGGTGCCGATCCGTGATACAAATCTGGATTTAAAGGACGGACCCAGAATCCATTAGATCAGGCAACATCTATTTGATATTTTTCAATGAACTTAAGTGAAAGGAAATGTGTTCCAAAGGCGAGCCTCTTAAATTCTGGTAAGGATCCGCATTCCGGATCCGGAGCAAAGGGTGGATCCATGATCTGTTTGACCTTCACGACCTTCCGAATATCCTTTCGGCTTCTAACTTTACTTTAGTCTTTGACATTAACTGTTATCTTTGGGTCTGGGTTGAAAGGTACTGTTTAACTTCAGCTCTACAAAACGTTAAATCATGGAGAATTATTTGTATTTTCCTGTGATTTTAGACAAATCTGATTTCGTTTACGACATATTAGTGATCTTCTTGGGTGCTCTGATTTCTTTGGCTTGAGACCTGCTTGAAAAGGTTTGAAATACAGAAGAAGTAAAACGCGTGACGTTTCTTTAATAGCAACTAAACTCTAAAACAGCCCCAACTGTCATAGCCATAAGAAGATGCCATTAACTCTCAATGAATGATTTTCTGCTAAACATTGGTTTATTAAACCTTCCAGAAACAATTTTATTGTTCGATTAATTCCTGTCACATCTTCTGTGCCATCTCAGTGGCACTGCACCCACACCACTCATTCCGAAGCCCCGTCCACAGCCACTGTCTGGCCCGTCCTGGAACACTCTTAGCACCTGCAATCTATAGGGAGCAGTCAGTATCAAGTCATGAGGCATCCCACCAGAGGAGACACTGCACTGCTTCTGAGGCACTTCGGTAGTTTTTAGTGGTGCCTGATCGGATCCAACATATCCAGGACACCACCTAATAAACTTCCTGCCGACGACAACAATTGCTGAGTCGCGGAGCCAGCGTGAACGATCTCTCCTTCCGGAGCACCACATTCGTCCAACGACAGCCCCCATGACTTTGCCAATAGCAGTGACCTCAACAGAACAACACCGAAGTCATAGACGTAGAGGGTTAATCCAAACTGAGATCTCCATGAGTGCAGGGCATGAAGGGCCAAGGAGTTTGATATCTTGTCGATGCTGATCGATGAGGATGCAGATGAAGACAATGCATCGAATTCCCCTTCTGGTCTGAGACTGTCTGGCAGGACTTTCACAATATACTCAGCCATCAATCAGGCCCGAGAAATACAGACACCTGCGGTATTGGCTAGGAAATTTGAGCAACACTCTCAGAGAAACATCCATTGAGTAGATAGTCGTAGACTTCCCAACTGAGCCCATACCAAACTGATCTGTGTGTAAGAGCCGATCGATTCACAAAAGTCTCACAAATAAATGGCTTTGATGGGAATTGAACTTACCACCTCCCAGCCGGGTCTCCGCGACGCTGTTTTGCCACGGCGGCTGGTTTGTATATATTTGTAGAATTACAATCAATTTCAGTTGTGAATGAGTAACCATTTAATCTCTTGTGATATCAACTTTTCTCTAAGACTTGGAAAGATCTGCGAAAATAAACTACTAATACGTGCGCCAAACACTGTTTTCATTGTTAAGTGTCATCAAGAACAGAGACCATATATGCTACCTCTCTCGTGTTTTCCGAATCAATACACCATGCCGTTTCCTTGGCTTCTCTGCAGATCCTTATGTTTCTTGTAGTATTTAAAAAAAAATCAATGGGGACAGCAGTATTTTCTTCCTTTATTGGAATTGTCACTTGTAGGAAAACAAAACAAACATCGTAGGAAAACAAAACACACATCGTAGGAAAACAAAACACACATCTCCAACTACCGCTACCACCACCACCCTTCTCTGGAAAAGAGATAACAAAGCAAACAAGCAAAAGAAAAACAAACAAACAAAAAACGTTCTTACTCTGTTGCTCAGTTCACCTCGCATGAAATTTCATTGTGAATGATCCATAAAAGTGTTTGTTTCAGCACTAAAAGCGTAGCTCGCACTGACGGCACAGCTACACTAACAATAGCAACGCCTCCCCTTCGTTCCTCTGTTGCTGTGACCACACGCCACAGTTAGGAATTGGCACGAAATCACTCGGGCCAAGCATAACTCTGAGCCATCATTTGATATTAAACTGATGATTGATCAAAGAACAACCCACCACCAATCATTTCACTTGTTTGTTTTTTTTAATTTCCTCCGATGACATCATTCACAGTCTTCACATGCATGGGTTTCCCCTTAGCTGATGTCACATTTCAGGCCTTCACACTCACCCTGAGCCTATCTTTGCGCCAGACGGTCTCCCCCAAACATCCCATTCCTTTGATTTTGATCTGTTTGCTTGGAACCACCAGGTTTGTACCTTGATGGCCGTATAAAAGAAAACAAGGAGACTGTCAGACATCATAAAATTATCAAAACAATCTAATTGCACCAGTCTATTAATACACGACTCCTTAAGCAAGGCCTCGGCACACGGATTTTTGGTGTGCAGCCTGTTACCAATAGCATAGACAAAGAAGGGGAAGAACTCTTCCCGCCAAAAAAGATCATCTACGTCATTTGTCAAACCACGTTCAAACTGATCTTACGCTTGAAACGGACACCATCATCTATTGTCCAATGAAAGCGCCAGTGGTGTATAGGGGATAGATTAGAAGTGGAGCTGGAACGGATTGCATTTCTTGAGTCAGTTTCTAAATACATCAGCAGTGAAACGGGAGGTAGCAGGTGCTATAAATGAAGATATCCTACTGTCAAGCTCTCCCAAGACACTCTACCTACTGAAAAAAGGGTTATGCTTTACTTTCTGAAGTGTGAACATGCGTAATGTATGGATGTCATGTATTGTAAGCTACTTCTCAACGTATTGTAATACAGTACCGTGTTTCCGTGGAAAGCTGTTAGTCAGAATGTCCGTGCCAATGGTGCTAATTGTGTTTTTTAGAACTGTAACAGACAAAGCCCATCTCTTTTACACAGATGAGGTCAATCAATGGGATTTTCCGATATCATAATAGGTTTCTATCTATCCAATCGACGCACAGTTTTTCTCCCTGCTTTTTAACATAGCACGAGCGTACTTTGTGTGTGTGTGTGTGTGTGTGTGTGTGTGTGTGTGTGTGTGTGTGTGTGTGCGTGCGTGCGTGCGTGCGTGCGTGCGTGCGTGTGTGTGTGTGTGTGTGTGTGTGGCATGCGCGCGCGCCGCGTGCATCCGGGCGTACGTGCGTGCGCGCGCCAGTTAATATATATATATATATATAGATATATACATATGTGCATACGTGTGTGTGTGTGTGTGTGTGCGTGCGCGCGCGCGCGCGCGCGCGCGCGCGTGTGTGTGTGTGTGTGTGTGTGTGTGTGTGTGTGTGTGTGTGTGTGTGTGCGACGAGCACGCACGTAGCTATGCTTAGTTCCCTCCGGGGGTTGCAACCTTGCCGTGGTCGGAGGGCTTGCGTGGTCCAGTGATCTTCTAGGCTTTGCTGACGGGGGCATCGATAGTCGACTAGATGGTTAGTTGTGGTGAACGCTTCTAGGCCTGTATAGCCAAGTTGCTGACTGGCCAAGCATTACGTGGTAGGAATTGATGCCCCTGGTAGGGTTTCCCATGTCAGAAAGGTTAGGAGTGAGGGCCCAGACAAATAGTAACCCATCTTTTCCCTATTCTATCTTCTGCCTTTCTTAATGGATCTTTTCTTTCTTCGTCTCCCCTTCAAGCCTTCTGTTCCACACTCTTTTTTTCTCTGATACTTGAGTCGCTGCCGTAAGCAGCGGGGAAGCCCAAGTTACAGTTACCTGGCGAGGGGCTGAGTGGCTGATCCCAATTCAGTCGCTAAGGTGCACTGTCTGGTTTTCATGTGGGACGGTACCAGGCTCACGGACGCCATTCTATGGCCATCCATTGTCCCTTCCCCAGCACGGCAGCTCTCCTGGGATGACTGTTTATCTCTGCCGGTATTTAAAACCTTCATGGCCTCAATAAACATAAAAACAGGAAAAAGAAGAAAACTGGGTTCCGACCCTTCCAGGGATACGGACTCGGATTCCGACACTGAAGTTCGGAATAGGATAGGTGCATGGCCCTCTTGGCTGATTATCCAGTCGGCAGATAGCGAGCGACCCATTACTAAGTTGAGTCCTTTTGCTGTTGCAAAGGGGCTGAAAGGTCTTGCAGGCGCAGAGCCGAAATCAGTCAAGAGGTTGAGGGATGGTTCCTTGCTGGTGCAGGTCGACCGAAAAGTCCACTCGGACAACTTATTGAGATCCGAAAGCCTTGTAAATTACCCCATCCGGGTGTCCCCTCACAAAAGTCTCAACTCCTCGAAAGGCGTCATCCGTTGCCGAGAATTGTTCGGGATATCTGAGGGAGAGATAAAGGCTGAGTTGGCTGATCAGGGAGTGGTCGAGGTCAGGAGGGCGACTTTTCGGAAAGGTGCGGAGAGGAAACCTACCAACACTCTGTTCCTCACCTTTGCTAAACCGACTCTTCCAGAGTCCATAAAGGTGGGGTACCTGAGAGTGAAAGTAGCCCTGTATGTGCCGTCCCCACTGAGGTGCTTCAAATGTCAACGCTTTGGACATGTCAAAGAGAGATGCCCGGGAGAGGAGGTGTGTGCCACCTGCAGCAAAGCAGTTCATGATGGTGGATGCGAATCCGCGAAATGCGTGAACTGCGATGGTGACCACCCTTCCTTTTCAAGAGACTGCCCTGTCTGGCGAATCGAAAGCGAAATCCAGCGAGTTAAAACAGAAAAAAAGATTTCGTTCTTCGAAGCAAAAAAGCTGGTGCAGGAGCAGAGGGGAACCCCGCTTCTTTTCTCGACAGTAGTCAAAAAATCGCTCAGAGTACCTCAGGTAGAAGTAGGCGTTCAGACAGACCCATGTGGTCTTGAACCTCTGAAATGTATTCCGACTTCAAGAACATCGCAAGAGAAAACGGCCGTTGGTGGGGGCCATAAACCCACCAGAGGATGTATTTCCAGTGCATCCTCTAAGCCTGCAGCTGTGCGGGCTGCCCAGCAAGGGGTCGCCCCGAGACGGCCCCCAAGCCGAGACCACCTCCCAAGGGAGGAGCCCCGACAGTGGCGTCGGGCAAAGTGGCGTTGGTGGAGTGCAGGGGAAAGCCTCCACCAACGCCATCAAAACCATTGAGTTCTTCCCCTCCAGGGAAGAAGAAACATCAAATTCCACCAGACAGACTGAAAAAAGCAGAGCTGAAATTACAAAATACATTTGATGCTCTGTATGACGAAGAGGAAGAGGACATAGACATGGATGATTAAGATCCTCATCCACAATGGATACAGTCTTGCAATGGAATATTAGGGGACTGTCTTCCAATTTTGAAGAATTGCAGCTGTTGTGCCGTGAGGCTAGGCCCATGCTTGTTTCACTGCAAGAAACTCTTCTAAAGTCTGACAAAACTTTTTCACTTTCTGGCTACAGCTCTCTAAACCTACCTGCACAATATGTTGAACATGGCGTTTCTGGCGGAGTAGCTTTGTTCATTCACAACTCTGTTCTGTACAGCCCAGTTGCTCTGCAGACTCCGCTGCAGGCAGTGGCAGCTCGGGTTACTCTTCACAAAACAGTTACTGTCTGTAGTTTGTATCTATCTCCAAATATCTGCGTCACTAAACGGGGCCTCATTTCGCTCTTGGAGCAGCTTCCCAGACCCTTCCTGCTGTTGGGGGATCTGAATGGCCACTCTCCTCTATGGGGAAGTGAGAGAACATCACCAAGGGGTCTGCTTTTAGAGGAAGTGTTTTCGGAGCTTGATCTGTGTGTCTTGAATGGGAAATCGCCAACTTACTTTCACTCCGCTAATGGCACCACATCTTGTCTGGATCTTTCTGTCTGTGACCCATCTTTGTTTTTGGATTTTGTTTGGGAGGTTGATGAGGACCTGCATGGTAGCGACCACTTTCCTGTGTTGCTTCGGTATACGAATGCAGAGAGTGAGTCTTTACCAGAACGCCTCAATTTCAACAAAGCAGATTGGGACCTCTTTGCCACTAAGTTTCTTATGGATCTGGAAGAGGACAAGATCCTGCAAAGTGAAGATCCGGCAGAAAGGCTTTCAGATTTCATACTGAATTGCGCAAAGTCAACCATCCACACATCTTCCAAGAAGCCCCTAATGCCAAAAGTTCCTTGCTTCAACTCTGAATGCAAGGAAATTAACAAAACCCGCAAAAGAGCTCAACGTCGGGTCTCTTGCAGACCTTCGATGCCCAACGTTCGAGCGCATCAGAAACTGAGGGCCAAATCCAAACACATATATAAGACCAGTAAACGTTTATCTTGGAAACAGTTTTGCTCAAGTCTCACATCCAAGACATCGAAGAAAAAAGTGTGGAAAATCATCAAGAAAATCAAAGGGAAGAACACCTGTCCCACTGTGAACCATCTTAAGTTTTCTGACTCTTTAATAACAGAGAAAAAAGCAGTTGCTAATCTGCTTGCTTCAACCATTAAAAAGAATTCCTCCTCTTCTAACAAATCAGCCAGTTTTGTCAAAATCAAAGCCCTCAAAGAAAAATCACCCTGCAACTTTTCATCAGATAACATGGAAGACTACAATCTTCCTTTCACTTTAAACGAATTGAAATCTGCCTTACTTTCTTGCAGCGATTCCTCTCCGGGTATAGATGAAATCCATTACAAACTTTTGAAACATCTTCCGCAAAACGGTCTGCACATCCTGCTACATGTCTACAACCATGTATGGACTACTGGTTTCTTTCCACCTTCTTGGCGAAAAGCCCTCATCATTCCCATTCCCAAACCTGGAAAAGATCTTTCTAACCCATCAAACTACCGTCCCATAGCTTTGACCAGCTGTGTCTGCAAGCTGATGGAGAAAATGGTCAATGCTAGACTCATGTGGAAACTCGAAACCGATGGCCTTTTGGCGAAAGAACAGTGTGGTTGCCGCAAACATCGAACCACAGTTGATCATTTGATCTGTCTGGAATCTACGCTTCGGAACGCCTTTCTGAACAAACAACACGCAGTGGCTATTTTCTTTGACTTGGAGAAGGCCTACGATACCACCTGGAAATCTGGGATACTTCATGATCT
Source organism: Conus canariensis (assembly GCA_033310375.1). Lineage (NCBI taxonomy): Eukaryota > Metazoa > Mollusca > Gastropoda > Neogastropoda > Conidae > Conus > Conus canariensis. Next base: position 73,413,392 of record CM065719.1, on the reverse strand, counting down.
CCCATGATCTTGGTTTTCGGGGTCATCTTCCACTTTTCATTCAAAATGTTTTGGCAGAACGACAGTTTCAGGTCCGGGTTGGCACCACTCTCTCTGATGTTCATGAGCAGGAGTTGGGTGTTCCGCAAGGAAGCATACTGTCTCCTGCCCTCTTTAGCATCAAGATCAACAACATTGTTAAATCTGTTCAACAGGGTTCAGACTGCTCATTGTTTGTGGATGATTTTGCTGTTTACGCAACTGGAAGCCTGTACCCGAGTGTCCAGCGCAGGCTCCAGCTTTGTGTAGATAAAATTCATAAGTGGGCGGATGAAAACGGCTTCGCTTTTTCTCCTACAAAGACACAGTGCATTCACTTCCATAATTTCCGTCAGTTTTTTTCCAGATCCTGTAATTCAAATAGGGAAATCTCCCATTCCAGCTGTCAAAGAGGCCAAATTCTTAGGAGTTATTTTTGACCAGAAACTCAACTTTCTCAGCCACATTAAAAACCTTGCCAGAAAGCTTTGAATATTCTGCGGGTTGTAGCACACACTGACTGGGGCGCTGATAAGATAACTTTGCTGCACCTCTACAGAGCCTTGGTCCGTTCCAAACTGGACTATGGTTGTGCTGTGTACGGCTCTGCAAGACCGTCTTACCTAAAACTCTTGGACCCTATCCACCATCAAGGGCTTCGTCTCTGTCTTGGAGCATTCAGCACCACCCCTGTGTACAGCCTGTATGCAGAGGCAGGTGAACCCTCACTGTCCAACCGCAGGCTGAAACTGTCTCTGAATTATTATATCAGACTGTTCTCGGAACCAGAAAACCCTGCCTATGACTGTGTTTTTGACCCTCCGTTCCAAAGTAAATTTGAAAACAACCCTAACTGTATTCCGCCGTTTGGTCTTCGTATGCAGCCTCACGTGCGGAATGCAGGTCTAGACTTAGGAGTTGTGTCCGATTTTTCCAAGTTTCCAGATGAGCCTCCGTGGACCTTTTTCACACCAGAGATTTGTTTTGATCTTGCAGCTTTTCGTAAAGAGTCTACCAGCTCTCTGGCATACAAGGCATTGTATTCTGACCTCTGTTCAAAATTTCCATCTTATCAGAAACTTTTCACTGACGGTTCCAAGTCTGAGGATGGAGTGGCCTGTGCAGCCTACTGCCCTGGGGCTCCTTCTCAGATACTGTTAGAACATATACCTCCAGATGCTTCTGTCTATTCCGCTGAACTTACTGCTCTGGTTCTGGCATTGAAGATAATCTCACAATCTAAGAAGAGGGACTTTCTGGTTCTGTCAGATTCACTGTCAGCGTTGGAGGCCATAGCTGGCCGCAACCTTCAGCACCCAGAACTTTTACACTTTTTTGAACTTTTGACCAAGTTGAAAGCGGATGGTTACAACATTATTTTGGCTTGGATTCCTGGTCATGTTGGCATTGGAGGGAACGAAATGGTTGATCGTTTAGCCAAGAATGCCACAAGAGAGAAACTGTCCAACATATATATCCCCTGCTCAGATCTGAAACCCAAAATTAACGATTATGTGAGAGACCTCTGGCAGGAGGACTGGAATACACAGACGGATAACAAACTCTTTCAGATCCGTCCAAACCTTAAGGAGTTCCTCCCATCTGCGTCTGGTGGTCGTAAAGAAGAAACAGTTCTGTGCCGGCTGCACACCGGCCATTCGTATTTTACCCATTCGTACCTTTTAAAGAGTGAAGAAGCTCCGTGGTGCATTCCATGTCATGTGCCACTCACAATGAAACATATTCCTTTAGAGTGTTGGGACTTGCACGATGTGAGACACAAACATTTTACGGCAGATTCCATGAAAACCTTGTTCAGAGATGTCCCACCTGATGCCATCTTTGAGTTCTTGAAAGAGATTAACATTTTTCATCAGATCTGAGTTTTTACAATGGAAAGATTTTTAACAAACTTTCGGATGGTTTTTCGATGTATTTTAAAGAATTGTGTGAATGAATGACTTGTGAGTTGATTTTAACGTGGTGACAGCCCTGATGTGGCCCTTTGCGATCGGCTGGGCTATAAGTAACATTATCTTATCTTATCTTATGCTTAGTTGTATTGAAAGAAAAAAATTACATTGCCTTACAGCCGACTTTCGTTCACTTTGTGGATGCGTCTCTGAGAGTGGTGCTCAAATTTTCTGAGTTACACTGCAGGTGTCTGTATCCCTAAGGCTCTGTTAACACAGGGATATTTTGTGAAAACAGGCGTGAAGTACAGCCCTGTCAAGCAGTTTCAGACCAGAAAGGACATCCACGGCATCATCTTCATAATCCCCAACCTCATCCATCAGCAGAAAAAAAAAACACTTTAAGTCCGTGTCTCTTCATGCCCTGCTTTCATGGTGACCTAAGTTTCGATAACCTCTTAAATTCTATGTCCTTGTTTGGTTCTGTCGGGGCAACCGACATCAGCAAAATTCCTGGCGACTGTTGTTGGACGGACCTCTTTTGGGAGAGATCACTCACACTAGGCCGCGACTGAGCAGTTGTTGTTGTTGGTAGGGGGCTGAGTAGATGGTGTCCCACGTATGTTGGATCAGAACAGGCACCTGTTACCGAACAAAATGTCACCACTGCACAAAATGTCACAATTGTGACATTTTGTGCCAGTTGTGACAATTTGTGCAGTGAAGGACTGCACAAAATGTCACAACTCACAGTTGTGACAATTTGTGCACCTATGCCCCATTTTCGAATTCACTGCTGCACAAAATGTCGCAACCTTTGTCAGTCTTGATAGCGAGCAGACTATTAAGTTCGTTCGTGTCTGTTTTTTTCGTGTGTGTGTATGTTGTGTGTGTGTGTGTGTGTGTGTGTGTGTGTGTGTGTGTGTGTGTGTGTGTGTCCCATATCGGTCAAAACAGACATTTTTGGCAATGTCTCTTCAACCACTTAAGACAGCCTTCTCAAATTTGTTGATTAGGTAAGGTATGCTGATACTGCTCGCAAAAAATCAAGGTCAAAGGTCAAGGTCAAGGTTACGCTGATCGTTGAACACCCATTTCCTTTTTTTTCTGCAATATCTTCCACATCCTTCAAGCTAGATTTTCAAAACTTGCTACACAGGTGCATAGCCTTGGGGACAACAGCTGACAACAACCCGTGCGCGCGCGCACACACCCAAATTGCCCTAAAACTTGTATAAGAAAAAATGGACAATCATAAACACATGTGAAAACTACATACATACCATGCATAGTACGGATGTATATGAGAACAATTGCTCAAGACTAACAAAGTGCAAGAGAGATGAGCATGCGAATCAAGACAAATCGTGTTGTTTCTATTAGCCTCATCTACCAACATGGGCCATCTTGTCTGGGATGTCACCTCGTAAACATGTGCAGTGAATACAGACTAATAGTATATATTATATATAAAATTGAAAATTTTAAATTGCAAGCCAAATTGAAAAACGCAAAAGAAAATGTGCACATCGTATAGTATATCCACCCATCAATCCACCCACCCACACACACCCACACCCACACAGATAAGAGAGAGAGAGAGAGTTGTGACAATTTGTGCAGCAGTGATTTAAAAAAAGGCATACAGATGCATAAATTGTCATAATTGTAACATTTTGTGCAAATTTGTGCAAATTGTGACAATTTGTGCAGTCAATAACTGCACAAAATGTCATTGTGACATTTTGTACAATGGTGACATTTTGTGCGGTAACAGACACCCCGAACACCATCGAAATGGCTCGGCAACAGAGCAGTGTCTCTTCTGGTGGGTAGCATCATGAAAACTTGACATTGGCTGCTCCCTGTGGATTGCCGGTGCTGGGCGCGCGTGTGCGTGCGGATGCAGTTTATGTGTATGCGCGCGCGCGCGCGCGCGAGTGTGTGTGTGTGTGTGTGTGTGTGTGTGTGTGTGTGTGTGTGTGTGTGTGTGTGTGTGGTGTGTGTGTTGTGTGTGAATCAAGGAGGTCCCCCCCCTTCCCCGCACCCTCCCCTTTGTGTCTGTATTTCCACAATGCTAGTAAACACGCCTTAAGGTTTTAAACCATTCAGATGGAAAACATGCGTACAGATGGAACAGATGTTATTGGATATGCTGACCTTGGTCATTTTCTCAAGATCAACTGGCGCCCCCTGGTGATCCTCGATAGCCCGGATGTAGTGGGTGATCTCCTCCTGGATCCTTTCAGCCAGCACGTTCTTGCCCATGCCCATCTGACGGAGAATCTCCAC
>CM065719.1:73369169-73406669 GCA_033310375.1 Conus canariensis | reverse complement strand
AAACACGACCTGATGCCTGTACTGGCGTAGCTCTTCTTTCACAATCGCCACACACACTGTATAGGTATAGGAATACTTAATAAGAACAACCTAAATATGTGTACCTTCTTCTTCTTGCTCCTGTTGTTTTTGTTTTTGTTGTTGTTGCTGTTGTTGTTGTTGTTCGTCTTCTTCTTCTTTAAACACCACCACAACTAATCTGTTACCAGTCCAACATAACATCACTTTCCTTGTATGAAGACAAGACCTGATATCTACACTGACTTAACTCGCATTCGTTCACTGCCAAAACCTTGTCTATTGCCAGTCCAACGCCATTTTCCTCTCACTGAGACCTGATGCCTCTGATAACCTTTGCATGACTGATAATACATTGGATTTTGGTTTAGGAATAAGAAATGTGTCATATCTTCGTTCACGCGCTAGATAATTAAGTTAACGCCGTCCCGATGGTGTGTCGCCTTGGCGTTGGTGGGGCGGCTTGCGTGTTCCGATGACCCCCAGAGCTATGTGGGCGGGGGCATCGGCCCCTGGCAGGTTCAACCATGCTCAACAGGTCTGTGGGGTAGGAGCCAGACGAAACGATACACCCTGGTCCTCAGGTTGGGGGTTGTCAGTGGGCTAACTACTCACTCACCGAAAGTAAACATTAGTTACGGATACCATCAACAGCAAGACTAACACCAACTCAGTTTGTAGGGGATCTGGGGCTCCACCTAGGAGACTTATGACACACTGCAGCCAAACCCATCAGGAAGCTTTAGAGCCAACGACCCCGTTTTGCCCGAGAACAACCTTGATGAAGGCCCCAAAGCTGTTATCACAGAAGAGACCCATCCTACTTGGATCGTGGAATGTGAGTACGCTGCGGGAGACTGGACGATGTGCACAAGCGGTGAGGGAGATGAACCAGTACCATCTCACAATACTCGGCCTGTGCGAAGTCCGATGGAACTCTCATGGAGAGACTAAGCTACAGACAGGAGAGACATTGCTTTATTCTGGCCAGGAGAACGAAGACGACCTCCACGAAGCCGGAGTAGGCTCCTGCTGTCCAAACAGGCCGCCAAGAGTCTGATAGAATGGGAACCAGTGTCAGACCGCATCAACACCGCGCGGTTTGAGTCCCGTTTCCAGAAGGTGTCCCTTGTCATGTGCTACTCCCCCTCTAGCACCGCGGGGGAGGAAGACAAGGACAACTTTTACGCCCAGCTCCAGTCAGTCGTCGACACATTCCGAAACGGGACATGCTCATCCTGATGGGGACATGAACGCCAAAGTCGGGAGAGACAACACTGACAGAGAGCAGGAGACAACATGGACTAGGTGACATGAATGAGAATGGAGAATTGCTCCCTGACTTCTGTGCTGTCAACAGGCTTGTGATCGGAGGCACGCTCTTCCCACACCGGCGCTGCAAGGCCACTTGGGTATCACCTGACCATCAGACAGAGAATCAAATAGACCACGTCATTGTAAGACAACGGTTCCGTAGCTCCTTGCAGGACGTGAGAGCAAAGAACGTTATTTATAACAGTTAAAAACCGTTAAAAACACCAAACCCTATAAAAACTGTTTAAAACCCAATCTTCTGAGGTTGGCGGCCACGAGAGTCATCGGATCGCCACCAAACTTGACATAAGCCTACAGGAACATCCAGCGGGTAACACAGGGTCATTAGATAGTCATTATGACCATTAAATTTGACCGTTAAAAGCCGTTCTTTTCAAAATTTAGGTTGTTCTTGATAAAATTCGGTATACATGTGCAGTTTTAAACGCCGAAAAATGATATACAATTTTTACGAACCAAAATTCAAAATTGACCGTTAAAAAACGTTATTTTATAAATTTAGAGTATTCTTGAAGAAATTCGATATACATGTGCAGTTTTAAACGCTAAACAATGATACACAACCTTTAAGATCCGAAACTTAACATTGACCGTTAAAAACCGTTATTTCCATCTTGATCCAGTGGGTTTGGGGCATGCATGTGTGAAAACAATAGAATGTATAGAGAGAGAGAAGAGAGAGGAGAGTGAGAGAGAGTGGAGAGTGTGTGTGTGTGTGTGTGTATTTGTGTGTGGGGGGAGGGGTGGGAAGATGTGGGGGGGGGGTGATTATAAATCAAAACAATAAATACATGTTTGCCGTCACGTGAGTATCGCAAAGAATATTCATATCCTGGGCAACGCCGGGTGACCCTGCTAGTCTGTTGATAAACAAGAATGTACGGAAATCGTTTTGATATGTATTTAAGGGCTGTTTCTGTTAATAATGAATATTTTTGTCTTGATAAAAAGGATGAACGGAAATCAGTCTTTGAAATGTAGTGATTATGTGAAATGATAAAAATATTCTTGTCTTGATAAAAGAGACGAACGGAAATCATTTTTATATGCAATGATGTATTCTTGGTACATTTGTAAAAAGGTCTATGTGGAAATCCTTTCCCCCAGTGTGCAAAAACGTGATTTCGAAAATCATAGAATGTTCTATTGTAATATTGTATTGAAACTTTGTAGATTTCGCTATGGGTAATTTCCCCAAGTTCTGGTGAAATATAAAGTAACTGTAAGTTATGAATACGAATAATAACCATGATGAATAATAGCCATGTTGTAGGCTAGATAATCAAGGTAGTTATCAGATCCCCTAGGTAAAGTCGTAGCCCTGGTGTGACCAGGAACTGGCTGCCACTGCTACCGGGTCTGGGGCGTAGCCAGGATCTACGCCCATCCCCCACCCCCCACCCCCATCCCCAGTCTCCACCCTGCTGGGGGTGTGGAGAGATCAATTTGGAGATCGACAGTGACCCGTTGTGCCAGCTGTGCCAGAGCCGCCGCTTCTGCTGGGCCAGAGCCGCCGCTCCTGTGGTGTTAGAACCAGCGACCTGTTGTGCCAGCTGTACCAGAGCCGCCGCTTCTGCCGTGTCAGAGCCGCCGCTCTTGAGGTGTTAGAACCAGCGACCTGTTGTGCCAGTTGTACCAGAGCCGTCGCTCTTGCTGTACCAGGGCCGTCGCTTCTGTGGTGTTAGAACCAACGATCTGTTGTGCCAGAGCCGCAGCTCTTGTGTGGCGATAGAACCAACGATCTGCTGTGATGGAGCCGCTGCTCCTATTTGTGTTAGAGCCGCAGCTCTTGTATGTTGGAGCCGTCGCTCCTGTGTTGGACAGTGCCGTCGCTCCGGTTCGGTGTTGGACTATGGAGCTGCTCCTTCTGATGGTGCGAGACCCAGGAGAAGACTTTTCTTCATCGCTCCTTGCAAGTGACTTGTGACGTCCGAGGAACTGTCGTATTGGGCCGGACGTGACCTATAGTAGAAATAGTATTATTCATCTTATTTATCTACGCCTCTGTAGTGTGTACGCCTAGAGCTTTGGTGTACGTTACAATTTTACTCTCTTGATGATATTATTGTGTTTTGTGAATTTGTGTGTTGATGGCTCGGGCGGCATAAGGAAAAAAACCCGTTGAATTGAGACTTGTTGCCTGGCTGTCTATGTTTCGGTTAGTGTGTGTGTGTGTGTGTGTGTGTGTGTGTGTGTGTGTGTGTGTGTGTGTGTGTGTGTGTGTGTGTGTGTGTGTGTGGTGTGTGTCTTCCAATAAAGGAAGAAAATACTGCTGTCCCATTGATTTTTTTAATACAAGAAACATAAGGATCTGCAGAGGAGCCAAGGAAACGACATGGTGTATTGATTCGGAAAACACGAGAGAGGTAGCATATATGGTCTCTGTTCTTGATGACACTTAACAATGAAAACAGTGTTTGGCGCACGTATTAGTAGTTTATTTTCGCAGATCTTTCCAAGTCTTAGAGAAAAGTTGATATCACAAGAGATTAAATGGTTACTCATTCACAACTGAAATTGATTGTAATTCTACAAATATATACAAACCAGCCGCCGTGGCAAAACAGCGTCGCGGAGACCCGGCTGGGAGGTGGTAAGTTCAATTCCCATCAAAGCCATTTATTTGTGAGACTTTTGTGAATCGACTGGCTCTTACACACAGATCAGTTTGGTATGGGCTCAGTTGGGAAGTCTACGACTATCTACTCAATGGATGTTTCTCTGAGAGTGTTGCTCAAATTTCCTAACCAATGCCGCAGGTGTCTGTATTTCTCGGGCCTGATTGATGGCTGGGTATATTGTGAAAGTCCTGCCAGACAGTCTCAGACCAGAAGGGGAATTCGATGCATTGTCTTCATCTGCATCCTCATCGATCAGCATCGACAAGATATCAAACTCCTTGGCCCTTCATGCCCTGCACTCATGGAGATCTCAGTTTGGATTAACCCTCTACGTCTATGACTTCGGTGTTGTTCTGTTGAGGTCACTGCTATTGGCAAAGTCATGGGGGCTGTCGTTGGACGAATGTGGTGCTCCGGAAGGAGAGATCGTTCACGCTGGCTCCGCGACTCAGCAATTGTTGTCGTCGGCAGGAAGTTTATTAGGTGGTGTCCTGGATATGTTGGATCCGATCAGGCACCACTAAAAACTACCGAAGTGCCTCAGAAGCAGTGCAGTGTCTCCTCTGGTGGGATGCCTCATGACTTGATACTGACTGCTCCCTATAGATTGCAAGTGCTAAGAGCGTTCCAGGACGGGCCAGACAGTGGCTGTGGACGGGGCTTCGGAATGAGTGGTGTGGGTGCAGTGCCACTGAGATGGCACAGAAGATGTGACAGGAATTAATCGAACAATAAAATTGTTTCTGGAAGGTTTAATAAACCAATGTTTAGCAGAAAATCATTCCCTGAGAGTTAATGGCATCTTCTTATGGCTATGACAGTTGGGGCTGTTTTAGTGTTTAGTTGCTATTAAAGAAACGTAACGCGTTTTACTTCTTCTGTATTTCAAACCTTTTCAAGCAGGCCTCAAGCCAAAGAAATCAGAGCACCCAAGAAGATCACTAATAGGTCGTAAACAGAATTACAAGACTTATGTTACTGGTTTGTATGGAATAAAAAAAAAGATAGAATTAGTCGAAAAACAGTTATTAAAGATGTACAGGATGGTGGGTTGAATCTACCTGACATAAATGCTCTCATCACTGCATTAAAATCAACATGGATAAAAAGACTGAGACAAACAACACACAGATGGAGAGACATGTTGATTTTTTCATACCCAATTATTGAGAACATTGCGAAATACTCTCCAAATCATCTGTGCATCACCACTCAAGACAATGTTTTCTGGAAACATGTATTCATGTCGTATAGGCAGTTCTACTACAACATAAAACCAGAAAATGCTAGAGAACTACTTGCAGAACCAATTCTTTACAATGAACATATCAAAATAGAAAATAAACTGTTAAAACACAAAAACTGGAACAACAGAAATGTATTTAGATTATCTGATTTTTTCAAAGCCAATGGAGATTCACTATCCCATGAGGAATTCAGAACAAAGTATAACATCGAAATAGATTTCCTATCTTATGGTGGATGCATATCATCCATTAAAAAATACATCAGAGAACAAGGGTTTGAGAATGAGATAAAAGATAACATTGAAGCGGAAGTCAACACAGCACTAAAGAAAATATATTCTGTAGATAAAGGTTCCAAAACTTATTACAGAGTTATAGTAAAAGATAACTGGGAACCAAACTGTTGTGCAAAATGGACGGAGAAGCTAAATCGGCAGATACCTTGGAAGAAATGCTTTAGAAAAATTCATCAAATTAAGATATTAAGCTAAAATGGATGCAAATAAGAATAGTGCATCGAATAATTGCAACGAATGTAGCTCTGAAAGAAATATGAATAGTAGAAAGTTATAACTGTAGTTTCTGTGAAGAGGAAAAAGACAGCATTGAACATATGTTCTGGAGATGCATACATGTCAATAAATTCTGGAAATCATTGCAAGAATTAATAAAAGGAAAGTGTTTAATAGCGAATAATCTGTCTCTGACTGAAAACACAATAATATTTGGAGCAGATGACAATTCCACAACGGATACAACATTCGATCTTATAATTCTGATAGCCAAACACTACATTTTTAGCTGTAAAATAAACAAATGTAAGCCTTCATTAACAGTATTTCTAAAAATACTAAAGAGAAGATATAATCTTGAAAAATACATATCAACTGTACAATTGAATCTGCTAAAAATTTAACACTAACTGGATCAATTATGAAGTATTATTTGAAAATTGATTATCAAAATCATAAGATACCTGGATTTAATATGTGCATGTGTATGTGTATCATTAAATCAAAAGAAGAGAGAAAGTGGGGGTGTGGGTGGGTGGGGAGGGGAGGGGGTGTAAGTGGAGTGAGCGGGTGTGTTTGTTTGCCATTATGTGCTTGTAGTTTTTTGTAAGAACTCAGAGGATTGTGCCTAGTGATTTTTGTTTGTGTATGTGTTTGTATATCCAACAACAACAACAAAAAGTTTCCTCGGCATACATTGAACTCTCACTCAAACCCATTCAAACCGAAAAAAGATAACTCATTTGTAATATGTTTCACGGATTGTTTGCTACAATATTGTCAAACATGTACAAATATGATTAATAACAAAAAATATGTGGTAATTTGCATCTGGAAATGTACAGCAAAGAGAAAGATCATGTTGATGAAAGAATGGAGAAGAGAGAAAGAAGGAACTGTGGAATGGAAGACAGAATGAGGTAAAGAAATTAAAAAAAAGGTATTTAAAAAGAATATGTCGTAAACGAAATCAGATTTCTCTAAAATCACAGGAAAATACAAATAATTCTTCATGATTTAACGTTTTGTAGAGCTGAAGTTAAACAGTACCTTTCAACCCAGACCCAAAGATGACAGTTAATGTCAAAGACTAAAGTAAAGTTAGAAGCCGAAAGGATATTCGGAAGGTCGTGAAGATCAAACACATCATGAATCCACACTTTGCTCCGGATCCGGAATGCGGATCCTTACCAGAATTTAAGAGGCTCGCCTTTGGAACACATTTCCTTTCACTTAAGTTCATTGAAAAATATCAAATAGATGTTGCCTGATCTAATGGATTCTGGGTCCGTCCTTTAAATCCAGATTTGTATCACGGATCGGAACCAAAATCGTAGGGATGTGCCCTTGAGTCATATTCCATCTTTCCACCGAGTTTCACTAAAACCGAATGTGTAATTTGTGTATAATCTCAGTAGATGAACGAGGTCACTAACCTTCAGACGCGGGCAAAAAAAAAAAAAAAAAAAAAAAAGAACTCCGATGCTTGAGGGAGGTCAGAATTCAAACTGCTCTATATTCCCGAATAAGCATGCAAGGTGCTCTGTTGGCAGCACCTCGTTCTGTTTTGGATCGCATTTCTGAAAAATCTATTCAAGCTGGAACCAACAAAATTCCCTTTGAAGACAGTGTGAGGGATCTGGGTGTCCATTTGGATAGTACGCTGTCCATGAATGTCCAGATCGGTCACCTGTGTCGTTCAGCCTATTTGGCTTTGAGAAAGATCGCGTCAATTCGCTCATATCTTACACAGAAAGGGACTGCCCAACTTATCTGTTCCCTCATCATGTCAAAACTCGATTACTGTAACAGCATTCTTGCTGGTCTTCCCGCTGTCGATATAAACCGACTTCAACGTATACAAAACAACGCAGCCAGACTTGTTTTCCAAAAGTCCAAAAGAACCCACACTACACCTCTGTTAGTTAGACTACATTGGCTTCCCTATCATGCGCGCATTCAGTATAAACTCGCAACACTTGCCGTCCGACACTTTGATGAAACATTGCCTGCTTATCTTTCCAACACACTTGTCACTTATCAACCCTCTCGCACTCTCCGCTCTAGCAATGACAAACTTCTCAAGCTTCCCCGCATGAAACTGAAATCCTTTGGCCAACGTTCTTTCAGTTATCAAGCCCCCCTTGTCTGGAACTCCCTCCCCTCCCAGCTCCGCTCTTCACAGACTCTCTCTGCGTTCAAATCTGGTCTAAAAAGCATCTCTTTCAGAAGTCCTTTTGTCTTTCTACATAGCATACGAGTTAATGCGTGTTTCCCATGCATTCTCCATCCTTTTGCCTCTTGTATGTGCACGCGCGCTTCCGTGCCTGAATGCTTATGTACTTTTGCGTGTGTGCGTTCGTGTGTGTGCGTTTACGCGCGTGGGCTTTGTTGCTTCGTGTTGAGTTTGCCCTTGTGTGTGTGTGTGTGTGTGTGTGTGTGTGTGTGTGTGTGTGTGTGTGTGTGTGTGTGTTGTGTTGTCTGTCTGTCTGTCTGTCTGTCTGTCTGTCTGTCTGTCTGTCTGTGGGTGTGGTGCTCCCTTCTGCATGTTTTATATTGTATCCCGTGCAGTGTTCACGAAATTGGAGGCGGGTGAGTGGGGGTGGGGGGGGGTGGGGATGGGGGCTGGTTCTTTTCTTCTATTCCCAAATTCTTGTCGAGCGTTGTTCATATAATGTCATGTGTGTGGTGTGTGTGGGGTGGCGGTGTGTGGGGGGGGGGAGGTGGGGGAGGACAGAGTGGGGGGGATGTGGCTTGTTCATCTGTTTTAGTGCTTGCTTTGTGACCTATTGTTTTGATGCCTTTTTCTCAGTATTGTGCAATGTTTATGGAAACTTTTATTTTTCCTGTATTGTGAAGCGCTCTGAGGATGAGTCTTCTTCTCTCATCGAAGAGCGCTATATAAGCTCGATTTATTATAATCATTAAAGAGGAAGATTTCATAAAAACGTCTAAACATGTGACAGAACAACGAAATTTTCTTTCAAACACTCACAGAACATTCCTTTCCGAGTTTTTAATAGATGATAATGGAATATGCACATGACAATGGGAATACTGCTTTTAAGAGTGGAACGAACAATTAGCGTGATCATGCTTATGTTTTATTGGACATCTTTCACAGTCACATACATACACACCACATGCGTGGATGTGCATGAGCGAAATGCTGGTACATTTGCTATTCGATCCATTGGAGCCTCGCTCATTTGCCATGCTCAAAGACACATATGTGCTTTACAATCCTCCACGCCAACTGTTGCTATGGCTGCACAATCCTGACTGATACCTCCCTTGGGATGTATAGAGCCAAACTTTACAAACGAAACAAGGAAAACGCAATTAACAGGTATTCATGTAAATACTGAATATTGATTCCCTGAAAATAAAAGTATTTGCCAGGATCATTGAAACTTTTATGAAACGAATATTTACAAGGCGTATAGTAAAGGCGAGTCACCTTTTTAATCAGTAATGTCAACAAGTTCGGAAGAAAATATGTATTAAAGTAGATTTACCCTTCCCATTATTACACACAACGAATATATTTACAATTTATCACACGCCTAACAATCAAGCAGATTTTGCTAAAAAAAAGATGAGCTGAACATTTGCGTATCACCTTCTTCGACTCGTAGCAGTAAATAATTCCATTGGAAAGTCAGACAGAAACAACGCAAAAAAAACAGCCAAGGTCAAAGAGAGATAATATGTCTACTAGCAGCAGATTCTGTATGAAGTGAGAAACAGTACTATGTATGTTGGACAAAAAGCAGAGACTCTGTTTACTTTGAATGATTTCTTTTAAAGCTCTTCAAGATGACACACTACTTTTGCGCGGCAAAGTATTAGGCCTGCTTGGCAGTTTTCAGAATTTCCCCTTTAAAAAAAAAAAACAGTATGCAAATAGTTGGTTTCAAAGTGAGGTAACTAATGCAGGTGAAAACTGATACGTTCTTAAAAGAAAAAAAAATTTCCCGCCTCACGAAAGAGACGAATTAATCACAAGACGACGCGTTTCCACCTTTTTGGTCTTCTTCAACACAATGAAAGGGAAGAACAAGCAAGCACTAATCTCTTCAAATTAGGCTTTCTGCGTTTTCATCGTCTTGAGTGTTGTTTGTCTTGCCTGAAGAAGACCAAAGAGGTCGAAACGCGTCGTGTTTTGTCTTATGATTTGTTTGTCTCTTTCGTTCGGCAAAAATGGTACTTTTTGTTTTAATTTGCATATATGAAAATTGATAAGGTTCCGGCTTCAGTCACAACACACAAGATATTGATGCTTGTTGGCAATCTATATACACAACATGTTTCCATCAATGGATGATATTAAAAAGCATAGTTAATGATCCGCAAAGATATATACTTCACCATAAGACAACAGTTTTATCTCTACACGGGCCATGTTACAGTAATTCATCAGCTTGATTTCTAAGTACAAATGAACACAGATATGCATAAAGAAACCTGCACCGGCCACTGACCATCGGCTACATTTTTCATTTAACAACAGGTGAAGCTCAATATTCACATTGTGTAACACAAGGAAAATGAACAAGTGGCATGGCCAGAAAAAAATTCATGCATGTAATGACATGATTTCATAAATCATTACAAGTATGTTAAACGAAGCAAAGTAAGGAAGTCAAGGCAAGTGCTGATTCTCTGCAAATCTGAAAGAGCTAAAACATCACAGAAAAAGTCGCATCCTTGGAACTGCGCGGATTTTGTATAGTTGTGGAATGTGCGTCAATCCGAATTGTCCTTCCAAAGGTGGCAGCTGTCCCTCTTGCGGTGGCAGGAAGTGGAAGTGCTGGATGAGATTTGCCAGGTACAGAAACAGTTCATCCGGGCCAGAGACTCCCCCATGCACACACGTCGGCCTGTGAAGAGAACATTTATGATTTGATCACTTACAATAATTATTGAAAAGCAAATCTGGCGGAAAATATGTCCATTACCTTCAACCAGGTTTCTGCTGTTACAACTGTCGAGATAAAGTCTGGAATAAAACTAACTTGACTGTCAAACACTTTTAATATTGCACAGCCTATTTTCGTCGACACATACGAACAGCATCCAATAAACCATAGGTTCAGGTAAAATCACAAGGATGTGGAGCATGTGCCCCATTTGGACGAAACCTCAACACTGATCGGCTCCCTGAACAATACAAAGAAAAACGTAGAGATAAATCTTTCACACCTACCTCTGGTGGAAAATGTAAAAAAAAAAAATTAATCAGATTTTAAACTGGCACAGTTTCACTGTAACAAAATAGAAATGATCAATGCGTGCTGATGGATTTGGAAACAAGATAATGTTATAGGAGTGTACTCATTTGATTTATTTCCAGTTACTCCAAATGTATTCTTAGTTTTGAAAATGTCTTCATTTTGATTTCAAATTCGAATTTTGAATAATGAGATCAATGACCTACAAATGGATTAACATCATTACTTAGAAAAATACCGTGGAGTTACACATCTATGTGACACAATGTGCAAACAGTTGGCTTGTTTGGTTAGTTGCTTGCCTTTGTTAATGTTGTTGGTGTTTTTGGTCAGGATTTGAAGAATTTGAATCAGTAAGGCACTTACACCATAATGTTCCTAGTCTGTTTCACATAAACAAATAAATGAATAAGTGCAGACAGATAGATAGATAGATAGATAGATAGTTTTAGATAGATAGATAGATAGATAGATAGATAGATATAAAAAAAAACTATGGGCACTGAAAAAAAAAAATTCATAAAAGGCTTATCATAGAGATCTTTTTGTATAGCACAATCAGTCGATTCACAACGTGAGAAATGTTAACTGTTAAAAGATACTAAGAGAAGAAAGAAATTGTGCACACTAACTCTGGTTACATACTTACCCATACTAAAAGGAACCAACTCCTCTGATCGTGTCAGTTTTCCGTTAGGGCCGATGAATCGCTCAGGGCGGAAGTTTTCAGGATCTCCCCAGATTTCCGGATCCGCTAGGGCACAGGTCAGAGCTGGGATGATGGCGGTGTCTTTCGGGATGACATACCCACGGAACGTAGTGTCTCGGGAAGTAGCGTGCAGAATGGACAGAGGGGCGATGTCTCCTTTACGCAGGACTTCCTGGATCGTGGCATCCAGGTAGGGCATCTTCGGCTTGTCGCTCATGCTGGGCAGGCGATCAGTTCCAACAACTTCAGAGATTTCCTTGAAGCATTTGTCCTGGACGTGAGGGTAGTGGAGGAGGAAAAGCAGGGCCCATTGTATGGCTGTAGACGTTGTCTCCGTGCCAGCAGCAAATAAGTCACCGACGGTTTTTCTGTAGGCCTTCCCCTTAAACAGTAGTACAAAAATAAACTTAAAAGAAACATTATTGTTCCTCCGAACGACAGAGACAAACAAATTATGAGACGAAACAAGACGCGTTTCGATCTGCTTGGTCTTGTTCAGGCAAGACAAACAACATTCGAGGGAAAGAAAAAGGAAGTATATATAATCATTTATCTCCTCAAATTGGGCACAAAATGGATGTGAGGAGATACGTGATTGTTCGTTCTTCGTTTTTATTGTCTTGCATGTTGTTTGTCTTGTCTGAAGAAAACAAAGAGGTCGAAACACATCGTGTTTCACTTCACTTTGAAACCAAAAGTACAAAAATGTTTTAGACTGTTCGACAGACCCATTTCGCTAAAGTATTCTTATTACTCAGTCGTACGTTCCTGTGACTGTTTTCTTTACAATCAGTAAATAAAAATGTTTGTTTTCAACATTTGCTTCTGTTGGCAGGCACTTTCTGCTAGCGAGGCCCATATGATAAAGACTGAACTGTAATGCGCAAGACATAGCAAGATGGATTTAACTATCTGTCCAAAATACTTTCTTCGAGGTGGAGCCAGCCCTAGGACAACCAAGCCTAGCCTCCATTGAATCGTTTCAAAATCAAACTGATGAGATCACCGAAAAGGAGCGTCATTTGAAGCAGCAGACCACAGTTCTCGGGGTTTGGCTGTAGCTATAGCTCAGACTTTCACAAAGAAGTGCATGCCCACCATGAAGACAGAAAAATGAAGACAGATTCAGTTGTGCGCAAGCGCAGGGTACAACTAAATCTAGACAGAGACATATTGAAGGACAGACAACCGATAGACAGATGGATAAATAGACCAGACAGACGGATAGATAGATAGGCAGATCGATAGATAGATAAATAGTTAGACAGATCGAAAGATGTATCGATAGATAGATATATAAATAGGTTGATAGATAGAGATACATGCATGCATACATACTAACATGGACAGCTATATAGACAGAAGAAATATGTGGCTGTGAATAGTCAATATAAAGCCTGGTTTATGACTGAAAGAGGCTGGCTGCGTGGTAATGAAACTTCGCCCTATTAAAATGTAATGCTGAACAATTAAGTAAAACTAAAAGAATTATGCAAACAGTATAAATGTGAGGGACAATCTTTGAGCCTATGCTTGAGGATCCATTCAAGGATGCAAGGGAGATCAAAAGATATAGAACAGTCTAAGTGGTCAGCTCTGCTGTTCAATAACTCAAGCATTGTCAGTGGCTAAGAATTGTGCAGAACAACCTTTACTTGGATCTCTAAGAGATGCAATCTCCCACTGATTGACCAAACAATATGATGCTGAACAATTAAGTAGTGGGGGAAAACAAGTGCAGGCTAACAAAATTAAAATTTAGAAAGAAAAGGGGTTAGCTACCGCCGCAAACACAGACAAACAGATTACAGGACGAAACGCAATGCATTTCGACCTCTAGGGTGCAAAATATGCGCCGAATATGCGAAGATAGGTGGTTTCTCGTTCTTCGTTTTCACTGTCCTAATTGTTGTTAGTTTCTGCCCGAAGAAGACCCAAGAGGTCGAATTGCATTGTGTTTTGTCCGCAATCTGTTTGTCTGTGTTTGTGGCAATAAGTAATCATTTTCTTTTCAAATTTTGCTTCATTTTCCGCCCTCTGTCACTTCGTTTTGAAACTAACTTTGTCCTATTAAGTTTTTCTGTGTGACAATATACAAACATACCATCAAACAGCCTGCTTAAGACAACGCATGAATAGCACTGTAACACAGTTATAGATTTTGCACACTGTACAAATGTTGGTTCCGCACCAGGTTCCGCACCAGGTTCCGCACATAATCATTGGTCGGAACCTGGTCACTAACCTAGTTGGGCCCCACGAACCACTTCTGGTAACCGTCAAACGACGGAAGATGGCATGATTTGGCCACGTCATTCGTCACAACACCCTCTCCAAAACCATCCCTCAAGGTACCGTTGAAGGAGGGCGCAGACGACGACGGCAGAGAAAGAGCTGGTCCGACAATATAAAGGACTGGACCAAAATGACCATGCCAGATTCCTCACGACAGCTACCAACAGAAGAGCCTGGAGAGAAACGGCGGCTGTCTCACGTCCCCCCCCCTCCCCCCGCCAAAGACCCAGCGGTCAGGGGAATGACTGACTGACAAATGTTGACAGAGAGTGATAAATCTCTTCGCTGATGTATCTCAAAATGAGAATCTTTACTTCAAAACTGAGTTTTGTTTATGAATGGAGACAAAACACTTAAACTGCTTGCATATAGCTAACTTATATTCCATACAGGTAAGGGCAATCTTAAGAAAGAAAGGAACAGGATAAAAGAAAGTAAAAATGAGCAACAGAAAAAAAATTAACAAAGACTGCAAGCAAAACAAAAGGGAAAAAAAAGCAAAAAGAAAGGGAAAGAAAAAAGAAAATTATTCAATATTATCGGGCCAAATAGCAGTCCACTATGGCCAGAAAGAAAGAAAGAAAGAAAAGAGAAAATTATTCAATATTATCGGGCCAAAATAGCAGCCCACTATGGCCATAAAGAAAGAAAGAAAGAAAGGAAGAAAGAAAGAAAGAAAGAAAGAGAAAGAAAAGAGAAAATTATTCAATATTATCAGGCCAAATAGCAGTCCACTAAGGCTATGTCAGTGTGACAAAATAAAATACCAAGAATAAACGTATACATATATTTAACATGAAACGACAGACAGACAGACAGGGACAAAGACAGAGACAGATACAGAGAAAGACAGACAGACACACAGAGAGAGACAGAGACAAAGAGACACAAACAGACCAGCCGCCATGGCGAAGTGGTTAGCGTCGCGGACTCCCGGCTGGGAGGTTTTGGGTTCGATTCCCATCAGTGGGATTTTTCTGCCCTGACCGGCTCCTACCCAGGGTTGAGTTGGGAAGACTGGGACCACACAGTCGAGTTTCATCCACTTAATGGATGCGTCTCTGAGAGTGTTGCTCAAATTTTCTGACCAACACTTTAAGTGTCTGTATCTCTCGGGCCTGATGACGCCGGGATATATTATGAAAGGAAGCGTTAGAGTTCAGCCTGTCACGCAGTCTCAGACCGAAATGGAAATCCGTAGCATCGTCTTCATCATCCTCTTTTCCATCGATCAGCATAAATAAAAAGTATCAAATCTGTGGCCCTTCATGCCCAGCTCTCATGGTGACCTCAGCTTCGATGTCCTCTCTACGTCTGGGCCTTTGTTCGATTCCGTCGGGGTCACCGTATCGGAGAGTAAATGGGGGCTGACTAAGCAATTATTGTTGTCAGTAGGGGACTCAGTAGGTGGTGTCCTACGTATGTTGGATCAGAACAGGTGCCACTGAACACCACAAAGTGACTCGGCAGCAGTGCAGCGTCTCCTCTGGTGGGTTGCCTCTTGACGACTTGACATTGACTGCCCCCTGTGGATTGCTGGTGCGGGGCTGCGGCAGGGCAGTGGAAGTGGACGGGGTGTCGGAATGAGCGGTATGGTTGCACTGCAACTGATGTGGCACAGTAGATGGGACAGCAAATAAAGAGAGAGAGAGAGAGAGAGAGAGAGAGAGAGAACACACACACACACACACACACACACACACACACACACACACACACACACACACACACACAAGCAGAGAGATAGAGACAGAGACAGGGACAGAGTGAGAGACAGACAGACAGAGAACAGAATGACAGAGCCCAGAAACCATCGAAAGATGTGCTCGCGGCACCGTTCTTGATGTGCGTCTGAGACTGTCGGAGGTAACTATAGATGAAGTCGCTGTTTTCCGTCTCTTCTTTCCCTTTGTCCACCACCGCTCGATGCTCAGCCAGTTGTTTGTCCACGAAGCCGTAGATCTGTGCCGTATTGTCCATGGCTTCTTGCCCCTTGAATGGATCCCCTGGCAGATGCTTCAGCGCAGGTATGAAGTTTAGGACAGCTGTCCCTGTATGAATGGTGTGAGATGTTCCAGTTTGTGTATGCTTGTTGTGGGGCAGCCTCCTGCTAATAGTTGACTGTCTCTGTCTCTCTCGCTCTCTGTCTCTCTGTTTCTGTCTGTCTGTCTGTCTGCCCCTCTCTCTCTTTCTCTCTCTCTCTCTCTCAACGTCTCTCTCTCTTCTCTCTCTCTCTTCTCTCTCTCTCCAAAAAAAGCCAGTAAACAAGAAAAGCAAAAATAACAAACAAAACAAAACCATGCAAATTGGTAGAACACTTAAACGAAATATTTCCCATTTAACTAGTTACTGTTGAAAGACGAGTTTAATTTGGATGAAAGTAACAGCAAAAATACATGAGTTAAACAAGAATAGTCTGCAGTGCGTGTACAAGAAAAGCAGTCGGAAAATCCCATCATCCAACTTAGAAATGTCCATTCTCAGTGACTTGAGGTCTACAAATATTTTGTCTGCTACAATTAATGAAGAAGAAAACATCCTTAGGATGGAAAAAGCCATTACACAGTAAACAAAATTTTTGCTTTTAATTTGTTACTGAATTGATTCCACACAACACTTTGTTCGTGGACATAAAATGAACTGGTTTGTTATAATTTGATTGTTTTCACGTGAATATACTTTATTTTACAGGTCTGCTGTTGTCTATCTGTGATTACAATTGTTCCAAGATGGTCAGACCGGGAGTAAACCTTTAACAATAGTGTCAATATCACAGTGTGTTTGGCGTGGACATTCCGCCTCATTCCTTGCCTGCTTGTCTTGACACTTGCTTTATCTTATTGTCTGCAAACCATCCATTGTCTTATTTATGTTGTCTTATTTTTCGGCATATTCACTGTATTTTCTTCTTCTTGTTCTTGTTCTTGTTTTCTTTTCTTCTTCTTTCTTCTTCTTCTTCTTCTTCTTCTATATCATTAATGTTATCAGTAGTAGTAGTAGTAGTAGTAGTAGTTGTAGTGTCATTATTATCACATCATCATCATCATCATCATTATTATTATTATTATTATTATTATTATTATTTTCATTACCAACGTCATCATCATTGTTGTTGTTATTATTATTATTATCATAATTAACTAGGATATAAAATCTATCTGGATATTTATATGTTTCCAAATGTTCTGTTCCTTATAATGAATTGTGAAAAGTTAAAAGCGAATGGGGAGGCGCTAGGAATAAAACATATTGTCTAAACGCTTCACTGTGGACGCTATGTGCATTAATATCAAAAGGAAATGTAAACGATTCACAGAATGACGAAGACACGAAATGAGTACCGAAAAACAATCTAAAAAATTGTATGATAAATACTGAATATTAAATGACAGATAACAACAGATACCTTTTGTCACAGCAAGACAGCCATACAGGTTTTACTTCAGGTTAACGCCGCGCACCAGCCCACACAAAAGGTTAATACAACGTACGGTGGAAAACCAATAAACATATAGAAGGAACCCCGTCCTTTTATTCGTACTAATACATAGCTTTTCATTTGCTGATGTGCTGTAAACTAGCAAATGTCAAATTTACACAAGAAACTCCTACTCACATACCTCCAATTATCTTGAAATTGCGGTCAAAAAGTTCCATGTAGCAGAGAAACTCAGGATCGTCATAGCGGAATCGTTTTCCAAAGACGATGTAACAGGCGTTGTTGGAAATGCTGACCTGAGTCATCCGACAAAGGTCAACTGGCGCCCCCTGGTGGTATTTGATAGCCTGGATATAATGAGTGATCTCCTCCTGGATTCTTTCAGCAGCACTTTCTTGCCCATGCCCATCTGACGGAGAATCTCCAGGGAGATCTTGCGTGTTCCTTCCACTCGCGTCCATTTGAGCTTGCGATGCCTTTTGTGCAAAAGAAATACATTCCGTGGTTTTGATTCAAAATTGTACATGCTGTATTAGATTTCATTCTTTTAACGCTTCTCAAATTTAAAAAAAAAAACAGTAAACTTAACAATTTTGTTGTTTAAAAAAGAGAGCAAGAAAGAATGAGAAACAAAACAAAAGACTTCTGTTGTTTTGTCACATTGATTTCTTCATAAATAATTTCCAGATCATATTAAGCAAAAGTAATTTTGACAGCATCATTTTTGTTGTCTGTTCTTTTTTTTAGTTTCAATGGTACCAGTACCTTTCCGAAATTTTCCAAACCCTTTAAAAAGGAACTAAGGGTGTGTATCACGTGTGTGGGCCCCTTTCGCTAACACCCGACCGTAAGCTAACAGCATTGCACACACTCTTGCGGATGTAGCCTACTCTTTCTTTCCTTCAGCCGTGCGCATGGCATGCATTGTCCGTCACGAGCTAGTTCCAGCTAGTGCGCGCCTGCAGCGAAATTCCCATGCTGGGGAAAGATGCTGTTTACCGTACTTGGCGGCATGCGGTCTCTCTCTTTTCTCTCTCTCTCTCTCTCTCTCCTCTTCTCTCTCTCTTTCTCTCTCTCTCTCTCTCTCTCATAGTGACCAGGGATAGTGCAGACAAAGGTACTGGCCGGTTCTCATTGAATGCGCGTAAAGCAGAGTATGGTATGCATTCATTCATCAAGTGGAGGAGGATGCGTTTCTGTGTTTCATTACAGAAACCGCATTTCCTTTTCAAATAGCCTTTCTTTGGAGCAGATTTCTACTTCATTGCATAAATGACAACACAGATGCTTGTGGTTAATCGACGAAAGTGCCGAAAATAAACGCAAAATACTCCATTTGGGCCGCTGTAAGGATACGGTGCTGCTGGTAGCGTTGGGGGGGGGGGGGGTGGCTACACTCGTGCATGGCTGGTCTGAGTCAACGGATTATGGGTGTCTTCAGGATAGGACTGATTTACGTCCCTAAGTGGGTTCTTTCTCTGAGGGAGCGGCATGGAACCGAACAAATCATGAGGATCCAGGTCAAACTTGATGGCCTTGGAGACTACTCTCATCAATGCTTTCAGGGGTTTCCTGTCAGAAAGCTACACCTGCTGTCTTTATTCCATTGAGACATATCGTTATAGTGGGTAACCCTTGTCTTGATTTCTGTGCTGTCTATTTTTCTTTCTGTTATCATCTTTCTTCGTGTTTCCGTTGTGTTGTGAGAAGTCTCTATTCTTTTGTTTTCTTTGTCTTTGTCTTTGTCTTTTTGTTCAACCAGAAAAGAATTGCTGTTTAAATCTATTTCCTCATTACTATTCATTTACTCAGCATGCTACTAGCCAGACCACATCAGGGGCAGGGCATGCCACGACAGCAGCAAAGAAACAAATGCAAGAAAAAATATGAAAAAAATAATGTTAATACTGCAGTGAGAACAAAATGGTCAACTTTGCAGATATAAATAAAAATTCTTCTGGGAAAACGACGAAAATGATTGTTATTTACAGATTTCTAATGCAGGAAAAATGTCTTGATCACCTCTATTATTATTGACTTGAGCTATCAGAAAATCATGTGGCCCATCGGGAGAAGACATCAGCGAAGGTGACGAGGGCTTCACGGATGGCTGAATAGCTGGCCAGCACCACCACCCGCTTCCCTCCCATGTACAGACTGAACACGTCCCCGTTACTGACGTCTCCACGTCCAGAACTGGGGCCGTGGGTCCTTGGGCATCAGGTGCAGGTGGCCAGCAGGGGCAGGGCAGGTCCAGGGCCTGGGGGGAGGCCCGAGGGTCGTCGTTGTGGACAGCCACCACAGCAGACACAACGCACCACCCCTCCCAGCAGGAGAGTGGTGGGGTGAAGTGCTAACAGTATACTCATCGGTCTGTAGAATAGAATTTCTTTTAATCAAATACAGTTGAATGCGTGACAAACATGTGCACTGGCAGCATTTTGCAAATACACAACATTGTCAATGTTTGCTTCAAGTAAAAACCCAGCTGGGGAAGTATTCAGATTGTGTATATTTCACCTATATTGTGTGGTACTTGACTTTTCTCAGTGGGAGTAACACTTGTCGATGGACCATTTACTTACTGCACGTCCAATGAGTCCAAAAGTCTATTGTTGTATACTTAATTAGTGTGGACTTCTGGGTAAGGTTATACGGTCATTTTATCATCATTCTTACCTTTGCCACAGAAACTATTACTTCATTTCTTATACATTTAGATTATGGATATCTGAAGAATAAATAGGGTTATACGCAAATTTTCGGTACAGAGGGATTTTTCCCTCGGACTTAACATCGGTGCTGACTCCATTTCCCAAACAGTTCTTTGAATGAGACTATAAACCGAGGTTCCGTGTATGAACGCACGCATACATCTTTCACACTCGTAAAATCGCATCACTAACTTTCGGAAGAGCAGGCCAGCTTGGCCGTTGGTATGGATGACACGTTACACATAGCATGCACTCTGCATGAAAAATCCAAAGAATGAAGGAGTTGTTTCAATTGAAAGACACGGGAACAGGTTTCACTTCAGTCGGCTCTACCCAGATAGACAGCCCGTTGTGTAAACGAGAATGCGGATTTTAAAGCGCTTAGAGCTTGGTCTCTGGCCGGGGATAGGCGCTGTATAAATACTCTTAATAATAATGATAATAATAATAAGCTTTAGTTGTTTATTTATAGGTTGCTTTCGCTAAGAGCTGCAACTGTGAAGAAGCCATCAGCTCTGAGGCAATGTCACAAGCAGAAAAAATAACACGATTACACGTTAGATTACGGCTGAAAACTTCTGTAACAGCAACAACAATGACAACAACAAAAGTAAAACAAGAAACCAACTACTTTGTTAAAAAACGGAAAGACTGTAAGCAAGCAGTGGATATATCAGGTGCCGTCTTCTGGATTGTGCACCACTTTAAGATTTGAAAGCATCAGTTAATTGTATGTGAATATACGTATAGGCTGAAGAAATATCATGCACATGTGCTAATGCTGGCGCAAACACACACAACACACAAACACACACACACACACACACACACACACACACACACACACACACACACACACACACACACACACACACTCACTCGCTCACTCACAGAGAGACAGACAGACAGAGAGGCAGAGAGACAGACAGACAGACAAACAGACATACAAGTGTCCATACGCTGCTCAAGAGAAATCAGCAGTTCAGCAGTTATACTGATGTGCGGAGAAGACAATAGGTACCCCACGTAGAGAAAATCCTTTGTTACCGCCTTAAAAACTCAGTAACACTGGAACGTAATTTC
This sequence comes from Conus canariensis, assembly GCA_033310375.1. Taxonomy (NCBI): domain Eukaryota; kingdom Metazoa; phylum Mollusca; class Gastropoda; order Neogastropoda; family Conidae; genus Conus; species Conus canariensis. The sequence goes on along the minus strand of CM065719.1, from coordinate 73,385,462 downwards.
AAAATGTTTATCAAAACATCATTTTCACCATCAATGGCACACACAACATTCAAGTATAGATGACTTTCGAAAGCCACTAACACTCAACGCCAGTTGGAAAGTTCATAATAACAGCACAACACAGAACCAATAGACCTACTGCAGGAAAATGCAGGAAAGGTGAGGACACTTGAGCAACATCAGACAGTCTGCTCCCTCCACTCAGCTGGCCCTCCCTTTTCAACTGGCCCATCAGTGTCAGTAGGCCCTTTGCGTCATTCTCTGTCGGTAACAGGAGCTCGGGTGTCTTAAGACGCCGCTACACGTGTCGTCACAGCCCTATGTTTTGGCTGGCCAAGCTGTTGAATCTGATTGCCAACAGATCTTGGTGCCATTGCACCACACATGTGAAACGTCTTGGGTCTGAAAACGTCTCGCCCTGTGAGTGCCTGCGCTCTATAGTACCACAGTGCAGGCTTCCAAGAGTGTGACACAGGATTGCTCCCACTTAACTGGTTTGGCAGTTGAGGACAGTACTTCTCTGGGTACCTTTTGCACCTTCAGGAGTATCTTTCTTGTCTGTCTTTTGGCCGACTCTGGAGAAAGGCCCGGTGATGGTGAGGAAAAAAAACACTGACAGCGGGGAAAGTCCTGTTGGCAGCAGGAAAGATTGTTTCCTGGGATCTTCTTCAGGGGGCACTTAAGACCTCATGTGGCGAAAGCTTGGCTGTTTCTGGAGTTGTGCTGTTTTCACCTGTCAGCGGAACAACAACGAGTGAGGCTGCTGAATGCACACGGCATTTCCCTGACATTGGCGTCATTCGCCCGCGGGCTCTGCAGTCATGACATATGGGCTTGTACACCCATGGGGACGGTCCCGTGGAGGTTCTGTCGTGTCACATCCAGTAACCATTACACAGTGGCATCTGCTAGGAACAGTTATGTCTGTTGACGTGTTAATGGAATGCCCTGTGCGTGCCTGCACCCTATGTGAACAAGCACAGGATTGCTCCCAGCTGTTTGGTTTGCCAGTTGAAGACAGTACCTCTTTTGGTCCCACTCGCACCTTCGGCGTATCTTTTTTTCTTCTGCTCTTGAAAAACAAACGATTTGTGAGTGGGATGTGTATCACGTAATTTCTTCTAATGTCATTTCTCAGAACAATACCTCCTCACTTACTTTCATCTTCTTTCTCCATTCTCCCCAATACATTGAAGGTTGTTGTTTCTCACAAGTAGAATATAGTCGTTGTGGATTCTAAAACTTCGGTTCTTTACTGTTTTCTGTAGTCATGAAGATAACTGATCAACAGAGAACATAAGAAATGTTGGGATAGTTGACCTGAGACAACAGAGTAAAATCTGTTGTGGAGATGTTGATGACACCAAGTTTTCCAATAAAAGTCGTTTGATAGCAGGGGAAAAAAGAAAAATGGGGGCGATGGTGCAGTAATGGGATAAGACAGAGTTTCTTCAGGGGCAGACTTTTCTGGATCCTTTCTGCTGCTTTTTTTTCATTGTTTGATTTTTTAAACAATGGAGGCGAAGCAGCTGATAATCACAAATCAAAACGAAACCAAACGAAACCAAATACTGCAATCGGTTAAGCAACATACAAAAAAGCAGCAAATAACCAGAGAAAAAAAGATGTTCTATGTTGCAACTCTTAAGTTTCAAAGTAAACATACAAAGTAACATTACCCTAAAATATGAGAACGTGTACCCTAAGCCAGTACGCGTAAATATTATTCATGAGACATAATCACCTGTTTTTGTTATTTTGTGTTTGTGTTTGTTTGTTTTTTGTTTTGTTTTGTTTTTTGTTAGTTTGTTTCTTGTTTGTTTGTTAGTTTGTTTCTTGTTTGTTTGTTTCATTTTTGTACTCCAGTTCTTATAGAACAGGGCGTACTTTAGAATGGGAACGAAGAAATGCTGTCTGTGTGTCTGTGTATGTGTCTGTGTGTCCGTCCGTCCGTGGTCAAAATGTGTTCCACTCGCTCCAGACAAAACTACTCGGCCGATCTCTCTGAAAATTTGTAGGTATGTTCATTATGGGCCACGGATGATGCCCGATGTTTTAGTTTACCCCGTTATACCCGTTACTAACGGCTGTAACAGCCTGTAACGGTTTTTCTTCTTTATGGAATATCTCAGAAAGTACTTGGCCGATCTTTGTAAAATTGAGCAGGTGTGTTCATTATGGGTCATGGATGATGCCCGATGTTTTAGTTTACCCCGTTATAGCCATTACTAACGGCTGTAACGGCCTGTAACGGTTTTTCTTCTTTATGGAATATCTCAGAAAGTACTTGGCCGACCTTTATGAAAATTAGCAGGTATGTTCATTAATGGTCACGGATGATGCCCGATGTTTTAATTTACCCGTTATAGCCGTTACTAACGGCTGTAACGTCCTGTAACGGTTTTTCTTCTTTATGGAATATCTCAGAAAGTACGTGGCCGATCTTTCAGAAAATTTGTAGGTGTGTTCATTATGGGTCGCGAATAATGAGCGATGTTGTAGTTTACCGCTAGAACCGTTACTAACGGCTGTAACGACCTGTAACGGTTTTTCTTCTTTATGGAATATCTCAGAAAGTACTTGGCCGATCTTTGTGAAAATTAGCAGGTATGTTCATTATGGGTCACAAATGATGCCTGATGTTTTAGTTTACCCCATTATAGCCGTGGCCGAACTTTCTGAAAATTTGTATGTATGTCTATTATGGGCGACGGATGATGCCCGATGTTTTAGTTTACCGTTATGGCCGTTACTAACGGCTATAACGACCCATAACGGTTTTTGTTTTTTATGGAATATCTCAGAAAGTACGTGGCCGATCTTTCTGAAAATGTGTAGGTATGTTCATTATGGGTCACACAGATGCCCGATGTTTTAAGTTTACCGTTATAGCCGTTACTAATGGCCCATAATGGTTTTCTTCTTGATGAAAAATCTCAGTAAGTTCTTGGCCGATCTTTATGAAAATTTGTAAGTATATTCATTATAGGTCACAGATGATGGCCGATGTTTACCAGAATATCCATTACTAACGGTTACACCAGCCCAAGACGGTTTTTCCTCTTTATGGAATATATCACGCGTATTCAGGATATACTGGGAGTACAGAGGCTTTCCTGTCTACACTGTCCTCTCCTTTCACTTTGACAACGGGCCTATGGCTTGAAACGTCAGTGTTCTCACTAAAGGATTCTACTACCACCAAAAGGTTTTTTATAAACTTTATTATTTTTTCATTTTACAACGAATCCTGCAGTCAAGTTTTGTTTCTTCCTTACTGGGAGTACGTTTATATGCTTTCCATCTTGGGGTTTTTGTTTTGTTTTGTTTTTTTCCTATCATGAGGTGTCCTACCCCCATTCATGGTCTGTGTATGTTTTCTCTCTCTCTCTCTCTCTCTCTCTCTCTCTCTCTCTCTCCTCTCTCCTTCTCTCTCTCTCTCTCTCTCTCTCTCTCCATAGCCCACATTGAATAAAAGTATTTTCCATCACCATATCCATTTTTTCTCGTACCATATAATTTTGTCTCTCAAAATACTAGTGTTGTTGGAAATTATTAAAAACAAAACTTTATATAAATGCAATTTTTTAAAAGAAAAGTGAAGGCCATTTTACACAAAACTTGAGTAAGGAGAAATAATGAAACCATAGGAGAAATAAGACTATCCTATATACATATACATGCACAAATGCAGATGATAAGAATGCTTCTCTTCAATTGTTGGACGAGTCGGTCAGCCGGATTTGCCACTTGGGAATACATGAATCATCATCTTTAATCCACCACTATTTATTGTCATACCTTTAATTTTTTGTGTGTGTGCTAAATATGGCAGCAAGTATGTCTTCGCAAATTTCAAGAAATAAAATCAAGGCGAAACAGTGTCACCCTGAGTGCCCTGTCCCTTATTCAGTCATGAGTCATGCTGAATGGCGTCCATTGACAATTATTAGAGATTTATATCTCTATATATATATATATATATTTATAGGGGCTTCTCTTCTGAGACTCCTGCTGCACGCTCTCACGAGTTTCTTTCTACTACATCATATCATATCATATCATATCATATCATCATACATTCACATCATTCATGTCATGTCATATATTCTATGCTATTCTATTCTATTATAGCCTATCATTTTACATTATACTGTATTGTATTGTATGTATTGTATTATGTTATGTTATATTATGTTATAGCATATCATATTCTATCCTATTCTATTCATTTCTATACTATCATATAGAAGAATGATATTTACTGGCAATGTAATAAAATTGACCAAACCCAAAACTCTTACGGTGTTTTTTTTTTAAAGAGAGTTGAAAGTTTTATCAATATCGATTCATTACAACAAGCCAGAAAACTCGTTACAGTTTATATATTGAATAAGGTCGGAAATAAATTTTGCGTTGTCATCAATAAGTCGACCACTCAAGAACCTATCTGATTTGATTTCATATCTTGTGAATCACATACCTTGAAGGCTATTCGATATGTGCGACTAACAGCGAATAGCTTCATGTTTTCTACCGCAAAACACAACCATCTTTTACTGGCTCGGTACTACGATGCTCAGTCTGTTGTATGCCGATCAGCAGGGCCCTTTAGCCAGATGATCCGACAGGTTTGGCAGCGAAGCTGAGAGTCGCACGTTCAAACAACTCTCGGAATTGGATCTTCATGGAAAGAAAAACAAAGATGCTCAACAAGCAGTAATGCGTATGTAATTCAGTTCAGGGAAGGCAAAGACGACCGAAGGGGTGGAGTGGGGGGGGGGGGGGCTGAACTTTGTCTCGCTTATCTGTACACGCTGGTCAGTGTCGACTGTACTGCGGGGCAGACAGAATATTTTCATGCGGATCGTTCTGATAGCACTGCATGCATTGAAATCGTCTCCCTACAATAGTTCACGGTTTGTGTAGAAGCATCTTTAGTTCCTCGCCGTACTGCTGGGGGGACGACCAAAGACAAGTGGGAATAGAAAAGGGTTTCTCTGCGGTCTTGTTTGCACCGTCGACGTGTGATTAAGTTGCTTTCAGACTGCTCGTCGTTTGTCTGCGTTCTTATCTAGACTGTCAACGTGTAATTAAGGTGCTTTTAGCCTGCTCTTCGTTTTCACTCGAAAACTAGGAGTTCGCGTCTGTTTTGATGTGTAATTATTGCCACAGCCACTTGTTTGAAGGGAGTCAGATGTGGCCGAGATTTTTTTTCCCGTTGTTAGAGTGTATGTGGTTAAACATTGTCCTTAGTGACTCTTGCCCCTATTTCGTGACAGAGAAAAGCAGTGTGCCTGTATATGTGCATTGCTGTTTTCTTGAGTCTCTCTCTCTCTCTCTCTCTCTCTCTCTCTCTCTCTCTCTCTCTCTCTCTCTCTCTCTCTGCGTATTGTGTGTGTGTGTGTGTGTGTGTGTGTGTGTGTGTGTGTGTGTGTGTGTATGTGTTTCTCTGTGTGTGTGTGTGTGTGTGTGTGGTGTGTGTGTGTGTGTGTGTGTGTGTGTGTGTGTGTGTGTGTGTGTGTGTGTGTGTCCGTGCATGCCTGCATACGTGTGCGTGAAAGAGAGTTTATGTCTCTATGGGTATGTGCATGCGTATATACTTGTGTATCTGCTTTCGTGCGCGCTCGCGCGCGTGTGTGTGTGTGTGAGTGCGTGCGTGCGTGCGTGCGTGCGTGCGTGCGTGCGTGCGTGCGTGCATGTGTGCGTGCATGAGTGCTGACGGCCGTGCATAAATGCGTGTGTGTGTGTATATATAGATAGATAGATAGATAGATAGATAGATAGATAGATTAGATAGATAGATAGACAGACAGACAGAAGAAAAAACTGGATCACAAAACCGCTTGGTTGACTCCTTTTTCTTTTTATTTCAGTCCAATGTCTATATTTCCAGGTTCAAACAAAACGCAACAAAATTTTAATCCTGATGTTTTGCCCGTTGGTTTTATTGTTTGTGTCCTGCGTTTGAACTTGGCAATATAGACATGTGCTGAGACTAGTAAGCTCTCCTGTCCCAGAAGAAGGTCCCTTTTGGGACCGAAATATTGGACTGAAATAAAAAGGAAAAGGAGTGAACCAAGCTGTTTTGTGATCTAGTTTTTTCTTCTTCTTTTTATCGTCTGTTGACAACAAGAAAACGGACCTCAGCAGTGAGAAAGTGGTGCTTCTGGATTTTTAAGGTTTATACGTATATATCTATACATATTATATATAAATATATATCTGTGTGCGCACACACGCACGTGCACACTCTCTGAGTAAGCATGTGTATGTGTGTGTGTGTGTGTGTGTGAGAGAGAGAGAGAGAGAGAGAGAGAGAGAGAGAGAGGTGTGTGTGTAGTGTAGTGTGTGTGGAGTTGACGGTCACTGGGGAAGAAAAAAAATAAAGATTGAAAGATTTGGCCTGTAGTCCTTTCTGGTGCTGATGTACTCAACTATAACATCGCTGTAAGCTCTAGCCCCCTAATGCGCAGCTGCAACCTTGGGTTACTTTGAAGTTTGCTGCGTGGTGTGTGGGGGTATGGGTGTGGGTATGGGTGGCGATAATAGGTGTGTAGTTATGACGGGTTGGGGGGGGGGGGGGGCAAGGGAAGTGAGTATCTGTGAGGTTGGGCGAATGACGGAAAAGGAAGCGGTATGTGTGTGTTTGTGTGTGAAAGTATAATGTGATGTGGAAAAGGATACTAGTTGCAATGAAATAGTGTACGTATGTTTTTATAGATATGTTTTATTATATACAAGGGTCGTTGGAATAGTTATTACTATATAATACAACTTGCATTTAATTTTCTTGTCCCAGCTCAATGTCCGTTACCCCATGAATTTGCTCACCCTTGTTTTAACTATCAGTGTATTCGTACACAATCAAGCTTCGACTTCGCTTTCTGTGTGTGTATATTGTGTGTGTGTGTGTGTGTGTGTGTGTGTGTGTGTGTGTACGTCTATGTGACTAGTTTTCTGGTGTGATTCACCATGTTAACATGAAGTTCAGAAAGCTGACACAATACATTCAGGTTCACGTTTGCTGAAAAAAATACTGTCGAAATTTGAGGTACTGATACTTGGCGTTCAGTAGAACCCTGACATCATCCGAGGTGGCGCACCTTCCGAGTCTGCGTTTGTTTTGTATGTTATTTCCCTTATGGGGAAAAAATGGATTCCTACTTAGTTCACATTTCATTATCAATCAGCAATTTACAAACTCTTGTGAAAATAAATACTGTGATACTGAAGTAATGAATTGTTGAATAGTTTGCGGCATAAACGTTAATGCTTCGTGTGTGGGTGGGTTTTTTGTTTTGTTTTGTTTCGTTCATTTTTAATTTAAAAAAAAAAAAAAACAAGGGAAATAACTCTTTCAGTCTTTTCCAACAGTTGTTTCTCGTGGCGGGAAATGCTTGTGATAGCACTTGTGATCTGGTGCAACAGAGGATCAAAGAGAGGTCCATCCTGGCATAGGTCGACGCTGTCCCGAATACCTTTGACTGTTTCCCATGTGCATATTGTAACTGAAATACACCTGCGTACTGAGACTGAACAAACACAGTCAGATCATCAGCTTTTCCATCACGTTAAACATTGGTAGTTTGAAAATGAGGTGACTGCAGGCGGGAATTTAAACAAACTTAAAAAAGAGAAACGACTGTTCGGCCGAACGAAAGAGAAAGACAAAATACTAGATAAAACACGGCGCGTTTCGACCTCTTTGGTCGTCTTCAAGTAGGCAAATAACAGTCAAGACAATGAAAATGAAGAACAAACAATCACTTGTCTCCTCAAACTGAGCGCAGAATGGATGTGGAATGAAGTCATTGCACATCCATTTTGTGTCCAAGTTGAGGAGATAAGTTTGTATGTTTCATTGTTTTGTTCGTTTATTATCATGCCTTAAGTGTGTAGTGACTTGCTTATCTCTGTGTGTGTGTGTGTGTGTGTGTGTGTGTGTGTGTGTGTGTGTGTGTGTGTGTGTGTGTGTGTATGTGTGTGTGTGTGTGTGTGAGAGAGAGAGAGAGAGAGAGAGAGAGAGAGAGAGAGAGAGAGAAGGGTAAGCATGTGACCTACTATGGTGTTGTGTCTGCGTCGTAACGTTTCCTTTCGTTGCATTTCTTTCATGGTTTTTCACGTATGTTTCTTTATCTGGAATTGTGTTAATACCCCCACCCCCTTTGTTTGTCTCTTTCTAATATTTGTAAGAGCTTAGGGTTTTGTTTCGTTCAATCATAGTTTATTGCAAATGATGATGATAATGATGATGTTGATAATGATGATGACGACGACGACTATTTATGATATGAGGCCTATAAGCACACAAGAGTTCAAGGAGAGAGATGTTTGCATTGTCTGTGTGTGGGTGCGTTCATAAATGCATCCGTATTTCTGTTAATAACTGATGTGTGTTGTACGACATTTACGTGCTCTTTGTAAGGGACCAAAATCCATAACAGAATAGCCTCTCTCTCTCTCTCTCTCTCTCTCTCTCTCTCTCTCTCTCTCTCTCTCTCTCTCTCTCTCTCTCTCTCCCTCTCTCTTTTTCTCTCTCTCTCTTGCACAGACACACACACAGACATACACACATAAAAAGAATAGCCTCTCTCTCTCTCTCTCTCTCTCTCCCCCACACACACACACACACACACACACACACACACACACACACACACACACACACACACACACACACACACACACCTAGTGCACAGGTATGCAGACTCAACCGTATTAATACTGTCACAAACAGAACGTTTTATCAACTGATTTATTTACTGAAGCAAAGATGAAAGTCGGACAAAATTCTGTATAAAACAAGCAGAACGTGAACATAATAAATCCAAATCGACCAATGAATAAAGACTGCACTGTAATTGATAATGCATGAGATTACCAAGCTGAAATTTTTTAAGATGCTGGTCATTCTGAATATAATTCGGTGCAAAAAAATTAGTTACAACAGAGATAGTGATGCTATCAATTATGTTGTTATTGTAGTTAACGAGTCTCACATTTACATATGAAAATAAGACATAAACCAGGAGGCTTTGAAGGAAGAGAAAAGAAGAAACTAGTGGGGATAGTTTGCCTATTTGACTCACTTGCTAAGTATGTCATAGTTTTATCACTGTGGCCAATCCCGAACGGGGTAAAGGAGAGTGTCGAGAAGCAGCAGACAGCAGGAGTATCTTTGATTCAAACAGCATTATAGTGTCTTTGATTCAGTTAGCATTGCAAGTTCTTTGATTAAGTGTTGTACCTCGCGCTGTGCCAATCGAAAAGGATTGTTACTATTTTGACAGTGGGGATAATCAGGTCAAAACACACATGCTCCAAACGAGGGACAGGGGAATGAGGCCGACGGGGTGGGAATGGAGGTGGGAAGGTGAGAGGGGGAGGGGGTGTGCATACGTCAAACTGTGCTTTACAAAATATCACTTCCTTTCGTCACCCACGTGTTTTTGCATGGACTTGTTTAAAAATTTTTAGACATCGGGTCCCCGTGTTCTCTGACGTTATCATTTATTTGACGCTTTCATTTTAGATTTTCCCCTCTCTTACCTTTGCTTGGAAACTGTTGCTGCGAAAGAAAGTATGACTGTTCAGTCTGCTGCTTTCATGAGGTTACGCTCATTTGGTTCGTCGCAAAGCTTTTTCTGCCGTTGTCATGTGCCTTCACATGCTCCATTCATTACAAACGAGAAACTTACTTTACTGTATTTGGCAAGATATTTGATCGGCTGGATAATCTATTTAAAGTCTTTTTTCTTCTCTGTTGATAGTTTTTAGACTCTAAATAAATGTTGTTAGTAGACTGATGATGATCAGTAGAATAAATCAAAGCCAAGACAGAACAACACGAAAGGAAGAAGCGGAAGGGACGGGCGGGGAAGGCAGATGGTGTAGGGTGGGGAATAGGTATGTGGGGGATAAGAGATGGGAAAGAATATTTATGTAAATATATCTATATGTTGATCAATTTTGTTCTACATGTAGCGAGATGTTTATTTATACAACCCCCTCCGTCAGATGGAAATTGTATTAAATGTTGATAAAATGTAAGTTAATTTCTATTGTAATGTTTCCATAAGATATCATTTCATATACCTATGTCAGTACCTAAATCAATATCTGTAACTGATCATAACTTTTACGAAAATGCTGATATTACAACATTGAAGATTTTCTTGAAAACGGGAGTCACAGCATCATGGCCTCTACCGCTTGGTGACAATCTTTGTCTCATATGCTGTGCCACACCAGCACACATCCTGACCAGATGAATCCCACAGCGTGCCTGGCATGGGCACTCCACCGGAACCAATCACTATCAAGTTATTGTGCTGCAACTCACTGGAGGAGAGACTGCACTGCTGCCAAGTCATCTTGGAGCTGTCAGTAGAGCCCGTTGTGGTCCAGTGTATGCAGGTCATCTCCTTTAAGCCTACTGTTGATGATAACAATTATCAAGTCACGAAACCTGCGCAAGTGAACAACCCCCTCCAAAAGACGCCATTCTGTCCGTCCACTAACCATCCCCAGTGCCTATGAAATTGTCGATGACAGAAAGTTTGAAAGAAATCCAACCAAGAGGGTGAACGTGGAGAGAAAATCGAAAAAGAAGTCACAATGACGGCAAAGCATGAGAGGCCAAACACCTGATACTTTTCATGTTGTTCATTGAGGATGACGATGATAGACTAAAATTCTATTATGCTCAGAAACTACCTGGCATGGCCATACTTCACGTTTCCTTCCATAACATATCCGGGGTACCAATAAGGACCGAGAGAAACAAATACATGCGGTATTGGCCAGGCGGTTTTACCACCATTATTAGAGACGCATCAGTCAAGTAGAGGAAAGTCGACTGGGTGGTTAGTCTTCTCACATGAATCCATAGCCGATGAACTGTGGGTAGGGGCCGACCACTGCTGGAAAATCCTATGCATAATATTACCATGGCAACCAAAGGCCTCCAAGACTGCAAGTCTGCAACCGCTTATCTTAATAATATTAATCATTCTGTCAAGTTTCATTTGTTAGCGCTTGTAATTGCTGAGAACAAGCTAATGTGATACTGTACCTGGGAACACACACACACACACACACACACACACACACACACACACACACACACACACACACACACACACACAAACACACACACACACACAACGGGGTTCTTGCGTGGATTCACTGTGCTGTACACGTGAGTCAAGAAAAGCGTTAGAAGGGTTAGTGATGTCCCAAGAAATCAAAGAAAGGCAGAAAGATTTTATTCATTTTCGTGGCACTGCACGGAGTTCGTACGGCTGCGGGGTGTGCGTCAGACCAAACACTCCTTCCAAAGATGGCAGCGGTCCCTCTTCCGGTGGCAGGAAGCGGAAGTGCTGGATGAGAGTGGCCAGGTACAGAAACAGTTCCATCCGGGCCAGAGACTCCCCCATGCACACACGTCGACCTGTGAGAGGCAAAATAAAAGCGGTTTTATCATTCATTCGGTTTATCTTTAAATTCAAGAAGTGAATATCGAATTACTGATAATGTTAATTGAAAAGAAACCAATATAACGAAATTATACTATTGTAATTATCAGAAATGAACCCAAATTTGGACTTTTTTTTTCCCTCTATTTTTCAAAAACCGTGGCGAACAGATTTGCTGTCCTGTGCTGGCATAGTCTGCGATGAGCAGGGGCGGACCACTTCGACTACGAAAGGATGGGAAGAGACATTGTAATTTTGAATCTAAACTAGCTGTCGCACACCTCCCCCCAACCGTCCACCTTTCCCTACTCCACCTCCACCCATCCCTCTCCGTCCCCCTCTCTCCATTGCCCCTTTCCCCACCCCCAACCCCTTTCCCTGCCTTTACCCCAGACTCGCTCCCTACCTCCAATCTCCTCCTCCCCGTTCTATCGTTCATCCCTTGTTCCCGCTCCCCCTCCTCTGTAACTCCTCCCTTCCCCCACCCCCCAGTTCTCCCGCCTCCCTCCTGCCCTTCCCCCCGACCTCCTTACACCCTCGTCCTGCCTTCCCCAGTCCTGTTTCATCCCGCGTCCCTTCTGTGTTAGATCTGCTTCGAATTCTTAGAAGAAGAAAAACTTAAGTGTCTCAACCCGGGATTGAACCTGCGACCTGTGGATCTTTAGTCTAAGGCTCTCCTGACTGAGCTGTCCCGGCTGACAGAAAGCACGGTACTTTTAATCAGTATGAATCCTGAAATCGCTTTGCTTTGCCATACGCTGCATTTTAAAATAAATATGAAGAATGCGACTTTCTAGCTTAGAATTGGTTCCTGCAACAGGTCATTAAGTTCAGCTCGGAAAAGATCAGAGTGGATTTGCTTAACCAGCAACAAAGACTGCAAACTGCACAAAGATAGACACACAGACACACAGCCAGATAGACAGAACGCACGTTATGTATTAGACGTGTGTGGGCCCCTTACGGTAGCAGCTGACCGTTAAACTTATAGCAGTGCACACTCCCTTGAGGATGTAGCCTACTCTTTCTTTCCTACTGCCGCGCGCATGGCACGTGTTGTCCGTCACTGAGCCAGTTCCAGCTAGCGCGCGCCTTCAGTAAAATTCCCAGGCACGGGAAGATGCTGTTTACAGTACTTACCGGCATGTGGGGGCTCTCTCTCATGGTCTCTCTCTCTTATAATGACCGGGGATGGAGCAGACAGACGCAGTGAACCGCTTCTCATCGAACGCGTGTAAAGCAGATGATACTTTGGTATACACTCATTCATCAGGTGGGGAGGATGCATCATTGTGTTTTATTACAGAAATCGTGTTTTCTCTCTTCAATATCTTTTCCTTGCGGTTGATTCTGGACTCTGCATTGATGTCAATACACAGATTTGTGATTAGTCCTTAAAAGTGCTGAAAATAAACGCAAAATGGGACTGGCGTAAGGACACGGTTCTGTTGTGAGCGTAGGGAGTGAGGGGTTGGGAGAGGAGGGGGGGGGGCACAGGCGTCTGATTTCAACATCATCGTAGAATGGAATAATATCTTGCTCTTATCCTCGTCTTTTCTAGCTGTGTGCGGTTTAGCGTCTGATCAAAGTAAGATATTTCTTCAGATTCTTGCTAAGAACAACAAGCTTGTTGGCGCGGATTCGTTAACATGCGGCCTATAATAGCTCATGCTGTGGCTAGGTCTATGATCTCATCTGATGGCTAGCATTTACACCAGTGCCAAGGTCATGAAAATGAGGTGCGGAGCAAAGAAACCTTCAAGATCGAATTTGGGACGCGGATGTCTCTCGCTTAATTAACATGCGAGTACGTTATGCACGAGTGGATCAATTTCTTTCGCTCAAGTTAGAAGACCAGAGAAGTGTAAGTTTATTTTTCTGGACTGCCAACAGTGCTGGTGGAATGGCGAGAAGATTAGCATCATCTCACTTTGTTTAGCGAGTAAATTACATGTCTGTAAATACATGCGTACGCTCCGCGCGCGCATGCGCGCATGCGTGCGAGCGTGTGTGTGTGTGTGTGTGTGTGTGTGTGTGTGTGTGTGCTGCGCGCGCGCGCGCGCGCGCGCGTGTGCGTGTGAATGAGAGAGAGAGAGAGTGTGTGAAAATGAAAGTGGAGGGGGAGGGTATGGCGTAAGTTTATTCTCGTTCGGTAAATATGTGACACTCACCAAAACCTTGCAGAAGGGGACGAAGGAAGAGGAGGTAATGCACAATGGACGCATTGCCCGTCAGTATTTGCTGACGTGTTTCTGTGATCTTTGCATCGTCAGTTCACGGGATGTGCTTTGAAATATGCATTCTGATTTTCTGGTTTTAAGTCTTTGGCCAAGGATTAGGGATGGATGAGATTTTTCAATGGTGAGATAAAAGGCGTCAATGCCATTTAGCTCCTAAGGACATCTTGAACACGTACAGATGAAACCTGTATTGAAGTAAGGGAGACCACTCTCAAAGCGCTGCAGCTTCATTAAGCACGTAGCACTGGGATACCGTCCTTGAAATGTGAGGGTTTAGTTGTTTAATGGGAGTGATAATCCCGTGGTTAGAACTTCTGCTGTTCATTCTATGAAGAGCAGGTTAAAACTTTGCTGCGTTTGTTAAGTGAACAGTTAGTGAAAAGTGAAGCGGAATATACGATGTTCGGAAATGTACAAGGGAGGTAGTCTGTGATACAGGTCGCGTTCAGCGAGAGTGGCCCCGCCGTTTTCATGGGATAGATGCCACTGGTGGACACGCTCAAAGCAATTATGCTCCGTCAGTCAGCTTAATAATTCAGTCCGGAAAAATGGCAAAACGTGAGTGTGAAACAGTGTACCTGTAACGCAGATAGTCAATATCCCAGTCATTTTTCTGGCATGCGCTTCAAAAGAAATATTTGACTGTCTAGATGTGTTTGCTCAGTCGGTAAACTGAGAAAAGGTAACTCTACATGCGTTAAGAACAAAAAAAGACAGGCGTTATCTCTTCTCATTTTCTTTTTCTGACGGAGGTCTTTTGCTGACTTCTCGGAACAAAAATAAGCACAGATCTGCCTGACATAAATAAAAAAATTATGGGAAGTTGTAAGCTTTTCTGGTACGCTTTGTTGTATACTTCATGGGCTCATTGGATACAGTGTAGTTAGATCAATTCGGCCTAAGATGCTACATCCACCATAGACCATAAGTACACTAGGAAAACTTTTTTTTTTCTTCGATCTTTGGTGAGAACTCCGACTTTCACCATTTTTGAGAATTTTGCGAATGCTTCTGTTTCTAATCCCTACCATTTCACGTAGCCCCATTTTGTCTTCAGGAGATGATGATGTTTGAACACGGCACCGCTGTGCACGTGTTTTACTGTCGTGTCATCAACTCCGCTGGCTCACGATGACGTTCTTTGGAAGGTGGTGTGGGATTCACTTTGCTTGCAAGATTTTTGATACATGCTTTCAAACTCAAGACCTCGGCTTAAAGTCCCATTGGAAGGCCTAGGAGGGGACTAAAGTGTGCACATGTCTTACTTCTGAAGAGAAAACCTCATCTAATTTGGCTGTGTCGAATAGCAATCGAAACCCAGACCTTGGAACATCAGTCTGACGCTTTGCTGGCGGAATCAACAAGGCCCTACTGAAAATTATTCCAGGAGAGCGGCACAGCACCACCCTTGCAGTTCACTGAGGTACGACCGGTTCAAATCCCGCTGTGCGCAATGAAAGAAAGGCCATAATCGGTGTTTATCTTAACGTTCGTCGTTCTGGGGGTAAAGTGTTGTATCAGGTTCAGCCATCTCTTTCTTGACCCCTTCCTAACCCTTGCACCATCATTATAATCTTCCATTCCCACCCTCTTTTATCATTCGTGGATGCTTACTCCCTGTCTGCGAGAATAGCGGCAGGGGAGTATGGACATAAAATCTTAATTCAGTTTATCTTTTCCAGGTCACTGTTTTGAGGACGGGGGAACTGTTATCTTGCGCTTTGTTCAACGTAAAGTTCAAAATTCACAGCAGGTTCTTCATTTAGGGGTCGGTAATTTTTTTTCTCAAAAATTCATTTGACAGCCAATTCAAAATGAAAGAATTGTAACAACCATTAATTCACCGTTTTTTTAAATGTCGTCTTTTCATTTATGAGTTTTTTTTTAATTATTATTTGACCTCGATCCATTCATTACGTTGTTTTTTTTTGTTTTGTTTTGTTTTGTTTGTTTTTTTTTTTTTGGGGGGGGGTTTAGATTTCTCAACTATTTTGTTTGTATTGTTTCCTTTTTTGTTTATCATTATGATCGCTTTTTTATTAATTGATTAGTTTGTTATTTCTCGTTTCTTTTTGTTCTTATATTTGTTTTGTCAGTCCACACAAATGCGTTACTGAAATCTTTTCCCCTAAATTCAAGTCACCAGTCAAATAAAAAACATAATCTCATCACATCCTCTACTTCGTTGGTCCATTCCTTTTCAGTAAGATCAATTTTTGTTGTTGTTCTTTGGGAGGACTTTTTGTTTGTATGCTTGTTGGTTTGTTGTTTGTGTGTGTGTTTGTGTGTGTGTGTGTGTGTGTGTGTGTGTGTGTGTGTGTGTGTGTGTGTGTGTGTGTGTGTGTGGCGCGCGCGCGCGTGTGTGTGTGTGTAGTGTGTTATGTGTGTGTTTTGTGTGTGTATGTGTGTGTGTGTGTGTGTGTGTGTGTGTGTGTGATTTGTCTCATTTGTCTCATTTGTTTGTCTTGCCTGAAGAAGACCACCTGGTCGAAACATGCTGCCTTTAGTATGTCGATTTGTTTCTCCCATGTCTTTAGTGGTTTAGTTTTTCGGCTTTTATTCACATGCTTTCA
>CM065719.1:73354169-73364169 GCA_033310375.1 Conus canariensis | reverse complement strand
TCATGTCGTAATCAGCGAATAGAGATTGCTACTTCTTTGAAGTATTTAGGTGTAACATTTAGTCGAACAGGTACATTTTTCAAAGCGTAAAAGTATCCTTTCGATCGAGCACGTAAGTCAGAACCTGCCTCTCTCTCTCTCTCTCTCTCTCTCTCTCTCTCTCTCTCTCCTCTCTCTCTCTCTCTCTCTCTCTCTCAAGCACACACACACACGCGCACGCTCACACGCATGCACGCACGCACGCACACACACACACACACACATACACACACACACACACACACACACACACACACACACACACACACACACACACACACACACACGGCTTTCAGCTTCGAATTAGATCGCCACGTACCTGATAAGAGTTTTAAGTTGTTATCAAGGCATCGGATGTAGTTGATAAATTCAGGGTTTTTGTAGTCGAATCGCTTTCCCAACACGATGGAGCAGATGTTGTTGGAAATGCTGACTTGTGTCATCCGGGCCACATCGACCGGCGCCTCCTGGTGGTCCTTGATGGCCTGTACGTAGTGAGTGATCTCCTCTTGGATCCTGTCAGCCAGAACGTTCTTGCCCATGCCCATGTCACGGAGGATCTTTAGGGAGGTCCTGCGGATTTCCTTCCAGGTGGATCCTTCGGAGCTACCTATTCCTGCATTAAGAGAATGGAGAGTTAGACGTGCGCGCTTGCGCTTGCTTATGTGTGGTGTGTGTGTGTGTGTGTGTGTGTGTGTGTGTGTGTGTGTGTGTGTGTGTGTGTGTGTGTGTGCGAGCATGCGCGCCCACGTGCGTGCGCGTCTGTATATGTATAACATACATTTATTGAACGGTTGTTTCGAATTCAGTTTCTGTCGTTCTCTCTCTCTCTCTCTCTCCTCTCTCTCTCTCTCTCTCTCTCTCTCTCTCTCTCTCTCTCTCTCTCTCTCTCTGGTGACCAGTCTCTGTCAAATGTCGCATGCAAAAATTGTTCCTCTTGTATAGCCTGTCGACATAGACTTGTATTACCAGTAATGATTCAGCCTAATGAAAAAGGATTTAAGAAAGGGAGATTCGTAGGGGACAACTGGAAAATTTATGATGTGTTAAAAACAGAAAAGATTAATATTCCTGCAATGTTGCTTTTAGTAGACTTTGAAAAGGCCTTTGAGTTGCTGTCGTGACTTTGTTTGTTTTTTTTTTAATGAAAGGCTTTAGAATTCAGCTTTGGTCCTGATATAATAAGATGGGTGGAAGTGCTTTATATAAATAGTACTTCCTGTGTACAAGTGAACAGGTAGTCTTCGTGCTGGTTTAATGTTGGAAGAGGAGTTAGGCAGGGTGACCCATGTTCACCTTACTTTTGCTTGATAGGAGCGGTAATATTATCGGAAATGAAATGAGGCAGGGAACAATAAACGATAAACAGTAAACAAGTTGGGTATTTTTTGCTCCCATAAGAAAACCTAACACAGAGTAACTTTTATTCAAGACTGGCACAGCCTTTTAAACTTGAATAAAGTCAGACAAATACATAGACGAACAATCTAATAGTGGGGGAAAGTTTCTCCATCTTCAAATTCCCCCCCCCCCCCCCCCCTTAAGTCCAAATCTTTGCCAAGTCATTACTGTGAAGACAGTTCAGTTGTTGACCTGCGCTTGTTTTTTCCCCCACTATTAGATTGTTCGTCTATGTATTTGTCTGACTTTATTCAAGTTTAAAAGGCTGTGCCAGTCTTGAATAAAAGTTACTCTGTGTTAGGTTTTCTTATGGGAGCAAAAAATACCCAACTTGTTTACTGTTTATCATTTACTGTTACCTGCCTCATTTCATTTCCGATTTTGTTTTGATTAAATTGAGGTTATTTGTATTTGTTTCTGTCCGTCTGTGTGTTTGTCTTTTGATCTCCCTTGCATCTTTGGGTGGATCCTCAAGCGTAGGCTCAAAGATTGTCCCCTACATTTTATACTATTTGCATAATGTCTTTAGTTTTTCAGCAACTTTTTTCCTCCCCACACTTTCGTTTGGTTTCATTTACTACTTTTCGCTGCCTGCTTTGGGGGTGCTATTGGATTCTTTTTTGCACCCGTGGTGGTGAGAACAGCACAGTATTATGGACTGTGGTGTGTCTCTATTTGCCGCCAGGAGCGCAGACACAACCAGCCGTGTGCCCCTGATGAGTTCCGACCCAGCGGACGAAAGGCCTCGGAGCAGGCAATACAAATATATCTGCCTTCAAAAGGGATTGCGATGGTTCCCTTATGCAGCTAGTGAAGAGTTTTCATATCTGTAACATTTTCTTAATTTCATGTTCCCAGTTTCTCCATCTTCAAACCCCCCCCCCCCCCCCCCCCCCCCCCCCCCCCTTAAGTCCAAATCTTTGCCAAGTCATTACTATGAAGATAGTTCAGTTGTTGGCCTGCGCTTTTTTTTCCCCCCACTATTAGATTGTTCGTCTATGTATTTGTCTGACTTTATTCAAGTTTAAAAGGCTGTGCCAGTCTTGAATAAAAGTTACTCTGTGTTAGGTTTTCTTATGGGAGCAAAAAATACCCAACTTGTTTACTGGTAATATTATCGTTTATGATTTGCCAAAATGATACAATTAAGGGAATTAAGATAAACAATTTTGAAACTCTTTTGTCACAGTTTGCTGATGATATGTCCCTTTATGTTGACGGCACAGAAAAGGCCTTTTAAGAAGCTGTTAATAAACTACTTGCCTTCGGGATATCTCTGGCTTGAAAATGAATTTTAAGAAAAAAGGTCATATGGAGTGAAAGCAAGAAGAATTGTTGTCGAAGATTTCTTCATGATATGAAGTTTGTTTGGGATCTAGATATCTCCAAAGTCCTGGGCATACGGTTTTCTGCAAATACTCAACACACTGCGAATTTAATTTTTGAAAACAAATCCTTGGAAGTAAGAGTACTCTTACAAAAATGGAAAAGAAGACAGCTAACACCTTTGGGAAGACCTGCTGTGATTAAGCAACGTGTTCTGCAAAAGCTAACGCATCTGTTTATTAGCATACCTGACCCCCATGAATTCTATATCTGAAAACCTGAAATGTTATTTTACAATTGATTATGGAACAGAAAGAGAAACAAGATCAGAAAAAAGTTGTAAGCTTAGCCTATGTCGAAGGGGGGATAGAAAATGGTCACGTTACATTCTTTTATAACTGCCATTAAAATTAATTGGCTAAAAAAACTAGTGCATTTTGAGTCGGATTTGAAGGCTTTTGTGAACAGTTTTTACCCTTATAACTTCTGACGTACAACATTGCGGCGGTAAATATGCTAGCCTGGCCATTAGACACAGTGATAAACCCTTTTGGAAAGATGCTCTAAAGCATTGTAAGCAATTGCTGTCAAAATGTCATCCTGCTAATGAGCAGGAATTCCTAGCCGAAACTATCCATTACAATACAAATATTGTTAGAGCAAAACGCACGGTTTATATTCATGAATAGACAGACGCCAAACTTGTATTTATAAAACAGCCCGTAAATATATATGGAAACGATCTCAGCTTCATTGAGTTTAGACAGAAATATCCACAGATTAAAAGAACACGTTTTCTCATACAGTGGTGGTGTAATCCAAGCGATCAAGTATTTCCTGTACAAACATGCGTTTCAGTTGACTAATCGGTACAAAATTATGGACTCTAAAACTTGAACAGTCTTTCCAAAAGGCAGTAAATCTGTACGTACAACATGCACCGATCAGATCTGTTTCCATTACAACCGCTGTTAGTAAATGGAATGAAAATTTTAGCCAGTTGAACCGGAAAAATATATCTGGCCATTGGTTTTTTTTGTTTGTTTGTTTGTTTTTTTATTAACTGATGTCCAACTAAGATGATTCCAGATTATGATTTAGCACCGTATCCCTCCAACAAGAATGTAGTCGCATACGTTTTGTGTTGTTGAAGACCCATCATGCATGTTTTCAAAACAAGAGATCGAGACTATTGAGCGCTTATTTTGGAACTGTCGCGTTAATCAGAATTTTTGGTCTGAATTACAGTTTTGTCTAAAATGAAGCTGTCATGTGGATATTGCTTTTGGTGAAGATCTTGTTCTGTTTGGATTACTAGATCGTACTGACCCTGATGTTTGGTTTGATTTTGTTGCTGGCTAAATTCGACTTTTACAGGTATAGATTTCTCACTGTCTCTCGTTCTTTGCAAAGTTTTCTCTGTGTTTTAAAACAAAGGTATACCATCGAAAAGTACTCATCAAGTGTTCAAAACAGTTGTCTTGCTTCATAGATAAGTGATCATCCTATGTTTCTGTTATTGAAAAACCAATAGAGACTTAATCCTTATTACAGTATGTCTATATACATCACCGCGAATTTTTTTTTCCTTTAATTCGTTATTCGGAATCCAGAGGAAATTTAGTGTACTTCTTACCTTCCCCAATCTTCTCATGAATCATCTCTACATTTGTCATTGGTCCTTGTTTGTTTTTCTGCTGTTCGTTTGCCAACGATTACTTTGTGTGCGGCCGTCTGCTGATACAAATGCAGAGTTCTGTGCATACGAGGTTCATACCTTGTTAAATACTTGATTCAGGTGTCTGGGACCTCTCTGTACGAATAGCAGTGCGTTTGAGCTACCATCCCAGATCTGCATGGAAATGGTTTGTTTCCACAGGCTGCGTGAATTTCTTTTCTTACTTCTTCTTGTTTTTTTTTAGTGAAAGTCCGTGTGAATTCTTTTTTTGTTATATGTTTTTCGTTAAATTTTTTAATCAAATTTCGGGGGAAGGAGGGGGAGGTGTGGAGGTAGATGTAATTAGACTTAGCTAAAAAGCTATAAAAAAAAAAAATAAATAAATAAATAAATAAATAAATAATAATAATAGTAACGAAATGAAAACAAATGCATTACCGTAAAATATAGCGGAGAGGATGCGTGTTTGTTGAGGTAAAAAGTAAATTTGAATAATGTATCTGTGATAGTTTCGGAAATCTACCACGAGTTGGACGATGGATTCAGATAAGGTTTGATTGAAGCTTAGAGGACTGAGGCGCCTTTGCAGAGGTTTGCGCTCATGAGTGGCCTTTTGTACTCAGGCTAATTCTTCAAATGCTTCTTCAAAATTATGTTGTTGTTGCTGCTGCTGCTGTTGTTGATGATGACGATGATGATGGTGATGATGATGCTTGTGAGGGCGTGTATAAGTGAGCGTGTGCAGGCGCGTGCGTTTGTGTGTGTTGTTGTTGTTTTGTTTTACGTCTTTCCACATTACGTGATATTAGACGAAAAAAAAAAAGGGGGGGGAGGGAAGGGGGGGGGAGGGGTAAAAAAAGGTTAACACAATGAGGTAAAAAATTAACTTATCTACAGCTATAACACAAAAGTAGAAAATCCACTTAATCAAAGATTGAAAAAAACAAACAAACAAACAAAACAAAACAAAAAAAAAAAAAAAAAAACCCGAAACATGTACCTCTTCTGTCTCATCTCACCACTGACTGTTATATATTATAAATATTTGCCAATTGGACTTTTAGCTAAGTGCAAAAAGAAAAGATACGTTTCACTTGCTGACAGTGACAGGAAAACATTTTGACTAGGCTGTACAGACGTATTTGGAATGAATGTTTTCATTAAGTTACACAAAAGAATGTGATCAGTTGATATGCTATGACCACATATACAATGTATATTTTTGACATACTTTGTTTTAAAACAATCCAATTTCCATCTACAGATCAAGGAACTTATCTGTCGTCTACGATAAATGTTTTGATCGTACTTACTTAACATTTCCTGAATACTTCCCATTTCATCGTGTAAACCAAAACACCCAGTTTCTCTTTCTGTCAAATGAAAATTAGAAAATTGTATTTTTTCTGCCAAAATATAGCACTCTTGCATTGACATAGAGAAGTTCAAAAAATGCGAATCTGATGACTGTTTTGCTCCTCTCTTTGCCAGAACATCAACCTTTTCATTATAACAAATCTTAAATAAATGTTAGCGAACCGCCCAGAGAACGTGGACAAACGAGTCACAAGACGAAACACAACGCGTTTCGACTCTTAGGTCTTCATCAGGTGAGACATAAACGAATAAAACAACGAAAATTTTCGTTGTTTTATTCGTTTATGTCTCACCTGATGAAGACCTAAGAGGTCGAAACGCGTTGTGTTTCGTCTTGTGACTCGTTTGTCCACGTTCTCGGGGCGGTTCGCTAACATTTATTTAAGATTTGTTTAGATTTCCGCCTGCAGTCCTCTTGCTTTGCAACCAGATCTTTTCATTATAGTATAAGCCACAGTGGGAGGGCACCCAAAGAAATGTTACTTCAGTGTCTCTGACTGAGAGGAAGTGCACTAAATTATTTATTTCAGTGATCATCTCTTTTGTGTGTGTGTGTGTGTGTGTGTGTGTGCGTGCGTGCGTGCGTGCGTGCGTGCGTGCGTGCGTGCGTGCGTGTGTGTGTGTGTGTGTGTGTGTGTGTGTGTGTGTGTGTGTGTGTGTGTGTGTGGGCGCGCGTCCGTTTCTTTTGTCACATTTTTGCCATTAAGCAAAACGACGAAAGTTGATGACTCAGTCGTTGCTCGTAGGTTTGTTTCTTTTATGGTGTTTTACGCCTTGTCGACAGCAACAGAGGCAGAGGACTACAGACCTGAGGAAACATTTAGCCAGCGTGACGCACGAATACCTTTGGAATCATTGAGCGTGGGATCGTAGAGATGGGACAGCATGGGCCTACATCAACAGAGAACTGGGATAACATGGAGCCGGGGATCATAGAGCCGGGTAACACTGACCTACGGAAACATGTAGCCGGAGTAGCATAGGGCTGGGGGATCATAGAGTCATAGAGTTGGAGCAAAACGGACCCATGGAAACATAAAGCAGGGGGAATATAAAAGCCATAGGAACATAGAGCCGAGAGAACATAGAGCTGGGGGAACATAGAGCCGCGGGAACATAGAGCCGGGGAACATAGAGCCGGTGAAACACAGAACCGAGAGAACATAGAGCCGGGAGAACATAGTACCGGGGGAACATAGAGCCGGTGGAGCATAGAACCGAGAGAACATAGAACCGGGGAACATAGAGCCGGGGAACATAGAGCCAAGGGAACATAGAGCCATGGGAGCATATAGCTAGGGGATCATAGAGCCTGGGGAGCATAGAGCCAGGGGATCATAGAGCCAGGGGAACATAGACCCATGGAAGCATACAGCTGGGGGATCATAGAGCCGGGGAGCACAGAGCCGGGGGGATTATGGGGCCGGGGGAACATAGAGCCAAGGGAGCACAGAGCTAAGGGAGCATAGAGCCAAGGGACCACAGAGCCAGGGGATCATAGGGCCGGGGGAACATCGAGCCACGGGAGCATAGAGCCATGGGAGCATGTAGCTGGGGGATCATAGAGCTGGGGGAGCACAGAGCCGGGGGGATCATAGGGCCGGGGGAACATAGAGTCAAGGGAGCACAGAGCTAAGGGAGCATAGAGCCAAGGGAGCACAGAGCCAGGGGATCATAGGGCCGGGGGAATATCGAGCCAAGGGAGCACAGAACCATGGGAGCACGTAGCTGGGGATCATAGAGCCGGGAAAGCACAGAGCCAGGGGAACATAGAGTCATGGGAGCATAGAGCTGGGGGATCATAGAGCCGCAGGAACACAGAGCTAAGGGAGTATAGAGCCACGGGAGCATATAGCTGGGGGATCATAGAGCCGCAGGAACATAGAGCTAAGGGAGTATAGAGCCACGGGAGCATATAGCTGGGGATCATAGAGGCGGGGAGCATAGAGCCAGGGGAACATAGAGCCATGGGAGCATAGAACCAAGGCAGCATAGAGCCATGGGAGTATAGAGTCACGGGAGCATATAGCCAGGGGAGCATAGAGCCGGGGGAACATAGAGCCATGGGATCATAGAGCCGAGGGAACATAGAGCCGGGCAGCACATAGACCTAGGCGAACATAGAGCCGTGGTAACATAGAGATTTGGGATCATAAAGATGAGGGATCATAAAGATGATGGATCAGAAAGATGATGGATCAGAAAGATGAGCTGATTGGGGATCATGAAGATGAGGGATCAGAAAGATGAGGGATCACAAAGATGAGGGTTCATAAAGATGAGGGATCATAAAGATGAGGGATCATAAAGATGAAGGTCATAAAGATCAGAAAGATGAGGGATCAGAAAGATGAGGGATCAGAAAGATGAGCTGATTGGGGATCATGAAGATGAGGGATCAGAAAGATGAGGGATCACAAAGATGAGGGTTCATAAAGATGAGGGATCATAAAGATGAGGGATCATAAAGATTAGGGATCATAAAGATGAGCTGATTAGGATCATAAAGATGAGGGATCATAAAGATTTGGGATCATAAAGATTAGCTGGTTAGGGATCATCAAGATGAGGGATCATAAAGATAACCCGTTGATGGATCATAAAGATAAGCTGTTGAGGGATCAGAAAGACGAGGGATCATGAAGATGAGGGATCATGAAGATGAGGGACCATGAAGATAAGCTGTTGAGGGATCATGAAGATGAGGGATCATGAAGATAACCCGTTGAGGGATCATAAAGATAGGGCAACGTACAGCTGGGTGATCACAGATTCAGGGCAATAAGAACTTACAGGAACATGGAGCCAGAGGAACATACGTGTGGGGGAACATAGAGCCGGGGCAATAAGAACTTACAGGAACATGGAGCCAGAGGAACATACATCTGGGGGAAGATAGAGCCAGAGCAATAAGGACTTATAGGAACATGGAGCTAGAGGAACATAGATCTGGGGGAACATAGGGCCGGGGCAATAAGGACTTATAGGAACATGGAGCTAGAGGAACATAGATCTGGGAGAACATAGAGCCGAGGCAATAAGGACTTACAGGAACATGGAGCCAGAGGAACATAGATCTTGGGGAACATACAGCCGGGGGAACATTCAGCTAGGAGATCATGGAGCCGGAGCGACATGGACCTACGGGAACATACAACCGGGGGAACACAGAGCTGGGGCAACATATAGCCAGGGGACCTACAGCCAGGAGGTTATAGAGGATGGAGCAACATGGACGTACGGGGAACATAGAGCTGGGGGAATATAGAGCCGGGGTAAACTAAGTTGGGGAAATATAAATGCTAGAGAACGTACAGCTGGGGAATCAAAAAAAAAAACCCATAGTAATTACCTTTGTTCTTCATGATTCGATCTGTGACAAAAATATGAGGCCGGTCGGTGAAGACGTCAGCGAAGGTGACGAGGGCTTCACGGATGGCTGAATAGCTGGCCAGCACCACCATCAGCTTCCCTCCCATGTACAGACTGAACACGTCCCCGTACTGACGTCTCCACGTCCAGAACTGGGGCCGTGGTCCTTGGGCATCAGGTGCAGGTGGCCCAGCAGGGGCAGGGCAGGGCCAGGGCCAGGGGGAGGCCCGGGGGTCGTCGTGTGGACAGCCACCACAGCAGACACAACAGCACCACCCCTCCCAGCAGGAGAGTGGTAGGGTCCAGTGATGATAATATAGACGTCATTTGGAATCGAACAATTCTGATGGCAGCTTATCTTGCAAAAAAAAGTTTTGAAATCCCACTATGTTCAAAACGCATTAATGTGTCACTGTTACCATGTCATGTGCCGTTGCTGCAACTGTGATAGCGTTGCTCTTGTTCTTTTCTTCTCTAGTTGGAAAGTGAGACGACTGCAGGCGGAAATCTAAACAAATCTTGAATAAATGTTAGCGAACCGCCAAGAGAAACGTGGACAAACGAGTCACAAGACAAAACACGACACGTTTCGACCTCTTAAGTCTTCTTCAGGCAAGACACAAACAAATAGGACAATGAAAATGAATTTTCATTTTCATAATTTTCATTGTCCTATTTGTTTGTGTCTTGCCTGAAGAAGACCTAAGAGGTCGAAACGCGTCGTGTTTTGTCTTGTGACTCTTTTGTCCACGTTTCTCTTGGCGGTTCGCTAACATTTATTTAAGACTTTTGCTCTCTGTTATAGGT
>CM065719.1:73316669-73349169 GCA_033310375.1 Conus canariensis | reverse complement strand
ACTTGATGTTTTATTATCATTGGTGTTTAATGTCTGTGTAACCAATGGTTAATCTGACAATAAACAGATTACAGTGAATAGCATGGGTATAAGGGGTGGGGGGGGGGGCGGTGAGTGTGAGTGATCCCGCAAGCACGCATGTGTGTGTGTGTGTGTGTGTTGTGTGAGAGAGAGAGAGAGTAAGTGCGCGCGTACCTCCAAGTGCATACGAGTGCATGTGCTTGTAAGTTTGCTTGTATCTGTGTACAACTGTTGTGCGTATGTGTGTGTTTTTGTGAGCGTGCGTGTGCGTTTGTGTGTGCGTTTATACTTGTATGTCTGTGTGTGTTCGCATGTGCACATATATATATATATGTGTGTGTGTGTGTGTGTGGTGTGTGTGTGCACGCGAATGTGTGTGTACTTGCATGCGTGCGTGTGTGTATGGGGGCGCGTGCATGCGTGAGTGCATGCGTTCGTGTGTATATGTATGTAAGTATGTGTGTCTATGTGTCTGTGTACCTAACAAGACTATAATTCACTATTTGCACGTACAACAGGATCGTTGTTGCAGTCCGAGTATTGTTCTTTACGGTATTTCACTTGTCACTGTGTTAAAATCGCACACAGCCGAAAAGCGTCTATCTCCCTCTCAAGGATCCGGTGCGGGCTTAGTTGCCCATTGCGATTTGTGTGTATGTAAATGCAGTGTCAAGCGCTAGGACCTAGTGAATACAGAGCTAGTCATTGTACATGCTGGTAGGTTCGATAACCACACACACGCACACACACGCGCGCGCGCGCACACACGCACGCACGCACGCACACACACACACACACACACACACACACACACACACACACACACATACACACACACACTCACTCACTCACTCACTCACTCACTCACTCACTCGCACCTCACGCACGCACGTACGCACGCACGCACACACACACACACACACACACACACACACACACACACACACACACACACAAGTGCGCGCGCGCGTGCGCAAAGGGACAGACAGAGAGACAGACAAACACCACATGCGCATTGATTTCGCGGGCAGAAAGTGTCTCGGAACTGAAAATGTGTTGACCTTCGTGGTAAAGGGGTTTAGGGTCTTCATTTCTAATGGGTTTAGCACATAATGGGTCATTATTCCTTTTAAGAAAAAAAAATGAAGGAAAAAAAAGAAAAAAACATGAAAACCTTGAATCAAGGACGCAACAGAAAGGGAAGCTATCATAGTTTTCCTATTTCATAGTGTCAAAGTTACCTCCCATCATTCATACTAGGAGAGTAATGAATGCGTCGTGATGCTATGATTTTGCTAACGATTTATTTTCCAAAAGCATTTTTGTTTTTGTCGTACGACAATAATGTTGAGTCAAGGACTCCAAAGACGCACAAAAATGCTCCAAAAAAAAAGTCAAATGACCAAGGTATGCAAACATCTCATTTTTCCTCTTTTTATAAAAGAAAATAGATAAGTGGTTAGATTATTATATTTCTAGCCTCTAGCGGTGAGACATTAATGAAAAAGTTACAACCTGAGGTAAATATCTGTTCAAACAAATTTAAAGTTTCACATTCTGGGCACTGCGCAGATTTCATATGGGGCAGGAATGTGGGTCAGACCGAACGCCCCTTGCAAAGATGGCAGCTGTCCCTCTTCCGGTGGCAGGAAGCGGAAGTGTTGGATGAGAGTGGCCAAGTACAGGAACAGTTCCATCCGGGCCAGAGATTCTCCCAGACACACTCGTCGACCTGTGATTAAACACACACAAAAAAATATGCGCGCGTGCACACACACACACACACACACGCACGCACGCACGCACGCACGCACGCACACACACGCACGCACGCACGCACACAGAGACAGACAGACAGGCATAGAATTATTTGCAATGCCAGTCGTAACATTCCAAAGACCAAAGTAGTATCAAATGGCTTGTCTCGATTGACATGAACAGTATCAAATATGAAATGATCTAAAATTAGCGGTTTATATCATATCACTCCAAAAGTGTAGCGAAGAAACGTGATTAAGAACAAAAATATTGGGCTACAAAAGAGTAAAATTAAGTAAAAAGTAATAAGAATGAAAACATAAATAACTAACTAAATAAATAGAATGAGTGAATAAAAACAGCGTCCACAGGATTTCACCCATCCCACAATGTCCTGGCTGACTTTGACAATAGGTCAAAAGCTGATGTATAAAAAAAAAAGGCAGTGGGAACAGTTTGAGCTCTCCGGCAAAAATAGCAATATCTCGTGCATTGGGGGAAGTATTTCCATACCATTGTCACGATGGACCGTCTACACTTATAAGACCTAATTGATCGTTTGCAGCCTGATCTAGGTTTATGATTATCAGCTGACAGAACGCGTTGTAGCATTATTTCCTCTGTTACATCCTCTGTGACTGACGTTTGTCAAAGTCTTCTCACGGTAGCCTATCCCAAACGCGTATGAAAGTGCGGAGAAGCGAAGCTCACTGCGCAATCTTTGGTTCAATGACGTCATCTCACGCAGTCAAAATGCATTACATCCCTTCAAGCTGTAGTTCGATAAGTCGATAACAGACTGTCGGCCCACGGAGAGAGCATGGGACACACGGATGTAGCTGCCCATAAAAACTTTTTGGAAGCGGATTGGATCGGGGTTGGTGTGTTTATAAGCATCCGTAAGAACTCTTCTGGTTTGCCAAGGACGTCCAGATCACGGATCACGATATTCAGTGAGAAGAAGGTGCGCGCGCACCACACACACACACACACACACACACACACACACATACGCACGCACGCACGCGCGCGCGCGCACGCACACACACACACACACACACACACACACACCACGCGCGCGCGCGCGCGCGCGCGCGCGCGCGCACGCACACAGAGCTTATTCTTTTAACCCTCAATAAAGATAATTTTGACTTGACTTGACTTGACGCACACACACATACCCACGCTGAAGGGTATCAATTCCGCCGGCCGTGTGTGCTTCCCATCCGGGTCAATAAACCTCTCAGGCCGGAAGTTCTCAGGATCGCCCCAGATTTCCGGATCCTGCAAGACGCAGGTCAAGGCCGGGACGATGGTGGCGCCCTTGGGGATGACGTAGCCCCGGAAGTTGAAGTCCTGGTTGGGGGCGTGCAGCACGGAGAGAGGAGCGACGTCGGCCTTCCGCAGGACCTCGGAGATGGTGGCCTCCAGATAAGGCATGTGCGGCTTGTCACGCACGTTGGGCGGGCGATGAGTTCCGATGACGTCGGCGATCTCCTGGAAGCACTTGTCCTGCACATGAGGGTGGTGGAGGAAGAAGAGCAGAGTCCACAGAATGGCCGTGGAGGTGGTCTCCGTGCCCGCGTGGAACAGATCCGCCACAGAGACCCGCAGGTTGTGGTCTGGAAGGACATGGACATGGATACAGACATGTGGCAGCTAGATGAGTGTCTCTTTTTATCCTTCTTCCGCACAACTACATGTCTACGAGCAGGTACCGGTATCAATTCTGGACGTCCCTTTCTGAAGAGAGAGAGAGAGAGAGAGAGAGAGAGAGAGAGAGAGAGACTTTTCATTTGATCAAACGTTTTGTGAAACTTAGATGCAGTTTTATGGCGTTTTAAGCAGGCTTAAAATTAGCTGGCTTATTGCTGTCATTTTTTTCTCACACAAATATGGAATCTATTCTAACGCTATGACAGCCCTCATGAGCCCCAACCTGCAGTCGGCTGGACTATAAACAACACGAACATAAAACCGAAGGTCCATTTCAAACTGAAAAGCTCTTAAACAATAAACAAGTAGGGTAACTCTTGCGCCCATAAGAAAACCCAACACAGAGTAACTTTTATTCAAGACTGGCACAGCCTTTTAAACTTGAATAAAGTCAGACAAATACAAAGACGTGCAAGTCTTGAATGAAAGTTACTCTGTGTTAGGTTTTCTTATGGGAGCAAAGAGTTACCCTACTTGTTTATTGTTTATTGTTTACTGTTCCCTGCCTCATTTCATTTTCAATTTGCAAAGCTCTTAGCAAAGTTTGGTCATGTTTTAGGTGATGGACTACGGGCTTTCAAGTAGTATTCGTTTGAAGTTGTGTGACTTTATTTTTCCTTCAGATCAATTAACCTCTATGCCCTTATTCTCTTTTTTTTCGGAATGTAACTGAATACATTTCTCCTCAAATGCAGTTGCCTTTAGAGGAACCTTTCTTCAGAACAGGGGAAAAACAATGTTTCAAGGTTCACTTTTTTCATTTTATGTGATTATTCATTTCCTTTCAGGTATACGTACGTTACTTCATCACTTTATTACTATTCACGTTTGTTTTTGAACTGGCATCTTTTGGTACATTCTTCTGTTTTGTTGCTGCTGTTGTTGTTGTTGTTCCATGTCTGTTTGTTTTCGTTTGTTAGTTTAGCTGATGATGTCCTTGATCTTGTTCACATCATATGAAGGTCTGCCTTAAATTAAGTTAATTGATCTCTCTCTCTCTCTCTCTCTCTCTCTCTCTCTCTCTCTCTCTCTCTCTCTCTCTCTCCTGTTGCAACCTCATTTATGTATATTTCGCAAGCCAAAATGTATGTTTGCGTGTACACGTGTGTGTTTCTAGATACAAAGAAACTACAAGGTCTTTTTTGTTGAGTAATTTGCACCTTTTCTCTTTTTAATTGTAACAATATATCCCACAGGCTTGGTAACTGAGGGAAGCTATACATGTAGGTGATACTCATTTATTTAGTCGGACCCTCTGCCCCCCTCACCCCCCCCCCCCCCCCCCCCCCCACCCCGAGGAAGCGTGAGTCATCAACGACAACTCTTCCGTTGGCTCGACTCTGGGCTGTCCTTTCTACCCCTCCTCAGTTGTCTCCCTTCTGTTTCAGCTTTGCCTAGGCGTTACTTCTCTACCCGTGTCTGGATTGTCTCCTCCTCCTTCTTCTGTGAGGTTGACAGGTCCGAGCTTGGCGTGTGTGTGTGTGTGTGTATGTGTGGGGGGGGGGGGGTGGGGGCGGAGGGGGTGTGTTGGATACTGGCTTTCTGGCAGTGTGTCCTACCCAGCTCCATTTCTACCATAAGGACTGTGCGGTGTGCGGCTCTCTCCCGCTTTTATATGAAGTTGACGCAATGCAGGTTTTTTCTTCTTTTTTTTTTTTTTTTTTGTTCGCGCGTCACGATAATAATGGTTCTACTACTACTACTACTACTACTACTACTACTACTACTACTACTACTACTATGATTACTGCTGTTACCTCTAACAGTTCTACCAATAATGATAATGATTATCATCATCATCTTTATACTAGCGAGGAGGAGGAGCAGGAGAAAGATGTTGTTGATGATGATGATGATGATGATGATGATGATGATGATGATGATGATGACGATGATTCTAAGAAAAAACAAAAGAAGATGAGGATGAAGAAAAAGAAGAAGGACGAGGAGAAAGGGAAAATGAGGATGGTAAGAAGGAGGATGAGCTAAAGAAGAAGGACGATGATAATAATGATGATAATGACGACGACGACGTCGACGACGACGACGGTGATGATGATGATGAGATGATGATGATGATGATGATGATGATGATGATGATGACGATGACGATGACGATGATGATGATGATAAATGGTGATGATGGTAATGATGATGACAGATTTTCTTTTGAAATGCTATAAACATTCAAACTTTTTGGTGATGATGATAACGATGATGATTGACTTTTATATTCTTCTTCTTTTCAAACCTTTCAAACAAACCATTTAAACTTGTGTCCGTATCCCCACGAGTCCTGTGCTTCTGCATCTGACGGAGGTAACTGTAGATGAAGTCAGTGTCTTCCTCCACACCCCCCTCCTCTCCTCCCTCCTCCCTCAAGGTCCTGTGATGGGCCTCCACCTGCTCGCCCAAGAAGCCGAGGATGGAAGAGGTGTTGGCCATGATGTCGCGCATCTTGAAGGGATCCCCAGGGAGGAGGCCCAGCCCCGGTAGAAAATTGAGGATGGCAACCCCTGCAGAAAAGACTGGGGTGAGTACGATGATTCCACAAACACCATCACGAAGGAATTTTGAAAACAGGGCTTCACACTCCGTACAACGACGAAGTACCGCTTGATACAACGACATAACTTTAAGGACAACAACGTGACATTAAGGACAATAACGTATCTTTAAGGACAATAATGTGCCACTAAGGACAACAACGTATCTTTGAAGACAACAACGTGCCACTAAGGACAACAACGTATCTTTGAGGACGACAACGTGCCACTAAGGACAAAAACGTATCTTTGAGGACAACAACGTGCCACTAAGGACAACAACGTATCTTTATGAACGACAACGTGTTACTAAGGACAGCAACGTATCTTAAAGGTCAGCATAGTGCCACTAAGGACAACAACGTATCTTAAAGGACAACAACGTGCCACTGACGACAACAACGGCGTACACCTCGCCCAGTGACTTCTGTTTGATATTTATAGGAACAAGTTATCACAAAGTATGCTTAGTGCTGCTCAGCGTAAGAATGGCTTTGCATGCAACACAGACGCGCGCGCCCGCGCTCATGCACGCATGCATAGGCCTACTCACGCAAGCACGCACGCACGCACCCCCAACCCCCCACCACCCCCCCCCCCCCCCCCCCCCACATACACACACACACACACGCACGCACGCACGCACGCACGCACGCACACGCACACACACACACACACACACACGAGGAAGTGTGTGTTCTCTCTCTCTCCCTCTCTCTCTCTCTCTCTCTCTCTCTCTCTCTCTCTCATGACTCGACCAGATGGCATTGATTATTAAAGAGTTCATTCTTGCTCTTCCTCTCTCTGTTTCTCTGCCTCTGTCTCTGTCTGTCTGTCTGTCTGTCTGTCTGTCTGTCTGTCTGTCTGTCTCTCTCTCTCTCTCTCCTCTCTCTCTCTCTCTCTCTCTCTCTCTCTCTCATGACTCGGCCGGATGGCGTAGATTATTAAAGAGTTCAGTCTTGTTCTCCCTCTCTCTGTTTCTCTGTCTCTGTCTGTCTCTGTATCTGTCTGTCTCTGTCTGTCTCTGTCTCTGTCTCCTCTCTCTCTCTCTCTCTCTCTCTCTCTCTCTCTCTCTCTCTCTCTCTCCACCCCCAGAGTACATCTGTAACATTTAACACACTAATTTTGTACAGAAACAACAAAAAAGCACGGCGTCACCACTACAAACCTGACATCAGCTTAAAGTTGTCATCTATACACTGGACGTAGCTGGTGAACCTGTCGTCATCGTACTCAAAGCGTTTCCCGAAGACTATAGAACAGATGTTGTTGGACACGGTGACCCGGGTCATTCGGGCCAGGTTGACGGGCGCCCCCTGGTGGTCCCTGATAGCCCGGATGTAGTGAGTGATCTCCTCCTGGATTTTTTCAGCCAGGACGTTCTTGCCCATGCCCATCTGGCGGAGAATTTCTAGACCTGTTTTTCGTTGTTCTTTCCAAGCAGATCCAGAGCTGCCCATGATGCCTGCGTGAACAGAATGGAAATAAAGCAGATTATGGGAGGTGCTCTTCAGTCATCAACGACAAAGCAGAGCTTTTGTAGCTAGCCGGAGTAGCACAGTTGATAGAGCGCCGGACTCGATATATCTTGGTGATCCTAGGGTTGCCGGTTCGAATCTTCGCCGGGCCGTTTCGGTACATAGGATTTTTCTTTCGGAGTTAACATTGGTTCTGACTCCATTTCCCAAACAGACCCTCGAATGAGACTATAAACCGAGGTTCCGTGTGTGAAAGCACGCATAACATCTTGCACACACGTAAAATCCCATACCAACTTTCGGAAGAGAAGGCTAGTTTGGTCGTTGGTATAGATGAAACGTTACACATAGCATGCACCCTGCATGAGAAATTGAAAGAATGAAGGAAGTAAGGAAATTGAGTGAATGATATTGTCGAAAGCTCCAAGTAAGTGCTATTCCTAGCTGAGTGACCTGTTTAAATCCGGTAGTCGTTATGTCTACCCCTCAGCAGTTAAAACTTCCACAACGTCTCGTACGAGATTTCGACCCGACGGTCATCAAGATTTTTCGTGAACTGGAAGGAGCGCACCGAGCCTTAGCGAGATTCCGAAACCATCTGCATTTCACGCTACTCTGTAAACATCACGGTGTCGTACCGACCAGCTTAAAAATCAAGTCATCAGTCAAAGGAAAAGCTGCAAGCAACATCTTATTCCGTACGGAACGGGCCCTGATGAACGAGCGCGTAAAGCAGATCAATCTGAGGATCGAGGGATTAGAACAACATATCCATCTCTGTTCGGACAGGTTGAGTGCAAACGTTCCGACTGAGATACCAGCGGAAGTGAAGGACTGGCTCGAGTCAACTCAAAACTTGGAATGGAACAAAGCGCGCATGCGCCAGAGAAGTAAGTTTGAGAAACTAATGGCGAGATCGAAGCGTGACAAGAACGATCAAATTCCAATTGTACCTGTGACTGAAGAAGAGACGCGCAGGGTGAAGAAGAGATGGGTTGTGAATTTATCGGAACGTGAACTTTCTGACTCTGAACAGCGAGTGCTGGAAAAGGGACTCAATTTTGCTGTGACCCCGGACAAACTCCCCATCGTGGACTACATCACGAGTATGGAAACCGCCTGCAGACAGATAGGCCCGCATACAGAAGAGGCGTCCCATCTGAGGTCGGAATGTGTCATTCTGAAACAAGCACAACCGCCGAAACCCAACATTCCTGTTGAGGAGAGGCGTGCGGTGGCCCGACTTAGGAAAGACGACACGATTTTGATACTCCCGGCCGACAAGGGTCGGTCCACGGTCATCATCCCCAAGTCCATGTACTATGACAAGGCCAGCCAACTGTTGGATGACAGAAAAACCTACCAGCCTCTCAAGAACCTCCACCAACAGATATGCCACCAAGCTCAAGGATCTGCTCAAACGTCTCAAGGAGGCGGGCGGACTTTCACTTGACCTTTACAGAAAACTGTACCCATCAACCACTGATGTCCCCAAGTTCTATGGCCTTCCGAAGGAGCACAAGAAAGACGTCCTCTCCGATCCCATAGTTGCTTCCAGAGGTTCCTTCATGTATGAGACGGCGAGATTGTGGCAGACATCCTGTCTCCTTTGGTTGGCACGACGGAACACCACATCATCAACAGTGCGGACTTGGTCAGAAACTGGCAGACTACACCCTTTCTCCTGACGAGTGCCTGGTATCATATGATGTTCGGCATTGTTCACCAGCGTCCCCGTCGAAGAAAGCATCCACATCATCAAAGCAAGACTCCAGGCTGACGACACTCTGCCCCAGCGTACTACGCTTTCCGTGGACAGCATCTGTGAACTCCTGGCTTGCTGTCTCAACACCACTTACTTCACGTTCCAAGGCAACTTCTACCAGCAGACCGCAGGAGCGGCCATGGGCTCTCCAGTCAGCCCCATTGTAGCCAACCTCTTCATGGAGGACTTCGAGGAGAAGGCCCTGGCGTCTTACCATTCTACTCCACGCTATTGGGGCCGCTACGTGAACGACACCATGACCATCCTCAAGAGGGAGCTGGTGGAAGACTTCACTAACCATTTGAACAGTCAACACCCTGCTGTCAAATTCACTCATGAGGTGGTGGAGGAGAACAACCCGATTGCCATGCTAGACACACTCATTACACGGACAGAGGACAGCCTCTCCTTCAGTGTGTACCGAAACCTAACCCACACCGACCAGTACCTACAGTTCGAAAGCCACCAGCCACTGAAACACAAACTCAGAGTGATACGCACCCTCACCCATCCGGCCAAAACCATCTGCTCTACTCAGGATGCCAAAGACCAGAAAATGGAACACCTCAAACTGGTTCTCACCATATCAGGCTATGAGAAGTGGGCGTGGAACATCCCGGCTAGCAAGAAGATCACACCGCATCCTACCACCAAACAAGACCAAACCAGGCGTAAAGGACATGTCACCATCCCCTATGTCCGCGGTGTGACTGAAGCCTTGAGCAGGAAGATCAGGAAAACCGGCGTCTCCATACATCCCAAACTACCATCCGCAGCCAGCTGGTCGCCCCCAAGGACAAAACTGACAAACTGGACAAGTCTGGAGTGATCTACCAAATAGACTGTCGTGACTGTGAAGAGAATTATGTCGGGGAAACTGAGAGAAACCTTCGAAAACGCTTGACAGAACACAAAAGGGAATCATCACCAGTAGGCGCCCACCTACACGCCCAGTAACACCAGTTCGATTATAACAACATCAGCGTTCTCGACCATGACAATAGATGGTTTCAGCGTGGGGTGAAGGAGGCTATACATATTGCCACCAACAACCCCACATCAACCGGGACCGGGGCAGACACACCTTGCCATTGGTGTACAACACCCTCATTGTTCAGTCACAAGACCAGGGTTCGACCAGTGGTCGTGTGCACTGAACTCCAGTTCACCCAGTAGCAACACCACCGCTGAAGAAGACGGACGGAGGTCTGTCGAAAGCTCAAGTAAGTGCTATTCCTAGCTGAGTGACCTGTTTAAATCCGGTAGTCGTTATGATATTGACTGGACGACACGGGAAACGACTGAATGAAGCGCCAGCAGGCAGCTCTTCAGTCGACACTAGCCAGGTAGGCAGCCCGTTCTGTACACGAGAGTGTGGATTGTCAGCACCTAGAACCTTTGGCAAGGCGCTTTATAAATACTATGTTGTTGTTATTGTCATTTTCATCATCATCATCATCATCATCACATCATTTTCGTCATCCTCATCATTATCATCATCATCATCAGTCCTTTACATGTCCATCAGTTTGCTCTGAAATGCTCACCCTCTACTACACCATGTAAAACTGGCCTTGGACGAGGAGTCATGTTATTACATTCCCCCATGACGCTGGAGTTGAGATGCATGACACCGTGGTCAGTGTAGCAATTTTACGGGCTGGGAAGGTGTTGGTTTGATTCACAATCGGAGGCATTCATTTCTGGGACCTTTCGGACACGACCGGCTCCTACTAAAAGATGAGCTTGCTTTAGACTCAAATGAGAGGACTAAAACCCTGTAGCAGAGTTTCATCCACTTGATGAATCCGTCTTTGAGAGTATTGCTGAAATAAGATCCTGACCCACATTGCAGGTATCCATCTCTCGGTTGACGCTGGCATACATTATGAAATGAAACACAGAGTACAGCCTTGGCATGTAGTCTCCAACCACAGTGGTACTTCGTGGCATCATCTTCATCATTTTCATTCTCAGTAATTAGCAATGAAAAGGGGTCTCCAATTATGGGGCTTTTCATGTCCTGTTCTCATGGTAAACTGTTTGGATTTCACCTCCACGTCAATGCCCTTGATGGATTTGTTTGGAAGTTGTTTGTACAGGCAAGGTCATGGGAACTGCCGTTGGACAGACATAGTGGTGTCCTCTGCCTCCGGAGGACGCTCAGTCCTGCTGGTTTCGCAACAAAGCAGTTATTGTTGTCAGTAGGGAGCTGAATCAATGATGTCCTGTGTACTTTAGAGACCACCGAAAAGGCTCGGCCGCAGTGCAGTGTCTTCTGTGGTGGGTTTCCTCATGACGGATAGATACTCACTGTTCGCTAGGGAGTGCACGTGCTGGGGCTGCGCGAAACAAAGCGAGGAGTGACTGTTTATGGAGAGTTGGGATGAGCACGTGGGGCTATACCACTGAAGTAGCATAGAAAATGATGCAACAACAGCTATGGTCCTGACGACAACATTAACAACAATCTCACATACACACAACTACAGTGTGTGTGTGTGTGTGTGTGTGTGTGTGTGTGTGTGTGTGTGTGTGTGTGTGTGTGCGAGTGCGCGCGCGCGCTCACACACACACACACACACACACACACACACACACACACACACACACACAACACGCACGCGCGCGCGTACGCACATGCACGCACGTGGCAGAGAAAAAAAATATACATATTATGTGTGTGTGTGTGTGTGGGGTGTGTGTGTGTGTGTGTGTGTGTGTAGTTGTGTGTGTGTGTTTGTGCGTGCGTGCTCGTATGCGCGCGTGTGTGTGCACACTACATACTACATACATACATACATACATACATACATATACATACTACAGATAGATAGATAGATAGATAGGATAGATAGATAGATAGACAGATAGATAAACAGTCAAAGTAGATTTTGAAAACACAAACAAGATTAAAATTTCCCAAATTGTCGGCTTTAATTGCCTTCTAAAGGGGGTACAGACTGTAAAAGTAAAAACACTCGCATTCTACACCACCCTCAGTCTCTCAGCACGAATCACGAATGTATGCAGTTGGATAAAGGCACATTAATTCAAATGTTTTAACTTTAAGATAAGGCATTGAGTATAAAACATCGCATCAACAGGAAGCATGAAATTTGGAGGGGGTGAGGGGAGGGGGGGGGGGGGAGGGTGCGAAATGACAACAGTAGGTTGGCCATAATTTTGATTACCACCACAGACCTGACCACGACATTGACATATACAACGTGAGAGAGAGAGAGGGGGGGGAGAGGAAGAGAGAGAGAGGTGTTACACGTTCGGAGATGAAGAAAAAGAACAACTTCCACCAGGTGCCTGTTACATAGGAATGAAGTAAAGGAAGCCACGCACGAGAACCATTAGCAGCCTGACACATTGGGGGGAGGGGCGGAAGGGGGGGGGGGGTTGAAGGATACAGAAAAAGAATGACAGACAGACAGACATAGAGACAGACAGAGAGAGAAACTGAGAGAGAGAGAGAGAGAGAGAGAGAGAGAGAGAAGACAGACAGACAGACAGACAGACAGACAGACAGACAGACAGACACAGACCACGACATACAACGTAAGAGAGAGAGAGAGAGAGATGGTGTTCCACGTTCGAAGATGGAGAAAAAGAACAACTTCCACCAGATGCCTGTAACATATAGACCTTGGCCTGTCCGTAGACGAACAAAATCTAAAATGCATATGAAAACACAGTACGATACAAAAAAAACAACTTGTCAATGGTAATGACATGTCTCTGAGTACAGATAAAAAAAAACCTCTCACCCTATTCATTGCTGATGTCACAGCCATCTTGAAAGACAGCATCGGCCAAGCTGCCAAGCTGAGGTGGTTGCTCCTCTGTGTCAAGGTCTGGATTTTCTTCACAGAGAATGTCCACCAGTTCTCTTGGAAGGATGTCTCCCTCGGTCCACTGATTGGAAGCTCAGATTTGCCTGCGTGCCATCCTTTCCCTACAGGGCTTGGAATGTCAAGATTCTGAATGTGTGCCTTTTTCCAGATGAGGGTCTGGTAGTTTGATCTTTCAGTATGAAGTCTGAGGGAAGTTTTGCATGGCGGAAGGAGACTCAGGTCCGTCCCATCACAGCCTGAGAGAGGCCCTGACCCTCCTCCAGTCTGGAACTTTTCCAAGCACAGGTCATATCTCAGTTTGTTCACACTTGTGTAGTTCGGTCTTCCACAGAGGCAGCAGAAAAATCGTTCAACATCACCATGGACATCATTGCCCAAGACCGGACTGCCAAGCGTAGCAAATGTATTGTAGAAACTGGGATTTTTTTTTGAATTTCTTCAAAACAGTGATTTTGCCTTTTCTGACGAAGCTGCTTGTGCTGTCACACCCTGAAAAGGCATGCAGTCCTAGGATTGCACCACACTGCTCTCTTCCATGCATTTGTTCTAGCCTGGAGATATTCAGGAGACGTCTCTTGTTGCCTACTCCGGTGCCTAGAAGAACCTGATGTTCTATGTTTCTGACATGATAAAGCAACAGGATGAACACATCAGTGTCTGGAGATCTGACCACAATCCCTTGTGAAGAAGGATGTGTGTTTGCTTGATGGCAGCAGTGCAGAATGATTTTTGTGTCGGCCTCCTCTTGAATTGAGCAAGGTCTGGTTGGAGATCACTGCCAACTGTCATTCCATCTTCGCTGAAGAGGTGTGTACACTTGCTTCCTGTTGTGAAGTAGATTCTCCGTCCCTGCAGTTTTGGGGCATAGTCAGCCTTCTGCCATTCACTTAGAATCAGCTTCATTACTTCCATTTTGTTGTTGCCGTTGGAAAGAAATCCTGTCCAGTCTTTTGGGATCTTTGTTGATGGCCCATTGAGCAGGAATGACTCTGTTGCTCCCCGTCTGACTCGTTCAGAGGCTTTG
The DNA here is from genome assembly GCA_033310375.1 of Conus canariensis. Classification (NCBI taxonomy): domain Eukaryota; kingdom Metazoa; phylum Mollusca; class Gastropoda; order Neogastropoda; family Conidae; genus Conus; species Conus canariensis. The sequence continues at coordinate 73,334,998 of CM065719.1, read as the reverse complement.
ATTGAACTCTCTTGGTAAGTATCGGTGACAAAGTCGACCCTATCAGACTTGGGCAAGAGAGAGAAAACCTTTTGGGCCAGTTCGCCGAAAGATCCAGGTAGTTCAACAAGAGATTGGAGCATAGCATTTCCATCGATAATGAATGTGCACCGGTTCAGCTGTGGCGGTTCAAAGTCGACATGCTTTTCAAGCATATGCATGAGCTTGGCTTTGTCTTGACAGGAAGTCCATCTGGAGTGGCAAGTGCCCATGGTACAGGACTCATGGGGTATGTCAGAGCTTTTTCCAGGCTGATATCATGTTCCCGTGCTAATATCAGTAACTGGCCAAAGAGGTTCCTCTGAGCTGCAATTTGAACAGTTTTGTTCTTTGTAGACTGTACCTTTGTCTTCACGTGTGTATGTGAAAAAGTCTTCAGTGACAGTTTCTTCATTGGGGCGTGGAAGCTTGTTGATTTGTCCACTAGCCTCTGCTGAACAAAATGATTGAAAGCTGAGGTTCCACATTGTTCGCATTGAAGGAGGTCTTCCATAACTTCTGGTGGTGCTGGCTTGCCAGATGAAAGACAGAATAAAGCCTCTCTGTCATCAGTGTCAAATGGACTGGAAAAATTCTGGAATGATTCCAACCCCTTTTGCACATCTTGCTCTGTCTTTCTTATTTCAGATGGCCTGGTATCTTTGTGGGATGTTTCCTCTTCATCCGTCATTCCTGCCAACTCCATTGCTGCTGCAAGAAAACTGCCTCTCATGTGCCGTGTCACTCACCATCTGTAGTAGGCTGCAAAATTTCTACTGAACCCAATGATACCACATGGGACTTTGCATGTCTGTTTATTGTTTATTCAATTGTCTGATCCACAGCATTGCGAGAAGTGGCTACGTCAGACCTTGACACACTGAGTCCTCCATCCTGAAAAAGTTTGTCAGCCCCTGGATGAGTGTGTTTTATGTTCAAGAGAGAAATGAAGTAGACACTCAGATATTTGGCATAATTCATGTGGTCCATCGCAAGCAACAACGGACACATCTCTTGCAGACAGGTAAGATGTAAATCCACATTGTTCTCTTTTGTTGCCCTTAGGAACCTCAAAACAAGCCAAATCATATCCATGTAGTAAAGCCACAACTGTGCTGTTTTGCCAAGGAGGCCATCTCTTACTTTGACCTTGAAGAGGGAATACTGTTCATACAGCTGATGGCATGCACCATTTTTCACAACAGACTGCAGCTTGCCCTTACCAGGAATGAACAGAGTAGCCACTGCATTCTGCACTTCTTGAAGTTCTTCAGCTTCACCTGTAGCCAGAAATTTGATAAGCAGTTGCCTCTCTAATGCTTCAAGGACTAGTTTGTGTACTCGAAGAGCACGATTGTAGTGTTTGCCAGCAAACACTTGCTCAATTGACCCACTCGCACAGATAGCAGACTGAATGACTATTTCAGCAAGACCAGTTCCCCTCATCAGTTTGCCAACAGCCCCAAGGAAATAGCAGATTGTGTGGAAGCTTCCCAGTCTGACAGATGTCTTGGAACAGATTGTTCTTCCACACCAAGTTGTATGCTTTCCTTGCTACTGCTAAGTCAAATGTAACTAATGTTATATCTTGCCCCACTTGCTTTGTTGCTGCCTGTGACACTTTGAGGACATGCTGGACTGTGGAATTTTCCGTGATGGGGCGGTGGATGGGTGGCAAAGCGGTTTGCCCTATTCATACACTTTGTCAAAGTTAGTGGTGAAGTACGCAGAACTAAAACTAGCAACGAACTCAAGCAGCGGTTTTTCCAAAGCACGGACACGCGTGTCAGAGGTTCTCCAGCAACCCTATCAGAAAAGTGCATCTTGCGCTGTGACAGCGAGTACCATCTGCTATACTAATCTACGCTACACATGCTTAGCACAGGAGTCTGGCCGAAATAATGAGACACGCGCAGTAGACAGGATGGGCAGAGGTGTGTAGAAGATGCGTGCATGAACGGTTTACACTGAGACACACACACACACACACACACACACACACACACACACACACACACACATACACACACACACAGAGGTGGGGATGGGGGTGAGGTGGGTTTACCAAGGACATGCATACGTCATGCTGCAGACAGAGATCACAGTAAAGCACGCGATGGCATGCACACATGACTGCTTTGCATGTTAGATTTCTTTACAAAGACAACATTTAGCGACAAGAAGAAGAAAATACACATGCGCCTTCGTAAGATAGTTGTGACTTGAGAGACAAAGAAACTCATGGCATTATTATTTTTATTATTATCATTATTAGATCAGTTGCTCCAAATCACTGGTTCATGTTATTGAATCTCTCACCACTAGAGAAACATTGACTCAACGCGCTGTCGTAAACGCATTACTTTTAGTGCCACACCGATGTGACGTTATAAACGAATGTTACAGTACTTACTTTTCCTAGAAATTCTATGATCACAATAATGAAATCTTGATCTAGGCCTAAGTGAACATAAGCTGTTTTGTGATACACACTGAAATGTGGAGACAAAACTAGCAAGAAACGCGTGGAAAGGTGTCGGCTGCTCAACTTGCGTGGAACAGCGCACAGCTGTGGTTGAGTGGTACGACAGATTTCAGCTGCATGCGATTCGGATGCCCATGTACAAACATCATCACTGTATCTCTTTTTGTAAAATACCAGCAGAATAGTATGCAGGTATATCGAGGAAATTTGTTTTAGATGCCATTCACGACAAACCTATGAGATATCAAGCCAGATTATGTATGACAAACATAGAGTGAACACCCCTACCCCATAATGCTAAATACAAGGCGCAAAGAGTAAAAAATACACTATTAATGCAGCTCTCAATGCCAAAATAACCTGTTTACCAGAGGGTAACATGTCAAAATGTTTCCTCCCGTATCATAAGCTTTCTAGAAAACCAAGTCAAAAACTCCCCCCCCCCCCCCCCCCCCCCCCCCCCCCCCCCCCCCCGACCAAGGTCTAATAGGAATGAAGTAAAGGAGACCACGCACGAGAACCATTAGCAGCCTGTTACATTGGGGAGAGGGGCGGAAGGGGGGATGAAGGACGCAGAAAGAGACAGACAGACAGACAGACATAGAGAGAGAGAGAGAGAGAGAGAGAGAGAGAGAGAGAGAGAGAGAGACCGAGAGAGAGAGACCGAGAGAGAGAGAGACATACAGACAGACAGACAGACAGGCAGGCAGACAGACAGACAGAAACAGAGATATAGGGATAGGCAGAAAGAAACAGAGAGAAGGGAAGGGGGAGTTTCTAGGATAGATAATTAGAGCTTGGGGGAGTTTAGGGGGGAAGGAGAGATTGCATACAGAAATGTTGAGGGTGTGGTATGGGGGAAAGATAGAATGCAGAAATGTTGAGGGGGGTGGGGGGAAAGAGGGTGAGTGCTGGGGTGGGATAGTGGATGGGTGCGTTGGAGAGGGACGGGAGGGGTTTAAAGGAGGACAGGTGAGGGAAGGGGAGTAGGGAAGTAGATGGGGGAGGGGGGAAGGGGGTGGGGGAGGGGGAGGAGCGAGGATCGATAGAGACGATGTAGAGATTGAGGGCAGGAACGAGGAGGAGGAGAAGAAGGAATGGGAAGAAAACGTGGTGATAGACTAGACATTCCCTACATAATTTCCAACATCATGTATATCATGTACATACATCCACCATCTTGTCAAGCATCACTATAATGCATATAAGTATACATAAATTACACAAATATAGTACACACTTGTGCATGCGCTCACACATAATTACACACACACACACACACACACGCGCGCGCGCGCGCGCGCACACACATACACACACACACGCACGCACGCGCGCGCACACACACACCACACACACACACACACACACACACACACACATCTGCCTGACGGCATAAAATATGATGGTTGATAGGGAAATATGCATATAGACTGGAAACCAAAAAGAAGAGGAGTTACTCAAGGGCGTTGAGGCCAAAAGGATAAATAGTTTCGAGTTTGCTCATCCAGAATTTTTCCCTTAGAATCCTAATGTTATGATCATTTGAAAAAAACTTTTTATATATATTATACATATATATATATATATATATATATATATATATATATATATGTGTGTGTGTGTGTGTGGTGTGTGTGTGTGTGTGTGTGTAATCTGCTAAAAATGATGTGTGCTTTTCGTCCCCGTATGTAGGACTGTTTTCCTCTTTGCTGTCTGCTGATTCATTCTTGCCTTTTTGACAACTTTGTTAGGCTCTTCATAGCCACCCTCTAACAAGAATAAAATCATATGCGAAATGACTTACAGCGTGATGTGTCTGGGAAAAAATCTTCATCAGCCACATTTCGCATGTTGTCAGTACTGAATGTCATTACCTTTGCTACACATGAATGGTTACAGTGAAAACTTTGTGTCACAACAGCCACTAAAACAGTACATACAAAAACATTGCCAATTCAAACGATCAGGTCAAACGCACTTACATTACCACATATCTTCATCGTCTGACTAGTCATCGCCCCAACATATCCGATCTTGCTCACAATGTTGGAACAACTTTCTCCTCTACACTCCCCACATCCAGATGTTTGGACAAGTCCGTGTTTCCGGCATGAACACCTTGCTGTCCGGCACTCTGTCTTGCAGTTGCAATGGACGACATGAAGCAATTCATTAGGAGCAGCAGAAATGTCAGTGGGATGGGAACCATCGTAACATGTATAATTTCCCATCCCCAGTCACTTGGATTCAAATGAAATTCTGCTTGCTTCCAGTTCATCCATTCCTGCACCTGAAAATAAGTTCTCATTGAACGGAACTTGGCAGCAGCTGAAGTAGGTGGGAGTTTGCAGGGCTGAAAAGATTAACTGCAAGTGGAGACTTTCTGCATGTATTTGACGTACCTGAACTTGTTCAACGAATCATTCTGCTTGCCCCCATACAAGTCAACGAAGGCTTTCTCACCTGCATCAGTAACATTTTGTTTTGCGTCTCCAACTGGAGTGGCAGTAGATACAAGTGCTTGCTGTCGGAAAAATGCTGATTCCATCACTGTTGTGAGAGAGATTTTCCGATAGAATTAACACTGCTGATTGTATCACAGCCTCAAAAAACGTGTGCAAGTAGGATATGTCTACAGATTTCAGTTCCAAGCACATTCTTGGTGGCACTGACGCTCCATACTTTTGCTGTTGATTTTGCAGTGGAAGGTATCGCTGAAGTGAAGAACACAGAACAGAGATCTGGGGTAAAATGAAACAGCAGAAGGATAAGCAAATCAGTATCTTCACTAATTACAACATTTTCATTTTTGGCCATGTCCAGTGCTGTCTGCACGATAAGACAGTCTGCATCTGCAGTTGCATGTACTGTAGTCACTCCATAGTGACACTCGCAACAACTCATGAGGTTGATGAACCGTTGTTTGTTGTTTGGATTTGCAAGGAATCGGTCTTTGGGTTCACAGAGCAACATGTCGCCATCAACAGAAATGTCCCATGCCACGCTGGTGTCAACATGGGTTGTGTCTTCGTTCAGTTTGGATGCCTTGCTTTTCGTGATCATTGTGACAGCTTGATCCTTCTTTTTGAAAGTAACTTCTGAAACGTTCTTTCCAACCATGCTCCTAAAAATTTCCTTTCCAATGTTTTCTGCTTGGTCAACATCGACAGCGGTAATAGCTTCTCGCCCACTTGAAACAAATCTCAAGGCTGCATGCCCCGAGAAAAGAATTCTGCCACGTAGGTATTTCGAGATGTATGTCCTTCTGGTCCCGTTCCTGCCTTGCTTTGCCAACATCTTGGTGCTGCGTACGTTGTTCACTGGATAAGAATGAAACATGTGCGATAAGACTGCATTGCCTCATGGATTTCTGCACATGAAGGCATACACAACAGCCACACAAGCCTTGCTTCCTCCCTAATTCCCGTGCCACGCGTGAGACCACCATTGCTTACAAATAGCGCACGAGAATTTGCTCAATGGCAAGGTCAGCTGAAATTCCACCCCAGAAACGATCACTTCTTCTCACGACGTGATGGCCTTTGTTGAAGAATTCATACACAGCTGGATAACCGTTGTGGAGATCAAGCATTTGCTGTAGATAAGAGCCAGCCCGACGTTGTGTTATGTCCTGCAGCAGTTAGGAAAGTCAGTCATGTACAGATTGCAAATGGAGCCTGAAACCGCCAGTTCTTTCCGCTTTCATTGATCTTCACATGATGTCTATTATTTTCATGTACTGCAACCACATAGCCGCTGTTCTTTTGTTGGCCAGATGTTCCTCAAATTTGCTCTGACTTTATGTGCCCAAGGATCAGCTCTGTCTTCACATTTACACACGACTGTTTGCTGAAACTGCAAAGTCCTGACAGGCACAAGCATGCCTCTCCCTTTACGCAAACGTTTCTCGCCTTTGTCACAGAACAAGCGAAGAGGTAGCGAATCCAGTTCATTACTAGTCCTTGATGTCGACGTTTCCGAAGAGAAGGTCCATTCTTCATTTCCTTCAGCTTTGCATGAATAAATGTCTTGTTTATATAGGTGCCTCAACAACTTCTGTGCACTAAGTCGCCTGCTTCAGCGTGTGTGGTATCTTGCAGATCCTTACTTACATTGTTTATGGTATCACTGCCTTTCTCTCCCAGCGTCACCTTCTCTGCTGAAGTCTAATCAATTCTTTGATGGCAGATTATACACATACGATGTGGGCACACCTGAAAGCAAACCGGCATAAATAAATAAATAACAATTTTAAATTTAGTTGCAAAGTGAGACGACTGCAGGTGGAAATCTAAACAAATCTTAAATCAATGTTAGTGAACCAAAAAAAAAAAAAAAGAAAAAAAGAAAAACGTGGACAAACGAATCACTGTTCAGGCAAGATACAAAACAATGAGGACAACGAAAGTGAACGAGCAGTCATTTATCTTCAATCACCTCAGCGCAAGATGGGCACTGAATGAAAACGAGGCTGTCAGAAGGGAGATCTTCCGCCCTCAGTCGCTCCGTTTTGAAACATTACTATATGGTTACAATCAAAATCATTATCAAAACTATCAATATACATATCATAATTGGTAATCTGCCTATTAGATTCCATCCTTCCAATAATCTGTACCTTCCATCTCCTCTTTGTCCTAATTGTTTTGTATCTTGCCTGAACAGTGTCCTAACCTGAAGAAGACCCAAGAGGTCGAAATGCATTGTGTCTAGCCCTGTATTCCTTTTGTCTGTGTACTTGGCGGTAACTAACCCCCTCTCTTTCAAATTTTGCTTCATATAGTAATGATAGTGATGCTATAGGAGACTGGAAAAGTGGTAAGCTGGAATGTCAGAAATATTGTAAAGAGTAATAATCATATTAATGATAGTAGTAAATATAACATTTGTAAGAGTTATGAAGTTGTAACAAAAGCTATACGGATTTTAAAAAAAAAATATATATATATATATATATATATATATATATATATATACTGTGCACAAAAAGAAACGCATATTTTTTTCGCTCAAAATATTAAGGAAAATTTTGACAGAAACATGCCCCGTGTAGCAGAAAACAGTTATGCTGAACTCAAACTGAAAGGATCAACCCAATCCTGGCTGTCTGCATGATCCACGTGTCTTCCAAGAATGATAATGCAGTTTGAAGCGTGTGCCCCATGGAATCTGTGCAGTAACCATAAATGACCACATTTGTGGTGAGTAAATTGCTTCCAACCCTGGCAAGATTCACTATAAAAGCTAGTTCATTTTAGTGAAAAATTAAAGGTTTCGAAGAAGGAGAAAACATGCCACGCCTGAGCGCACTTGCAAGGGGAAATGCACTTGGCCGTCTGCAGGCAGGTCAGAGGCAAGTCGACGTTGCCCGAGTCCTGAACGTGTCGCAAGACACCATCAGTAGGCTCTGGACTCGTTACAGGCAAACAGGCTCCACAGCTGATGGTCCTAGGTCAGGCCGACCACGGGTGACTACACTAGCACAAGATCGTTTCATACGCCTTCGGCATCTGCGTAATCGGTTCTTGGTAGCCCAATCAACTGTCCAGGCACTTCCTGGCAACCAGAGGATCAGCAGACAGACAGTGCGAAACTGTCTCCATGCAGCTGGTCTGCGGGCCTATCAACCCCATCAAGGGAATGTGCTGACAAGACGCCATTGCCAGGCCAGGCTGCTGTGGGCAAACCAACCCAACCATTAACCCTGGACTCTGAAGAACCACTGGCGACATGTCTGGTTCAGTGACGAATCCAGGTTTCTGCTGCAAAGCCACGATGGAAGGAGACGGGTCTACCGGAGGCTTGGTGAGCAGTACGCTCCTCAATGTGTGGATGAGGCACCTCCGCATGGTGGTGGGGGAATCACTGTGTGGGGTGCTATCAGCAACACAGGCAGGAGCCAGCTGGTTCGTGTGCAAGGCAACCTCGCGGCTGCACAGTACGTGCAGGACATTTTGCGTGCGCATGTCCTGCCCGTGGTAGCCGCCCCAGAAGCCATGTTCCAGCAGGACAATGCCAGGCCTCACACAGCCCGCATTACCATGGCCTTCCTCAACACCCACAATATCCGACCCTGCCTTGGCCATCACTAAGTCCAGATCTCAGCCCAATAGAATGTTTGTGGGACGAACTGGACCGACGCCTCAGAGCAAGAGTTAATGCCCCTGCAACACCTGATGGCCTGTTTGCAGCGCTGCAGGAAGAGTGGAACGCCACCCCAAGGCAGACGATCCAGCACCTGATTGCCTCCATGCCACGCAGGTGCCAGGCTGTGATTCGGGCAAATGGGGGTCATACCCGGTACTGACTTTGAGCGGGGATTGGGAAGCATGGGAGGAGCCAGGGGGAGGGAACTCTGTTCAGTGTGAATAGTCAGACATCATAATGAATAGACATAACAGTAGATTGATGTCTTATTTCTTCTGTGCTTGTAATATTTTGAATGCTAAATGACACATGAAATGACGGAAATAAAAATATGCGTTTCTTTTTATGCATAGTATATGTATATAAAATAATACATATATATATATATATATATATATAGTGTGTGTGTGTGTGTGTGTGTGTGTGTGTGTGTGTGTGCGCGCGCGCGCGCGTGTGCGTGTGTGCGTGCGTGTGTACGTGTGCGTGTATAATTGGTAATAATAGTAGTGATCATAATAGTGATGAAGATGATGATGTTAACACTAATAGAGATAACATGAATAATGAAGTTGCTTGTTTTTGTTGGTAGCGCGCGCCTGTGTGTGTGTGTGTGTGTGTGTGTGTGTGTGTGTGTGTGTGTGTGTGTGTGTGTGTGTGTGTGCATTTTATTTCTTTTTTTTTTAATGTGAAAGTGATGGTGCTAATAATGATGTGATGAGATTGCTACTGAGAGCAATAGTAATAAAAGTAATGTTAGTACCAGTAATAGTAGAGGAAAAGGAATGGAGATGGTCAATAAGTAAAGGTTAACAGTCTACTGGAGTAGGGAGAAGGTTGTGAGGATGAATATTGCAATGTTAATATTAATGGTAGGTGAAAAAGAAAAGGGATGATCAAAGAGTGAAAGGTTAACAGTAGTACTGGAGCAGAGGAGAGGGAGAGGGTTGGGAGAAAAAGAGAGAGAGAGAGAGAGAAGAGAGAGAAAGAGAGAGGAGTGTGTGTGTGTGTGTGTGTGTGTGTGTGTGTGTGTGTGTGTGTGTGTGTGTGTGTGTGTGGAAGTGTGGGTGGCTGTGTGTGTGTGTGTGTGTGTGTGTGTGTGTGTGTGTGTGTGTGTGTGTGTGTGTGTTTCCGCATAGTTACAAACACCTACACAACATATGCACAGGAATGAGGGAAGATGGAACAGAAACGCTTGTAGAGGAAATAGTATGAAATTAAAAGAAAACCAAATGAAGAAAATGGAGTGGACAAGTATCTGAATAAACAACAGACTGATGTGACAAATAGAGAGAGTGTAGTGAGAGGGGAAAGGAAGATAGCTGTAAGTTATGTGTGAGGTAAATAGTGGGACATATGGTAGAATGTGTGTGTTGTTGGAGGATATTGTGAGCTGAAATTACAGTGGTGGATATGTACATGCTACTTTTCGGTGTTGATGCTATGAGGGTGGAGGGAAGAAGGGGATGGGTTTACATACTAACTGGGGGAGGGGATAGGATAGGATAGGATAATGTTGCTTATAGCCCAGCCGACCGCAAGGGGCCACATCAGGGCTGTCACCACGTTAAAATCAACTCACAAGTCATTAAAAAAAAAAAAAAAACACCTTTCACACATCTCTTTAAAAGACATCTTCTAGAAACGCCCCAGAAACTTCGTTAAAAATCTTTCATCCGTAGAATCTTAAATCAGATGAAAAACGTTAATCTCTCTCAAAAACTCAAAGATCACGTCAGGCGGGACATCCCTGAACAGGATTTTCATGGACTCTGCTGTAAAATGTTTGTGTCTCACATCGTGCAAGTCCCAACACTCTAAAAGAATATGTTTCATTGTGAGTGGCACATGACATGGAATGCACCACGGAGCTTCTTCACTCTTTAAAAGGTACGAATGGGTAAAATACGAATGGCCGGTGTGCAGCCGGCACAGAACTGTTTCTTCTTTACGACCACCAGACGCAGATGGGAGGAACTCCTTAAGGTTTGGACGGATCTGAAAGAGTTTGTTATCCGTCTGTGTATTCCAATCCTCCTGCCAGAGGTCTCTCACATAATCGTTAATTTTGGGTTTCAGATCTGAGCAGGGGATATATATGTTGGACAGTTTCTCTCTTGTGGCATTCTTGGCTAAACGATCAACCATTTCGTTCCCTCCAATGCCAACATGACCAGGAATCCAAGCCAAAATAATGTTGTAATCATCCGCTTTCAACTTGGTCAAAAGTTCAAAAAAGTGTAAAAGTTCTGGGTGCTGAAGGTTGCGGCCAGCTATGGCCTCCAACGCTGACAGTGAATCTGACAGAACCAGAAAGTCCCTCTTCTTAGATTGTGAGATTATCTTCAATGCCAGAACCAGAGCAGTAAGTTCAGCGGAATAGACAGAAGCATCTGGAGGTATATGTTCTAACAGTATCTGAGAAGGAGCCCCAGGGCAGTAGGCTGCACAGGCCACTCCATCCTCAGACTTGGAACCGTCAGTGAAAATTTTCTGATAAGATGGAAATTTTGAACAGAGGTCAGAATACAATGCCTTGTATGCCAGAGAGCTGGTAGACTCTTTACGAAAAGCTGCAAGATCAAAACAAATCTCTGGTGTGAAAAAGGTCCACGGAGGCTCATCTGGAAACTTGGAAAAATCGGACACAACTCCTAAGTCTAGACCTGCATTCCGCACGTGAGGCTGCATACGAAGACCAAACGGCGGAATACAGTTAGGGTTGTTTTCAAATTTACTTTGGAACGGAGGGTCAAAAACACAGTCATAGGCAGGGTTTTCTGGTTCCGAGAACAGTCTGATATAATAATTCAGAGACAGTTTCAGCCTGCGGTTGGACAGTGAGGGTTCACCTGCCTCTGCATACAGGCTGTACACAGGGGTGGTGCTGAATGCTCCAAGACAGAGACGAAGCCCTTGATGGTGGATAGGGTCCAAGAGTTTTAGGTAAGACGGTCTTGCAGAGCCGTACACAGCACAACCATAGTCCAGTTTGGAATGGACCAAGGCTCTGTAGAGGTGCAGCAAAGTTTTCTTATCAGCGCCCCAGTCAGTGTGTGCTACAACCCGCAGAATATTCAAAGCTTTCTGGCAAGAAGTTCTGAGGTTTTTAATGTGGCTGAGAAAGTTGAGTTTCTGGTCAAAAATAACTCCTAAGAATTTGGCCTCTTTGACAGCTGGAATGGGAGATTTCCCTATTTGAATTACAGGATCTGGAAAAAACTGACGGAAATTATGGAGGGAGGGGAGGGGAGGGGCAACATAAGTAAGTAATTGTATCTAAGTATTACTACTCTTTTAATTCTACAGTTAATGCTGGCAATGGGATTAGTGATAATAGGACATAGTGATTGTAAGTGTATGGTATAAATGATAATGATGGCAATAATAACAACAATGACATCAGTATTGTTGTAATGATGGTGATGATGATGACAGTAATGGTAATAATGCTGCTGGTTTTGCTAGTGTTGCTTCACTTCTCATTGCTACTATCATTATTATCATCATCCAACAGTACTGTCTTCTGTTATTCATTGAGCATTTCAACTCCTTTCCACCTCATATTATCATTACCAATATTACTTAATACCATTATCACTGTATGACTATCATCATCATATCATTATTACCATTACTATCATCATCATCACCATCATTATATCATCACAACAATACTGATGTCATTGTTGTTATTATTACCATCATTATCATTTATACTGTATACTTATAATCATTATGTCCTATTATCACTAATCCCATTGCCAGCATTAATTGTAGAATTAAAAGAGTAGTAATACTTGGATACAATTACTTATTTATTAAAAAGAGAGAGAGAGAGAGGGAGAGAGAGAGAGAGAGAGAGAGAGAAAGATACTGTGTATAGGTGTGAGTCTGTTGCCCCTCCCCTCCCCCAGTTAGTATGTAAACCCATCCCCTTCTTCCCTCCACCCTTATACTAGTTATAGTATCAACACTGAAAAGTAGTATGTACCTATCAACCACTGCAATTTCAGCCCACAATATCCTCTAACAACACACACATTCTACAATATGTCCCACTATTTACCTCACTCATAACTTACAGCTATCTTCCTTTCCCCTCTCACTACACTCTCTCTATTTGTCACATCAGTCTGTTGTTTATTCAGATACTTGTCCACTCCATTTTCATCATTTGGTTTTCTTTTAATTTCATATAATATTTCCTCTACAAGAGCTTCTGTTCCATCTTCCCTCTTTACTGTGCATATGTTGTGTAGGTGTTTGTAACTATGCGGAAACACACACACACACACACACACACACACACACACACACACACACACATTCTCTCTCTCTCTCTCTCTCTCTCTCTCTCTCTCTCCTCTCTCTCTCTCTCTCTCTCTCTTTTCTCCCAACCCTCTCCCTCTCCTCTGCTCCAGTACTACTGTTAACCTTTCACTCTTTGATCATCCCTATTCTTTTTCACCAACCATTAATATTAACATTGCAATATTCATCCTCACCACATTCTCCCTACTCCAGTAGACTGTTAACTTTTACTCATTGACCATCTCCATTCCTTTTCCTCTACTATTACTGGTACTAACATTACTTTTATTACTATTGCTCTCAGTAGCAATCTCATCACATCATCATTACTTATTACCACTATCACTTTCACCTTCATATCAAAATAGCTAAATAAATAAATAAAATAAAAATGATTTTAAAAAACAATACACACACACACACACACACACACACACACACACACACACACACACACTACCAACAAAAACAACTAACTTCATTATTCATGTTATCTCTATTAGTGTTAACATCATCATCTTCATCACTATTATGATCACTATTATTATTACCAGTTATACACACACACACACACACACACACACACACACACATACACACATACACACACATACTTTCTCTCTCTCTCTCTCTCTCTCTCTCTCTCTCTCTCTCTCTCTCTCTCTCTCTCTCTGTCTTTTCTCCCAACCCTCTCGCCGTCCTCTGCTCCAGTACTACTGTTAACCTTTCACTCTTTGATCATCCCTATTCTTTTTCACCTACCATCATATATTTTTTCCCCCTTTTTTTAAATCAGTATATCTTGTGTTACGACTTCATAACAATTACAAATGTTACATTTACTACTATCATTAATATAATTATTATTCTTCACAATATTTCTGACATTCTAGCTTACCACTTTTCCAGCCTCCTATAGCATCACTATCATTACTATATGGTTACAATCACAATTATTATCAAAACTATTAATATACATATCCTAATTATTAATATACCTATTATATTCCATCCTTGCCATAATTTATACCTTCCCTCTCCTCTTTGTTCTTCCTGTCCTCCCCTCCCCCTCCTCCCCTTGTTTTGTTGTTGTTGTTTTTTTCCCCATAGTATTAGTAGGTTTATTATCATTACTATTATTAATATTGTTAGAATTTTTTATTTTATTTATTTATTCTTTTTTTCTTTTTTTTTTTTTTTTCTTTTTTTTTTGCTGTCCCAACCTCTGCGCCACATCAGTGGCAGTGCACCCACACTGCTCATTCCGACACCCCGTCCACAGCCACAGCCCGGTCAGCCCCGCCGCAGCCCCGGCACCGGCAATCCACAGGGAGCAGTCAATGTCAAGTCGTCAAGAGGCAACCCACGGGAGGAGACACTGCACTGCTGCCGAGTCACTTCGGTGGTGTTCAGTGGCGCCTGTTCTGATCTAACATACGTAGGACACCACCTACTAAGCCCCCTACTGACGACAATAATTGCTTAGTCGCGGAGCCGGCATGCGTGAGCTCTCCCTCCAAAGGGCGCCATCACGTCCGTCCAACGACAGCACCCATGGACTCGCCGATACTGGTGACCCCGACGCAACCAAACCAAGGCCACAGATGTGGAGAGGACATCGAAATTGAGGTCACCATGAGAGCAGGGCATGAAGGGCCAAAGAAATTGAGACATTTTTTTTTTTTTATGCTGATCGATGAGAATGAGGATGATTAAGATGATGCGACGGATTTCCATTTCGGTCCGAGACTACATGACAGGGCTGTACTCTACGCTTCCTTTCATAATATAACCCGGCGTCAACCAGGCCCGAGAGATACAGGCACCTGCAGTGTTGGTCAGGAAATTTGAGCAACACTCTCAGAAATGCATCCATTAAGTGGATGAAACTCGACTGTGTGGACCCAGTCTTCCCAACTGAGTCTGCAGGAACTCAACTCCAGGTAGGAGCCGGTCGGGGCAGAAAAACCCACATGACTTCTGATAGGATTCGAACCCATGACCTCCCAGCCGGAAGTCCGCGACGCTAACCACTTCGCCACAGCGGCTGGTTTATTTATTTATTCTATTATCATTATTATCATTTTGTGTATTTTTTTCATTTTTTATTTTATTTAATCATTTTTTTAAAATTTATTTATTATTATTATTGTATATATATTTTTTTTTTTAATTTCTGTATCATGCTTTCATTATCAGTACCATTATTACTATTACCTTCACTATAGTTGTTAGCATTATCATCATTAATACAACTGTTAGTATTAATATCACCATCACTACCATCAACATCACCATCGCCACTAAGACTGTTGCCACAGCAACCATGCTGTTTAAGAATCCTCTAACCCACTCTCCTGTCTCCCATACTACAACTGCTATTGCCATATTATCACCAAAAGTGGTAGTAATCCTGTCTTTATTTATTTTTTCAATATTTTGATCATCATCATTACCATTATTAGTATTCCTATCAGTAGTATAATTATCATCATTACTACCTTGACTCACACATTATCTCCCTTCTGACAGCCTCGTTTTCATTCAATGCCTATCTTGCGCTTAAGTGACTGAAGATAAGTGATTGCTCGTTTATTTTCGTTGTCCTAATTGTTTTGTATCTTGCCTGAAGAAGCCTTAAGAGGTCCAAATGCGTCGTGTTTTGTCTTGTGATTCTTTTGTCTATGTTTTTTTTTGTTTGACGTTCGCCAACACTTATTTAAGATTTGTTTAATACTTTTAAGATGCTGCTGCAACTGATCAATTATCAATATGCAACACAGTGCGTTATGCTAAAACAGTAAATCCATAATCGTAACACTAACTAACAACAATCACACAGCGTAACTTTAACGATTAAATTACACAGAATGTTAACTAATCAAGAACTTTCTCAACACATGTTTTCACAGCACATTTATGAATTAAAATACAGTGTAATACCGGCACCAGACAACCATTTACAATAAGGAATAACTAGTAATATAAAAGAATAAGGAATTAATACAATATTTACAAAAAGGACATCAAATTATTCCATTTACCTCGCCTTCCGCAAAGCTACACGAATAACATACCATGTTTACCGCTGACCAAAATTCACGAGGAACGGATGCGAACAGCGACTGAATGTGCAGCGGCATCTTGCCGCCAGCCACTGACTGGAATTTTTGTTGGTCTGCGCTCTGTGTGGCTGTAAAATATTCCTTTTCACCGCTATTTGTAAGAATTTCTTATTTCTCATCTCATTGTCGAATGTTGACAAGAAACACGACTTACAAAACCTGTACTGTTAATGATTTGGCTTTCGCTGCGTACGTACCGGCGAACTGACAAAATAAGCAATGTGGCCAGGAGTCAAGGCTTGCTGTTAATGTCAAGCACTATAAACAAATACAAAAAACACACAAATAACTGGCAGTTGAAAAAAAATGTAAATTAACGATTCTTACCTCACTGGAATGTTCAGATGTGCTCGGAAAAGAAGGTTCGCTCTCCGCATTAGCTGCCGACTTCCTGCATGATGAACAGTGAACAC
This sequence comes from Conus canariensis, assembly GCA_033310375.1. NCBI lineage: Eukaryota > Metazoa > Mollusca > Gastropoda > Neogastropoda > Conidae > Conus > Conus canariensis. The sequence continues at coordinate 73,318,496 of CM065719.1, read as the reverse complement.
TGGGGCGCACGTGAAAAAATGTCCCTCAAGATTATAATTATGTTAAATTGCAAAGGCATTTTTTAGCTACAAGGCACGGTCATATTTTGGTAGACTTTGTCGTGTGTGTGTGTGTGTGTGTGTGTGTGTGTGTGTGTTTTACTACCTCAAATGTCAGTTGCAACCGGTGTAACGTAGTGAAACTGCCCCCCTTCCCAGTTTAACTCCCGGGAGTCAGTCTCGCACTGTCCCAGATTAACTCCCAGGAGTTAATCTGGGTTTGCGCCAAATCAGCCCCCCAACAGGATTAGAACAGCCCCCCCCCCCCCCCCCCCCAGCGAGTTAATTTGGCATTGGCCCAAAACAACCCCTCCCCTTGAGGAGTTAAAATGGACCTGGCCCAGAACAGCCCCCAAGACATCTGGGGAATTAATCTGGCACCGGACTGGAACAGCCACCCACTGGAGAGTTGAACTAAACTGGCCCAGAACAGCCCCTTCCCCCTCCTGGAGAGTTAAACTGGCCCTGGCACAAAACAGCCCCCCCCCACCCCCACCCCCACCCCCATCCTCTCCTCCCCCCCCCCCCCCCCCCCCCCCTCCTGGGGAGTTAATCTGGCACCAGCCCAGAACAGCCCCTCTGGAGAGTTAAACTACACCTGTCCTTGAACAGCCTCCTTCCAGGGGAGTTAAACTGGCACCGTTATGGAACAGCCCCCCCCTCCCCCCCCCCTCCCCCCCCCCCAGGAGAGTTAAACTAGACAAGTCCCAGAACAGCCCCCTCCACCTCCTGGGAGTTAATCTGGCACCGGCCCAAAACAGCCCCCCTAGAGAGTTAAACTGGATCTGGCCTAGAACAGCCCCCCCCCCCCCCCCCCCCTCTCTGGGGAGTTAATCTGGCTCCAGCCTGGTACAGGCCTCCCTGGAGAGTTAAACTGGCCCTGGCACAAAACAGCCTCTCCCCCCACCCCCCACCCCCCCTCTACTGGGGAGTTAATCTGGCACCAGCCTAGAACAGCCCCTCTGGAGAGTTAAACTGGACTTGGCCCAGAACAGCCCCCCTACTGGAGAGTTTATCTGGCACCAGCCCAGAACAGCGTCCTGGAGAGTAAAACTGGACCTGGTCCAGAACAAACCTCCTCCTGGGGAGTTAATATTGCAACAGCCTAGGATATTTCCCCTGGAAAGTTAAACTGGATTTGGCTCAGGACAGCCCCCCCCCCCTCCCCCCCCCCCCACCCCCTTGGCACCGGCCCAAAACAGCCCCTCCCTCCCCCCTCCCCTCCCCCCCCCCAGAGAGTTAAACTGGACCTGCACCAAAACAGCCCCCTAGAGAGTTAAGCTGGGCCTGGCCAAAAATACCCCCCTCCCCCCTCCCCCACCTGGGGAGTTAATCTGGTACTAGCCCAGAACAGGCCCCCTAGAGAGTTAATCTGGACCCGGCCCAGAACAGCCCCCCTCCTGGGCAGTGAATCTGGTACTAGCCCAAAACAGCCCCCTAGAGAGTTAAACTGGCCCTACCCCAAAACAGCCCCCCACCTGAGGAGTTAATCTGGCACCAGCCCAGAACAGCCCCCTGGAGAGTTAAACTGGACCTGCCCCAAAACAGCCCCACACCTGGGGAGTTAATCTGGCACCAGCCCAGAACAGCCCTCCTGGAGTGTTAGCTTGACACGGTGTAACACCCCAAAAGTACTCCCCGCCCAGAAGTACTCCCGGGAGTATTTCTGGGCCCGCGTGCCAGAATGACTCCCGGGACTACTTCTGTGACAGTACCTCCCCTTGGTCCCAGAAGTACTCCCCCCTATTGACAACTTTGCAAATAAATGTTTGTTTTATGTAACTATCT
>CM065719.1:73309169-73311669 GCA_033310375.1 Conus canariensis | reverse complement strand
GTCTTCAATTTGCTCTTTGTAAGGGTCCAACAGTCTTCTTAGGTTTTCAGGGGTGTCCTTACATTCCGCAATGGTCATAATGCATGTGTTATGCTTTGAATTAGCGTTCACCAGGTTTGCTATTTGAAGCATCATTTTAAATGATCCGCCTCCATGGTCACCGCCAATCTTGATCCAGATTTCGTTCTCTGGAATACTCTCATCATGCCATGTTAGTCGGCCTTGATTGTCATAAGCATCCAGCAGTTTGGTGACAAATGCTGGGACATCCTTAATGCCTGCAGAAGGTGTTGGAACCAGTTCCATAATCCCATCGATCTCATTCCAGACCTCCACACTTCTCATCTGACATTCTACTTCTGCACACTGTGCTTTGACTTGTTCTTTCCTTTCTTTCTGTTCACTGGCAAACTGTACCCTGAGCCTCCTATAGAACTGTTTGTGCAGTCTGTACTTTGTCAAACTGAGGCCAAGTGCCGCACGAAGGGCAGGACCTTGTTTTGCAGTTAAAGATACTTGACCACATTTTGCTTCATTAAGAACCAACTGTTTCCGTACTTTGCTTGCCATCTTCAGTTCTGTGCCCTGCTGTTTGGCCGCATCTTGTTCAGTGTCTCCTGATACATTCAAACGAATTTTGTTCATTTCTTTTGCTCGCTTCTTCCTGAGTGGTGTTCGAGCTTCACTTGATGCTTTCCGAGGTTTTGTAATTTTTTTCAGCACAATCGGCTGTCCACCAGTTTGGCATGTGACAGTCATTTTATCACTGGACTGTGAGAGCTTAATGCGGGCAAGTTTTGTGAAATAAGCTTCTTCTGTGTTTGTCAGTGGCGCCTTCAGCTGACTCAAAGGCCTGAGGATTCTTTTTCTGAACGGAGACAATGCTTTGTCAATGCCAGTTGGAACGGTCTGCACTGATGCGCCTCTTGAATCTTTGGGTGGAGTTGATGTGGCATCAGATGTGACACAAAAGGAAACTTGTTTTTTGACTGGAGATGATGCTTCATTGATGCCAGCTGGGACAGTCTGCACTGATACAGTTCTAGGGACTTTTGCCGGAGTTGATGTGGCTTCAGATGAGACAGAAAATGAAATATCACTATCAAGATCAGAGTTTGATTGGCACTTTCGTTTTGCTGGTTGGGCATACTGTTTGAGAACGGCAGATTTCTTTATCTTTTTCTCTGGTCTCCCACCTTTATTCTGCTGTTGAAAGTGAGTGCATAGCGCACACTGACTGACAGACAAACTGGGGTCAAACAGGTGCCATAATTTTGAGGCTTTTTCAAATTCTGCCAATGCACGGCTCTTTGCTGTAGTTGAATTTTTGCGGTTTATCAGATTTTTCAAAGTTCTTGCACAAAACACACAGACTATTTTTGAATGTACTTCCTCCCTATCTTCCAGGACATTCACATTGAAGATTACGTTTATTTCAGAAGCAACACTCAAACATGTTACCACTGATTTGTTTTTATCTTTCTTTAATCTCTTAGACCTTTTCCCACACAGTCTACACAAGACCTCTAAACGTTCTAAATGTTCAGTGAGGGAATGACCGTTTTGTTCCATAATCCTTTCGGCCACCCCCCACCCTCTCTCTCTCTCTCTCTCTCTCTCTCTCTCTATACACACACACACACACACACACACACACACACACACACACACACACACACACGCACACACAGACACACAAATAAAAAAAAAAACACCCTAATGGTACTACCAACAACACACTTTAATTTGAATTTGCCGATAGAAATAGTAGTAGTGATTGGAAATGAAGTATTATCATAATTATAATAATTATTCACTTATTATTGTTAGGCCTACTACCATTACTGTTATCAGTAGTAGTATTATTTTGCTTGTAGTAATTATGTTATCCTCTACGCTTCCCTTTAATTAGGACTACGTTGCTGTACATGCAACCATAGTACATATAAAATGTAGCAACACTGAAGAAATATATGTGTATATAACAGTGTAAATACGACCCCTTTACAAATGCTAACTTCTCATTCACAAAGATGCTTCCCAGTGTTTGACCTGCTTCGGCCTACAAGCACATCAGCCAACGACGCACTCGCGTGCAGGCTATAGGTTTTGCCGGTCGCAAAGTTCTGTCAGAAAGTTTTGAACACGTTCTTAATTATGGTACTCACGGAGACGATCGAAATGCCAGTTTTTGTCACACACTCAAGTACTCACTGAGCTATTGCTGACACACAGAAATTATAGTCTAAAAACAACTGTACAGTAAATATAACTTAATGATGTTGCACCAGTCTCGAAGCGTCCAAACACACACAGCGTCTGGCCGTGCGGTGGCTGACTGGTTAGGGCCTAGCCGGGGTCAAAAGGCAAAGCGTTGAGCGAACTAAACGAAGTGGCTCTGAGTGTGCCGGCGCCGCCGTGGCCGAGGGGGGGGGGGGGGGGGATATTTCTAGGACCGGCCCAGAATGACTCCCGGGAGTACTTTATGAAAACAGAGGGT
>CM065719.1:73301669-73304169 GCA_033310375.1 Conus canariensis | reverse complement strand
TTTTAAGCTTTCTCCTTCTCCTTTCTTAGTTCACACTAATACACACACACACACACACACACACACACACACACACACACACACTCTACGCGCGTCCTTTTTTCTCCCATACAATAGCTTATCTAGTTAATCATTTTTCATTTACTGTTCACTCTTTTCAACCACACTTAGATCACTCGTGTGGCGTTGTCCACAATCACTTCTGTAAGGGAAGATAATCAAAGAATGGACAGAGGCTCAACGAATAATACAGACAGATTCTTTCCCTCAACGGATTATCTTCTCTTACGGGAGTAAATATGAACGTCGCCACTCGTGTTCGTCTGATACCAGAAATTAGACATACGTCGGCTAAAGGTTCAGAGTCAGGGAACTGATGACAAACTTGAAATTCTGTGGGATATGATGACTACGATGACGACAATGTGGAAACAGAACGTAACAAAAGGGAGAGACGAAGGACAAAGAAAGGAAAGAAGAAACAATGAATGATATGAAATTAAAATTCATTGTGAATCATAGACAACTGTGGTTGTCTTTGATTCACAAAAGGACAGAATCCTACCTCTCACCTCCATTCTTGGTGAGCTTGTCGATCAGGAAGATGTGAGGTCGATCGGAGAAGACGTCAGCGAAGGTGACGAGGGCTTCACGGATGGCTGAATAGCTGGCCAGCACCACCACCAACTTCCCTCCCATGTACAGACTGAACACGTCCCCGTACTGACGTCTCCACGTGCAGAACGTGGGCCGTGGGTCCTTGGGCAGCAGGTGGAGGTGGCCCAGCAGGGGCAGGGCAGGTCCAGGGCCTGGGGGGAGACCCGGGGGTCGTCGTGTGGACAGCCACCACAGCAGACACAACAGCACCACCCCTCCCAGCAGGAGAGAGGAAGGGTCAAGTGATAACATCGCTTGTTCACGACAGTTGACCTCCTACTTTGTTTTTTACTAATTGACACGAGCCTTCTTTGTTTTCTTTCTGCTCTAATTGCAGTTACTTTGATTGTTCATTCAGTCTTCTTCTTGTTGCACCTCATACTGGTACTTTTCTTTTCTTCCACTTCTCCCTTTTCCTTCTTCTTCTCTTCCTCTTCCTTCTTCTCCTTCTCACCCTGCTTCGTTTCCTTCTACTTCAACTTCTGCTGTCCTTCTCCTTCTCTCCCGGCCTCTTACGGCTCTTCTTCTTCTTCTTCTTCTCCTTCTTCTCTTCTTCCTCCTCTTTTTTCTTCTTCTTTCAGCCTCTTGTTTGCCTTTTTTTCTTGTCCTCGTCCTCCTCGTCCTCCGCCACCTCCTCCTTCTTCTTCTTCTTCTTCTTACTCCTTCCCCGTGCTTCTCCTCGTCTTGCTAACAGAACGGCTGTAACTGTTTTGGCGTTGGCCCCTTGAAGTCGTTGACCTTCACTCCAGTATCGTTGTGCTTCTCTCTCACGTGATTTCACCTCTTCCAGTCAGCGCTGACGAGGAGATCCCACAAACTGCGGCAATCTGTTCTCTCTCCTCTCGTCTACGCTAGTCGAGCTTGGTCATCATTATTCTTCTCCTGAGAGCCTACCAACCAATCGGAGTCAGCGCAGAATTGGAGTCTCCTTCGCTATACATCCGACTGCTACTTTTTACACACGCTGAAAGCCGTGTGGCTGGCAGTCCCACCAAGAGAGGAATTTATGGACACGCAAACAAGCACATAAAGTCTCGTCCTTGCCAACTCATCGACAGACTATGTGGGATGCTATTCGAAAAAAGACCCCACGTCAGATTTACGCCCTGGCACTTTACTGACAGTTTGGCCTTTCGCAGCACAAGCTTTATCATTCTCCCAAGTAAAAGAAGAGAAAGCGGTTTTTTTTTTTGTTTTGTTTTGTTTGTTTTTTTTTACACTTATTGTTGGATCAAATGCCATACTAAGAGAGAGAGAGAGAGAGAGAGAGAGAGAGAGAGAGAGGACGATGTATTGCGATAATTATTTAGTGTGGTGTAAAATTAATCATATTTACGACCGACATTTTGGATCAGACATTACACAAGCTAGATATGTTAATTTCCTCTTATTAAAATAATGGATAGTTAGGGTTTGATTTTTTTTTTCCTACACTTTCTGCTGGGTTTAGATTACAGAAGGAGAGACAGACAGACAGAGGCAGAGGCACAGAGAGAGAGAGAGAGAGAGAGAGAGAGAGAGAGAGAGAGAGACAGAGAGAGACAGAGAGAGACAGAGACAGATAAACAAAGAGAGAGAGAGAGAGAGAGAGACTGAATCACTTGATTTTATGGAACCGTTTCAGACGATTCATCCGTCTCGCTTCAACAACCCAATACAATACAACGATCGAGCAATGACCTGCTAAACACCACCTGCCTTCCATTTCTCCTTTACCTTTCCCCGCTCTCAACCCAACCAGCCGAGAACCAAATGGCCTGTAACTGACCCGTGCAAAAAAAGAGGTCAAGGACACTTTCTCAGGGTTTGACTCACTGTTCAGCCAGCGGACGAGTTCGCCCAG
>CM065719.1:73276669-73299169 GCA_033310375.1 Conus canariensis | reverse complement strand
GTGTGTGTGTGTGTGTGTGTGTGTGTGTGTCTTTAACATTTTACAAGGTGTCATGTCAACCATGAAAGACTGTTATAGTGTTTCGCATAGAGCAAGGTAGGGTAGCCAATTTTTCAAAAAGACATGATAACGCATTTCTGTCATATGTGCATGCTTTTCTATATTGTATCGAAGCTTAAGTTCAATTTTAAAACCTGACAATCTGGGTTTAACACTATTAATTCTGCAAGTGTAAACAAAATATTTCGCCCACAATAAAATGAGATCAAATGATTGGTCTGTTTTTGTGTTTTCATCGGTTCCAAACATAACCAGCTCAACATTAAATGACAATCTGATACTATTTTCACACGTTGTTTTCATGTAGTTTTCTAATTCTTTCCAGAATTCTTGTGAAGTAGTGCAGTACCACAAATAGTGATGTATACTATCTCTTTCAATTTGACAAAAACTGCATCTATCGCTATCCCTCAAACCCATTCTGTTTAGTATGATATTGGATACAAGAATTCTATGACAAATTTTCAATTGGAACCACCTGAATTTTATTTCTTTTATTTTTCTCGCAATTTTCAATACGAATTCCCAATCTACTGCGGTATGTAACTTGAGTTCCCAGTTCACAAAAGACTTAATATTAAGTACACATAATTTATTGAGAAGTATATTATAGTAAATCTTAGCTCCTTTATTGACACTTGTTATGATTTTCAATAACTTAATATTTTCATTCTTGTAATTATTTTCAAATTTTATGTTTCTTTTCCTTGCATATTCTTTTACTGCACGGACACATCCAAAATAGTGTAGAGGATTTAAATGACTTCCCACCTTTGTTGTAAATGCTTCATAACTTAAAAAGTTGCCATTTTTGTCAATCATATCCCCTACGTAGAATATACCTTTCTCTGCCCATAGTTTGTAGAAAAAATGGGAATGGTTAATTTTGAATTTATCATTATAAAAGACAGGTTCTGAAATAATTTCTTCGTTGTTGTCTAAATCTACATGAATGCTCAGACTGTCATATGACTTAAATACGTCTTTCCAAAACTTGTTGCATTTGCTATACAAGAATCTCTTTGATCCAAAATATTTTATATCGTTAACTTCTGGACATTGAGTTACTAAAATGGTCTTCCACTTTGAATCATTATTTACTAATTTTCTTATCCAGGACAATTTCAGTGCTTGCATAAAAGCATAGATATTTGGTATTCCTATGCCCCCGTTTTCAATATCATGTACTGCATATTTTCGTTTAATTTTGTCAGGCTTCCCATCCCAGACAAACTCAAAACACATGCTTTGTAATTGTTTTATAACGTCATCAGGAGGGTTTGGAAGCAACAACCACAAGTATACAAGCTTTGACAAAATAAGAGATTTCAGGACTGCAACCTTACCTAATGGTGTGCACATCCGTTTGGACCAAGTTTTGAACAACCTTTTCACTTCCAAAAACTTGTCTGATATATTAAGCTCTATTAATTTTGAAAGGTCATTTGTAAACCATATTCCAAGAATTTTGAATTTTCTTGGATTCCACATCATGTGTTTTTCAACTAGGTACACTATTTTCGAGCCCTTCTTCTGTCCTAACCATACATTGCAAGTTTTTTCGAAATTTAATTTTAACTCCGAAATATTTTCAAATTCTGATAATGACTCGAAAAGTTTTTCATAAGATTTTTTATCTCCTTGTAGAGTGAAACACGTATCGTCTGCAAACTGAATTATCTTGAGCTCTGTTTCTGATATTTTTATTCCCTTAATTTCCTCATCGTTTCTGATTTTGCATGCTAATAACTCTACACATAATACAAATAGATATGGTGATAGAGGATCCCCTTGACGACACCCTCTTTTTACTGGAAAAGTTTCAGACATTTTGCCGTTAACAATTATGTGTGTTTTAATGTTTTTATAAAAAGTACAAATCCATTTACAAATATCCTCACCAAAACCAAAGCTTTTGATGGCTTTTACCAAGTAATTCCAGTTAACTGAATCAAAAGCCTTTTCAAAATCTATGGAAACTAGTAGTCCTGGTATATTTTGGTGATCCAAATAGTATATCATATCATACAATGTTCTCAAGTTATCCCCAATATACCTCCCAGATATGAATCCTGTCTGATCTTCGTGTATTAGTTTTGGCAAGACTGTTTTGATTCTGTTAGCTATACATGTTGATCCTATTTTGTAGGTTACATTTAACAATGAAATTGGCCTCCAATTATTGATGAATTCCCTAGATTTGTCTCCCTTGGGTAAACATACTATTACGCCCTCCCTTTGTGTTATTGACATTTCCCCTTTACAAAAACTCTCGTTTAAAGAACGAGTAACAAAATCCCCTAGTTGTTTCCAGAAAAATTTGAAAAAATTCACCGTAAATCCATCTGTGCCGGGACTTTTATCATTCTGCATATTCCTTAATGCTTCTGTTGCTTCTTCTTTTGTTATAAATCCCTCTAAGTTGTCAGATTCAGATTTGTTTAATTTTGGTATTGTTTCTTTAAACTTATCCATATTGATATCTTGTGATTCGTGTTCTTTATAAAGTTCTTGAAAAAAAGTTTTAGTTTCTTCTAACATTTCATTGGTTTCTGATAAAACATGGCCGTCATCCTTCACAAGTTTTAACATCTGCTTACTCACATAATGCCTGTTTTCAAGAGAACAAAAATACTTATTTATTTTCTCCCCTTGCAATGCCCACCTTACTTTTGATCTCAACAGAATTCCTTCCATTTTAGATTTCCTTATTTCTGCCAACTGGGTTTTCTTTTCATTTAGGGCTGTTCTGTCTGCTTCGTTCAGATGCAGATTGTTCTCAAGGGACTGTACTTCGTGTTCTAAGGTTTGTTCAGCCCTTTTCAGGTCTTTATTCTTCCTTATACTGTATGTAATTGTTTTGGCTCTAATTTCCATCAGCAGCGTATCAAGAAATAGCTGATCTGATATTACAAACTGAACTTGATCATTTGGTATCTGTTTTAAGTTTTCTCTCGCATATGGTACAGCTGCATATTGACTTTTAACATTCTCTATTGTATCATTTATTGATTGTACATATGTGTAATCTTTTAGTAATGTTGAATTGAATTTCCAAAGACTTTTTATTTTTACTACCTGTTTAAAGGTAAATTCAACTGTAACCAGCGAATGGTCACTGCGGTATCCAAAAAGAATGTCAGAGTTACTTACGTTTCCCATTAATCTTTCAGAAGCAATTAGATAGTCTAGGCGGCTTTGCTGGAATGGATTTAACCTTCGCCAAGTGTATCTGAGAACTTCTGGGTTAAACTCCCTCCATATATCTACTAGCTCAAATTTGGAGGACATACTCAGGGCAAGAGGGAAACTAAAAGGTACTAGTATTTTTATTGGAGAAGATTTTTCTTTCAGGGTGAGGGAAGTAAGACGCAAACTGCTGCCCCATTTGAAGAAAGCTAGAGCAGAAAACAAAAAGGCGTCTATGGTTTTCGACCATCTTGTAATAGATGGAACTAAATTTTCTGTGGACTCAGAGGGCAACCTGAAAGATATCAAATAGGATATCGGCCGCTCTTCTTGTGGATGTGTTTTTTCAAATTTTTGTTCTGTAAATAGTTTCTCTTCTGCATTTAATTTAGAGGGAGCAACCAAAAAACGGACACCGGTTGCGGAACCATTTGTGAGCTGTTATGTGGCTGACACTGCACGTGCCTGTATGTTGAATGCTCGTGAAATTGTCAGTGACAGAGAGGAAAGTGTGAACAAACAGGGTACAGGCCGTGCAGCCGTGCAAAAAAGTTCAGGAACGCATTCTGTGTCAGGTCAACTTGATTCCGATTGTAACGCACGTGCATTTTCAGTTAAGCATTTTAAAGTCTTGCAATGGAATGTCAACGGCCTGCTTCCTAAACTAAGACATAAAGATTTCCTTTCTTATGTTCGTTCCTTTGACATAATTTGTCTTGCTGAAACCTTTATAGAAACATTTCAATCAGATTTATTTGTTGATTATATAATTTTCTGTAAACCTGCTATTAAGTTTTCTAAACATGGTCGTTTTTCGGGTGGAGTTGTGTGCCTAATAAAGAGAGTGTATGCCCCGTTCGTTCGTTCTGTTGACGTAGATTACAATAATATTATTGTTTTTCACATAGACAGAGCTGTATTAGGCACCATGAAGGATATGTTGTATATGTGTGTATATGTTCCGCCTGAAGGGTCACCATTTTATTCTTTTTTGGATGTACACAATGGCATTAGTCTTTTGGAAGAATGCCTGGCAGATTGTTCTGTTGCATTTCATGATGTTTACTTAGTGTTGTCAGGGGATTTCAACAGTCGAACTGCCGATATAAATATAAATGATTTATGCAGTGAAAATTTTGTTGAGTCATTAAAAACAAGTAGTTCGATCAACGCAAACAGGAAATCTCAAGACAAAGTGTTGAATAGTTATGGTAAACTTATGTTGAATTTATGTACTACATTTGATTTACGTATTCTGAATGGTGCATGTAATGGCGACCGCTATGGTTGCTACACATACATCTCAGATTCAGGTAGTAGTGTTAACGATTACTTTTTAATGTCGAGTGACATGTTTGCTATGTTTGAATCTTTCTGTGAACTTAATATTCGTGATATGTTTCATTCAGATCATATGCCACTTGAATTACATTTAACTTTTTCGGGAGAGCATGACAGTATGAAATCTCAAGAAGAGAAACAAACTTTAAATAGGATAGTTTGGAACAATAATGCATCACCGGTGTTTATTGACTCAATGCAGTCTGAGGAATCTCGTAGAATGCTAGAGTTAGCTGTAAGTTTAATTGATTATGATATTGACGAAGCTTTGTCTATATTTAACGATTGCATTAAACGAAGTGCTGAATGCATGAATAGGCAGATCAGAATTGGTGATAATGATAAATTAGATGACTGGTATGATCATGAATGTAAGGCAGCAAAGAAAAATTTAAGAAAGCTTTACAGAATATCCCGTCGAACAGGATATTCTGAAGACGGAAATGCTTTTTGTATTGCACGTAGAGAGTACAAACATTTGTTAAAGCGCAAAGAGAAGGATTTCCACAAATCGTTTTTAGATGAATTGTTATCTTCGGTGAATAATCAAAAGCAATTTTGGGAAAATGTAAATAAACTTTCATGTAAACGGAAACACGTTAGCAACGATATCACTTTGGACAACTGGTTTGAACACTTCAAAACTTTGCTCGAAAAAGAAAGTGAACCAGACGAGGACGAATTGAATGTTGATGGTAATGATGTTTATTTCAACCGACCAATATCAAAGGAAGAAGTTATTTTAGCAATTAGAAAGATAAAGATTAGAAAAGCTGCTGGGCCGGATGGAATAACTGGAGAGTTGTTAAAAAATGCAGGTGATTGTGTTGCAGATTTCTTTGTCACATTCTTTAATGCTTTGTTTCAGAAAGGTATATTTCCTGTCAGTTGGACAGAAAGTATTGTGCTTCCCTTGTACAAAAAAGGAGATGTCAACAACCCTAACAATTACAGGGGCATTTCATTATGCAATATTAGTAGCAAAATTTATAGTACAGTCATTAATCATCGTTTACAAGAGTGGGTTGAGGAAAATAATAATACTGGAGAATATCAAGCAGGATTCAAAAAGAACTATTCAACTATTGATCATATGTTTACTTTGTTGGCTATCATACAAAAACAGTTCTCTTTCAACAGAAAATTATATGTTGCATTCATAGATTTTGAGAAGGCTTTTGATTCCATTAATAGGAAAATTCTTTGGTCAATTTTAGTTAAAAATGGTATAAATGGTAATTTATGCAATTGCATCAAAAGTATGTATAATAATGTTAAAGTTAAGATACGGTGTGGACATAAACTAACTGATTTCATTATGTGCACCTATGGTGTTAAGCAAGGTGACGTGTGCAGTCCTGTTTTATTTTCTTTGTTTATCAATGAACTTGCCATAGAAATAATTCAAAATGGTAGGCATGGTGCAATGTTTACAACGGATTATTTTGAGCTGTTTATTTTGTTATTAGCGGATGATGTTGTACTATTATCAGAAACAGTTATTGGTTTGCAGACACAGTTAAACAGTCTGCAACGTGCAGCTTTTTCTCTTGATTTGAAAGTGAATTTAAGCAAAAGCAATATAATTGTGTTTAGAAAAGGTGGCTACTTAGCAGCAAGAGAAAATTGGACATATAATAATGCTGTTATGCCTGTCGTAAATGCTTATAAATACTTAGGTATATTGTTTTCAACAAAACTCAGTTTCACATTGGCTTGCAATGACCTTGTAAGTAAAGCAAAGAAAGCTCTGCTCTGCATTATGAGAAAACTGTATATTTTGAAGAATACTAGTTTAGATTTATTGTTGAAGTTATTTGATTCACAGGTTCAACCCATTGCTCTATATGGCGCAGAACTTTGGGGACTAGATGATGCAGCCCGCCATTGTGAAAAAGTGCACCTCTTTGCATTAAAGAAATTTTTAGGAGTTGAAATGCGAACACCCAACGACTTTGTCTATGGGGAGACCAATAGATATCCTATCTCTTTGAATTCTGTGTTAAGCTGTATCCGATACTGGTTGAAATTAACAAAAATGAATGATCACAGATTACCTCGGAAAGCCTATATGATGTTATACGACCTAGATGCAAGAGACAAAAGAAATTGGGCTTCAAATGTCCGTTGCAAATTATATCAATTTGGATATGGCTATGTTTGGATAAACCAAGGAGTGCAAAATGATAAATCATTTCTGTGTGAATTTAAAGACAGATTGATTGCATGCAGGTGGCAGGAATGGGACTTTCATGTCAAAAATAGTGATAGATTTACCATGTATCGGACATTTTGTTCGGTACACGATGTCAAACGTTATCTACGAATGGATTTAGATAAACACTTGAAGCTGACAATGACCAAATTTAGACTGGGAATTTCAGACATAGCAGAACACCGGTATCGTTACAGTAAATATACTGGGATAGATCTGACTTGTCCATTATGCAAAAATGGAAAAGAGGATGAACTTCATTTTGTTTTATGTTGTCGTAAATTATCCAGTCTAAAAGCACAATATGTACCGACAAAGTTTTCCAAGGATCCCTGTCAGTTTCGGTTAAGCCTGCTAATGGCATCTCAGAATGAAAGCATAATAAGAAATTTCTCAATTTACTTATTCAAGGCATTTCAGCTTAGATCAGTCATGACTTCGTGACGGAGTAGTCCAACCAGTTTTTCTTGTGTTCTGTATAATTCCCATATTGATGTTGTTATGTTCTCCATACCCCCCTTCATAAGGGGCAATGGCCTTTATATGAAGTAAACCATCTGAGTTCTGAGTTCTGAGTACTAGCTCAAATTTAGACATCATTTCAATTACTTCCTCCCTGGCTTTGGCGTTGTTAATATTTTTATAGTTATCATAATCTAAAGCTGGGTTAAGAACCAATTCGAGTCACCAGCAATAATAATATTTGAATTACCAAGTTCCTTTATTTTATTTTGTATATCCTGAAAAAAAGCAGGATCGTCTCTATTCGGGCCATAAATATTCACTAATGTTAACTGTTTTCCCAACGCATTCAAAAGGACAATAACATAGTTTCCTTTTGTATCCTTGATTGTTTTCTCTATTTTAAACTCAAAATTATTGTTGAATAAAATACATACTCCCCTTGATCTACTATTATTAGAAGAAAACACACACTCATATCCCCATTCAGCTCGTATCTGGCGTTCTAATTTCTTCGTGAAATGCGTATCCTGCAGAAAATACACTGAGTATTGCTTTTGTCTCAAATGTTGAAACACATCCCTTCTTTTTCCAAAATTCCCAAGGCCCTGGCAGTTAAGAGACGATATTTTCAGGCTACCCATTATACTTTTGCATTTTTCTTTTATGTTTTATGCTCCTGATTAATGAGACATAGTTGTCAAAGATGCCATGGTTGAACTCGGACAAATGCAACTTAATATACGAAGAAACAAAAAGAAAATATGTGTAAAACATCCTTTTGGTGCCAGTGGGTGACCGACGGACACGAGCACTTATGAAACTAAAACAATAGGACAATAACATTATGACAGTTACTACTAATAAAAAAAAAAAAAAATTAAACAGACAAAATGGTAAAATTGACAAAAACTGACCAACACAAAAACAAAGTAATTGTTCAACACAAAAACAAAGTAAGTAAATCAACAAACCAGAACCTTACCGGTTAAGTTCCGCAAACGGGAACACAGGACGAATACAATTTGTTTTCTTTCTTTCTTTTTTTTTTTTTTTTTGGTCATGTGCCACAAAAAGAATACTACCAACATTACGGAGGAAAGAGGTATTACGGGAGTTGAAGGGGGAGGGGGGGGGGGAGGGGGCGGGTAGGAGGTAGGGAGAAGGGGTACTGATAATGACGAGGGCGGCGGAGGAAAAAGCCACGAGCGAGCAATCGCGTGTATGTGCACTCGCGTACTAGCTCACGTGTGCGTGTAGGAGCAAACCTAGTAATAGTATCACCTGTTCTCACAACGTTAGAAATATCTCTAATTTTATCAAGAAAAGAGAGTTTTCTATTAATAAATCAAATTTCCTGTCGGATGGGATCTTTCTCGCAGGAAAGGATGAATAGAATTGGGGGAGGGGGAAGGAGACAAGAGTGAGGGGGAGGGGACACATAACAAAGGGTATGAGAAAGGAAAGAAAAGGTAGAAAAAAAAAGAAAGAAATGGAGGGTGCAAAAAGACATCATTTCCTTCACAACAATAACATTGGCGGAGCACACTAAAATAATACTAAATGTAAACGAAAGGCAGTTTCAACTGTATTACCCAACGTATTATCTTCGTTTCAGATGAATAAGGTCGAACCATGAGCTATGAAGAAGAAGTACCAATTCGATTAATGCGTCGCTTAATGAACCTTCCTAGCGCTCAATTGATTTAACACTTAGTATTAGACATTAAAGAGAAAAAAACGTAACCTTAAGCCTCTTCAGTCAACCAGATCATCTGTCAACTTAATCATTAGTATAGAGTGTCAGAAGGCCCATCGATAATCTTTAAAAAAAATATTAAAAAAATAATAAAAAAAATAAAAACCCAACAACAACCAAACAAACAAAACAAAAAAAAAAACCACCACCAAAGCATTGGACCCACCCGAGTCAGACAGGGGAATACAACAATATTCATCAACCATTCATTTTATAACAACATCATCAATGAATTAATGTTTAACCGTAGACATCTCTCCTCGGTCAATCAAAAATAATTCAATGAATGGAGTCATGCATAGAGGCCTTCATTCTGTTTGGATTAAAGACCACATGGCATCAATATTTCAATCGTAAAATGCGACAATTCTTCGTTCATACATCTTTCATGTGGACAATACAACACTGGCCAAAAGTTAAAACATGCAGCATAATTATGTTCATTGCTAAGTGTGCCCATTTTCTTCACCTGTCTAAAACGGAACCACTCCATGGACATAGACATAGTGAAAGAAGGAAATATCGGGCAGAAAGCTTGATCGAAGATAAAGACAGCAGGCCCACACACACACACACACGCGCGCGCGCGCGCGCGCACGCACGCACCCACACGTATATACACACACACACACTCTCTCTCTCTCTCTCTCTCTCTCACACACACACACACACACACACACACACACACACACACACTTACATACACACACACTTACACACACACATGCGGATGAAAAAGCGGGGCGTAAAGGTGGGAGGGAATTGCCCACCATACCATCCTAAGTACTGCTTTCATATAGTAACGAATCTAACAAATGAATAAATGAATAAAACAGAAATATCCTCTCGCACCCCCTCCCCCTCCACCCATCCCCCATCACAAAGCCGTCTTCCACCAACGACAACAGTCGTGATGTTACCAGACGACACTCAGAATGCACCGACTCTACATGAAAGCGCACTTCCACCAGACGGACACAAAATCAACAGAAAGTTCAAGACACCAGCACATCATTCACATTTTCATGTCTGCGCAAAAACTGTCCCTCTGGCAAGTTCACCGAAATTTGTTCCAACAATTTTGAAAGAAAAAAAAAAAAAAAAGGAAAAAGAAAAAGAGGAGGAGGAGGAGGAGGAACAAGAGCAAGGAGGGAGATAGAGAGGAGTGGTGGTGATGATCAGCAGTGAATCAATACATCTGTCCCCATTACAGCAACATCAACAACAAAAATGAATACAAAAGATACAAAAGAAAGAATCATGCAGTAGTTGAGTCAATACATTAAATGTTACACACACACACACACACACACACACACACACACACACACACATACACACACACACACACACACACACACACACACACACACACACACACTCACACACACACACACACACTCACACACACACACACACACACACACACACACACACACACACACTCACATACACACTCACACACACACACACACTCACACCGATACACACACTCACACAAACACTCACACACACACACACACACACACACACACACACACACACACACACACACACACAGGTGAAAAAGCGGGACGGAAACGCGGGAGGGAATTGCCCACCATACCATCCTATGTGTTGTTTTCATACAGTAGTGAACATAACAAATGAATAAATGGATAAAACAAAGGTATCCTCCCGCACCCCCCCCCCCCCCCCCTCCACCCACGCTCCATCACAACGACGACAAACGTGATGATAACAGAAGACATCCAGAATGCACGATTCTACATGAAAGCGCACTTCCACCAGACGGACACAGGTCATATCTCAGAAGAAGGGGCTTAAACCGACCCCCCCCCCTCCACCCCCCCCCCCCCCCCCCCCCCCCCCCCCCCCCTTCCAACCAACTTTTGATTCACAAGAGCAGTTGCTTTTCAAATACGTCTTCCATACCGACAACAAAATCAACAAGAGGTTCAAGACACCAGTACATCATTCACATTTTCAAATCTGCGCAAAAACTATCCCTCAGGCAAGCTCACAGAAATTTGTTCCAAACAATTTTGAAAGAAGAAAAGAAAAGGAAGAAAAAAATGACAAAAAAAAAGAAAAAAGAGAAAGAAAAAAAAATAGAATAAAAGAAAGAAAAAGGAGATCCAGTGATCCTGTCTGGGAAAGAAAGAGGGCAGTGTTTGAAGCAGGGGTAGGGAAGCATGGGAACAAAGGGGCGGAGGACGGCAGGTCCAAAAAAGTGGGGAGGAGGGGTGCGGATAGAGGCTGGAGAACAGCAAAAGACATCGATCCCATCATAATAATACTTCCGGAAATCAAAGACACAAAATGATTTTGATCACTAAAAACAATCAAGAAAAAATGAGAAAACGGCTTCATTGATCCACATCTGCGCACTCACGCTCGCACCGAAAAACAACACACGCACATTTATTTATTTTCCAAAAAGGTTTTGGGAAAGATTTCCCTTAGCTCCCCTCACCCTAAGGCCAACTGCCTGTGGCAGAAAAAGGCCGGGTGGGTGCGTTCACTCACACACACTCACACACGCGCACACACGCGCGCGCGCGCGCACGCACACAGACACACACACACACAGAGGGGGGGGGGGGGAGAAAGCAATAAACACATCCAGAACATCAACAATATGGTGGAGAAAGACTGGCAACGAAAAAGCACACAAGAGGCATGGATAAAAATAGAAGAAAAAAAACAAATAAAAAGGAAAATATCCACAGAAGCTCACTACCAACTTGAGAAAAAGAAAAAAAACAAATGAAGAAACAACACTTTTTTTTTGTTTGTTTTCATTACACGTTCATCTCCCTTCTAAAGATGACATCCACATCCGAATCCAAGTCCAATTTTATAATTTTACCATTTTTCAACTTTGCTAAAATTTTCCCGTTAGACGACCAAGCGGACATTGTGGCAGAATGATTCGAAGCCCTTCTCAATAACTGGTAGTTTGCAGTGGTTAAGTCTTCTGCAATGGACAGTCCAGTTCCCTTCAGTTTACGCCGTTCTGACAGCACTGAGGCTCGCTTACGCCTGGAAATAAAGCGCAGGATGATGGGTCTTGGTTTTCCATTCACACCCCTCTTACCTGTGCGGTGCGCAATGTCCACATCAGCTGAAGACACCGTTTTAATACCAAGCTTGTTGTTAAACAGTTCAACACAATGTTTCACACAGTCGTCCATTGTCTCTTCTCCTCTCTCCTGGATGCCAAACACACGCACGTTCCACTGTCTGCCGTGCTGTTCACTGTCATTCTTTTCCCTTTTTAGAGCGGCAATTTCATTTGTTTTCACCGTCAACACACCCTTCAGTTCTCTGTTTTCTTCTTTGAGTGTACCTATTTCTGATGTAAGTTTATCGTTTTTTGTTTGCAAATCAAACACACTGCACTCAAGCGCATCTATTCGCTTAGACTGTGCTGTTGTTAGTCTGATCATTTCAGTTTTCAATGTCTCGATCTCAGCCTTTACTGTCTCTAAATCCTCTTTGGTTGGCATGTTACACAGTGTATCTTTAATTTCCTGAAAAGCATTTTTATTCACCTCCATAGCTAACTTTGACCTGTCACAGAAAATACTCTCTCTCCCCTCTCTCTCTCTCCTCTCTCTCTCTCTCTCTCTCATAGACCTTTGACGTTGGACGTCAGCCGCACCACCTGTTACACTCGGAAAGACCGGGTCAACACCCTGAAAGTTTACAGCATAAAGAGAATCGCGTCACCTGAAACATATGATCACATGATACCCTCTCTCTCTCTCTCTCTCTCTCTCTCTCTCTCTCTCTCTCTTTGTGTGCAATTGTTGTGTGTGTGGGGGGGGGGGGGGGGGGGGGGGAGTGCGTGCACGCGAGTGCGTGTGCGTGCACGTTTGTTTTTCTCTTCTTCTCGCGTGTGTGGTGTGTGTGTGTGTGTGTGTGTGTGTGTGTGTGTGTGTGTGTGTGTGTGCTTGCGCGCGCACAGACACACACTTGCGCGTGCCTGCGCGCGCTTTCATGCACGGAAGCACTAACGCAAGCACGCATGCATTCTGTCACTCACATACGCGATCTCTCTCTCTCTCTCTCTCTCTCTCTGTCCTTCTCTCTCTCTCTCTCTCTCTCTTCTCACAACACACACACACACACACACACACACACACACACACACACACACACTTGCTTGCTCTGTTTTACTACAGATTTAATTTATCTTCCGTAACTCCAGACTACCACAGATCCTCATTTTTTGTGAGAGGGTGAATCAGCTCTCTCTCTCTCTCTCTCTCTCTCTCTCTCTCTCTCTCTCTCTCTCTCTGTCTGTCTTCTCTCTCTCTCTCTCCTCTCCTCTCTCTCTCTCTCTCTCTCTCTGATGATAAAGACAATTACCAGTGTAAGAATGTGTCTACCCTCATCTATAAAAGATACTATGGAATTACGCTTCATACTTCACTAACTGTGGTCGTCTCTTTGTATCCTCTGCGAGAAGAACTTGACCTAAAAAGACCACAGAAAAAAATCTCTAATAGTACTTATAAACAATCGACAGACCGTTAAACTGCCAACTTGATACAGACATCCTGTCAGTTACATGTCGCAAAAATCTCCTTAATGATCCCTCTACCCCCCCCACCCCCCCCCCCCCCCCCCCCCCCCCCCCCCCCCCCGACGCAAAACCACTGAATTTCCTCCCTCTCAGTTTAGCCGGCATTAGTATGAAGTCTAAACTGAGAATTATTCTTGTGGCAATCGTTGTTGGATTTCCTTCCGATGTGCCGTGTGGAAAATGCTCTCTATGATTATCCTCGACTGAGTCATTGTCAACATCGCAAACATCGTAGTTACTAAATGTCACAGTGGCATTCCAGCAGGAAAGGCAGGAGCAATAGCAACATACGGCTGCAAAAATAATGCCGAAGGCAGACCCCCATTATAGTGGTCATTGACCTGACGAAGGCATTTGATAGCGCGAATAGGGATCCTGCACAAGTTTGCGTGCAGTTTAACTCTCATCAAAGTAATCTGTCCCTGACAAGTACGCAGGGCCACTGGAAAATCGAGCTGTGTCATGCCCGTTCCCATTAAAATGTGGATTGAAACCAGGTTGCGTCCAGGTCCCCTTCCTTTTTTGTCCGTCTTGTCTGCAGCAGTGTTAATACACGCCCTGGACTACTTCGACAGGGATGTGTGTATATCCAGTTTTGCACGTATAGTAAAAGTTTCAAGCTGCAGCATCTTGAGGTCAGAACGAAAGTGTTCAAGCCTTTCTGTTTCAGCTCTTCTTTGTAGAAGACGATGCACCAGCCACACACATCCATGAGGACATCTAGTGTATACCATATCACTTTGCATCACCTGGCAGACGTCCTGACCTCGCGATTGTTTTGTTTGTTTGTTTGGTTGGTTGATTGGTGCTTTTTCTGTCCCATCTCCTGTGCCACCTCAGTGGCGGTGAACCCACGACGCTCATTCCAACACCCCGCCTACAGCTACAGACTGGTCCGTCCCACTGCAGCTCCAGTGCCTGCAATCCACAGGGCGCAGTCAATGTCAAGTCATCAAGAGGCAACCCACCGAAGGGGATTGCATTGCTGCCGAGTCACTTCGGTGGTGTTCAATTGCGCCTGTTCTAATCCGACATAGGAAGGACACCACCTACTAAGCCCCCTACTGACAAGAATAATTGCTTAGTCTTGGGGCCAGCGTGAGTGAGCTCTCCCTCCAGAGGGCACCACCACGTCCGTCCAACAACAGCTCCCATGGACTCGCCGGTACCGGTGACCCCGACGGAATCAAACCAAGGCCACAGACGTGGAGAGGACATCGAAACTGAGGTCACCTTAAGAGATAGGACGCCTAGTGTATAACACAACACTTTGCATGCGTCTTGACCTCGTGATTAGTCTCAGAAATACAGCGGTAATGTTTTTCACTTTACCATCACAGGCCGCCAGCACTCTACCTACACCACTTGTTGAACAGCTCGCAGAGATCGAGGCTATTAACAAGTTCTGACGTTTTTGCCCTGCAGGCAGCAGTCTATCTTTGGACGCCAGCGTGCCACAGCGGAGTTGGGCAGGCTTACAGAGAAACTGAAGAAACATCACGGCATCAGACTGTCCACTAAGATTGCCGTGTACAGAGCAGTGGTCAGCGTTCTCCTGTATTGCTGCATTGCTGTGTACAGACCTGTGGTCCTGAGTTATCTCCTGTATTGCTACATTGCCGTGTACAGAGCAGTGGTCCTGAATTCTGCCGTAATACTACATTGCCGTGTACAGAGCAGTGGCCCTCTGTGTTCTGCTGTATTGCTACATTGCCGTGTACAGAGCAGTGGCCCTCTGTGTTCTGCTGTATTGCTACATTGCCGTGTACAAAGCAGTGGTTTTCAGTGTTTTGTTGTATTGTTACATTGCCGTGTACAAAGCAGTGGTTTTCAGTGTTCTGCTGTATTGCTACATTGCCGTGTACAAAGCAGTGGTTTTCAGTGTTCTGCTGTATTGTTACATTGCCGTGTACAAAGCAGTGGTTTTCAGTGTTCTGCTGTATTGCTACATTGCCGTGTACAGAGCAGTGGTCTTCAGAGTTCTGCTGTATTGCTATTTTGCCCTGCACCAAACAGTGTTCTCAGTGTTCTGCTGTATTGTTACATTGCCGTGTACAGACATGTCCAGTTTGCTGTTGCTACATGCCTGTACAAGCGTTCTCTGTCTGTGATTGTACATTGCCCTGTACAGAGCAGTGTTCTCAGTGTTTTCAGTGTTCTGCTGTATTGTTACATTGCCGTGAACAGAGCAGTGTTTTCAGTGTTCTGCTGTATTGTTACATTGCCCTGTACAGAACAGTGTTCTCAGTGTTCTGATGTATTGTTACTTTTTCTCTGTACAGAGCAGTGGTCCTCAGGGTTCTGCTGTATCACTACATTGCCCTGTACAGAGCAGTGTTCTCAGTGTTCTGCTGTATTGCTACATTGCCCTGTACAGAGCAGTGTTCTCAGTGTTGTGCTGTATTGTTACTTTTTCTCTGTACAGAGCAGTGGTCCTCAGGGTTCTGCTGTATCGCTACATTGCCGTGTACAGAGCAGTGTTTTCAGTGTTCTGTTGTATTGCTACATTGCCCTGTACAGAGCAGTGTTCTCATTGTTCTGCTGTATTGCTATATTGCCGTGTACAGAGCAGTGTTCTCAGTGTTCTGTTGTATTGTTACATTGCCGTGTACAGAGCAGTGTTCTCAGTGTTCTGCTGTATTGCTACATTGCCGTGTACAGAGCAGTGGAATTCAGTATTCTGCTGTATTGCTACATTGCCGTGTACAGAGCAGTGGTTCTGTATTCTGCCGCAATACTACATTGCCGTGTACAGAGCAGTGTTCTCAGTGTTCTGCTGTATTGTTACATCGCCCTGTACAGAGCAGTGTTTTCAGTGTTCTGCTGTATTGTTACATTGCCGTGTACAGAGCAGTGGTCCTGAGTCTTCTGCTGTACTAGTATGAGACCTGAATCACCTACCAACGACACACCAACTGTTGGAACAAGTCCACCAGAGTTTCCAGAGCAAGATCTTCAACATCAGATGGGAAGGCTATGTGTGTGGCCACACGCCTCAATTAGGACTTTGCGGTAAAACACTATATCATCCATGTAAGTGTTTTGAGGCGTACCATAAAGTTGAGTCAGCATTTAATGTGAAATTGGTAGTTGATCAAAAGAACAACTCCCCACCAATTATTTCCCTTGTTTGGGGGGATTTTCACCGATGAAATCACAAACAAGCTTTAAATACATTACCGTAACCTTAGTTGGCACACATTTCAGGTCTTTGCACTCACCCATGAACTCTATCGTTGAGCCAGCCCAAAACGCCCAAAACGGTCCCATAGCTTTGATTTTCATCTGTCTGCTTGGCATCACCTGGCTTGTACCTTGATGGCCATATGAAAGAAAATAAGGTGAATCAACTTTCAGATACAACAAAAATTCTCAAAACAATCTAATTGCGCCAGTCAATAAATGCACGACTCCTTAAGCAAGGCATTGGCGCATTCATTTTTGGTGTGCAGCCTGTGACCTTCAGGTTCTGGAAAAATGTTGACTTCCCAGACTCGATTATCTGCCCATCGAATTTCAACTCCAGTGGGCAGGACTTGCAATCCACAAGGTAGACAGCAGGATTTCTCCAAAATGCACCTGTTGGGCACAGCTGAATGGGTGCAGTGTGACCAAGGCAGGCCTTTCATGAGATCTAAGGACACTGAAGACCAGCCTCAAGAGATGCAGCATGGACATAGTCTGTTGTTAGTATTATTATCATTGTTATTATTAATACCAGTGTTTCATTGATATCATCATCATTAGCATTATCATCACCATCATCATCGCCACTTACACTGTTGCCACGATAACCATGCTGTTTGACAACCCTCTAACCCCTCTCCTTTCTCACATACTACAACTGCTATTGTCATATTATCACCACAAGTGCTAGTGATACGCTCTTATCATTTTTCAATACTTTTATGATCATTATCATTATTACTATTGCTGTAGTAGTAGTAGTAGTAGTAGTAGTAGTAGTAGTAGTAGTATCATTATTATTGTTATTATTATCATTATTGTTGTTATTATATCATTATTATTATTGTTGTTGTTGTTAAATCCCATTGTCTCCTTGCCAACAGCCTCGTTTTCATTCAACGCCTATCTTGCGCCGAATTTGACATAGATAAGTGATCGCTCGTTCTTCATTTTCGCTGTTCTGAGTGTTGCTTATCTTTCTTGAAGAAACCTAAGAGGCCGAAACGCGTTGTGTTTTGTATAGTGATTCGTTTGTCCATGTTGTTTGGCGGAACGAAAAGCCCATGACAGACTCCCCGTTGGAGACACCCGTGCCATCAGGGCACGGAGATGTTCTTCTTCTGCAGTCGATTTGTATTTGGCTGCGTCAGATCTTCAATCCTGTCGGCACAATGAATCCCACAGTCTTCTCAAGGTCTTGACGGCTGCCCCATAGCTGCCG
This sequence comes from Conus canariensis, assembly GCA_033310375.1. NCBI lineage: Eukaryota > Metazoa > Mollusca > Gastropoda > Neogastropoda > Conidae > Conus > Conus canariensis. Next base: position 73,281,141 of record CM065719.1, on the reverse strand, counting down.
CAGTTCTGCACCCTCTGGTCATGTTTGACGCCGTAGAACATCATGGGCTGGACAATGTTGGAGAATGTGTTCTGGGGTCTGAGATCCAGTGCTGCACGGACATTCGTCTGTGTGCGCAGTCTTAATTCGGCTGAGGTGGCTCAGCAGTTGGCAGTAGCGAGTCTCAAGAGGATTGTTAGCTGGTATCTCTGGAGATGATGGATTGGATCAGCACCACTGTCTGCACCAGCCTTCTCTCCACTGGTTTTGGTATTAGTTGTGGGTGATAGTTTTGGCTTTTCTGTCGGTCACTGGGTGGCTGAACTGCTCCATATTGCTGCCTGCCTTGGACAGAGCATCAGCCTTCTCATTCCCAGGGATCCCACAGTGGGATGGAATCCACTGGAGTACAATGGTGGATCGTCTTGAAAGATCATGGAGCTGGAGGACTTGTTTTTTTCATGTATTTCAGCCGCTGTTCGCTTCTGTTGCCCTAAAATCCCTGCAGGAGAGATCTTCAGTCAGTGAAGAAAGCAGTCTTAGGTGGGCTGTTTGACTTCCGGAGAGGATCCAGATGAACAGCCGAAGCGACCGCCACTCAGACAGAAGAAAGAAGGAAGCAGGTGCCCACCTTGCTGATCTGCTTCCCTGGTGACGACAGTGTGCTTCGATAAACAGGTCAGCACTCCCACACGAGGACATGTTCTGTCACGTGACCTGCCTGCCTATTTGTCCGTCGATTCAACCAGAGAATCCATTTTCCACGTCAGAGTTCGGGCTTACGGCCAAGGTCAAGTTGTAACAACCAAGTTTGAACAGATGAAAATTACCTTGGCTCTGTGGGAAAAAAAAATTAGTGTGAAAAAGATGAACAATCAATAAGTAGGGTAAGTGTTGCTCCCATAAGAAAACCTAACACAGAGTAACTTTTATTCAAGACTGGCACAGCCTTTTAAACTTGAATAAAGTCAGACAAATACATAGACGAACAATCTAATAGTGGGGGAGAAAACAAGCGCAGGCCAACAACACATCCGTCATCACAGTTATGACTTGGCAAAGATTTTAACTTAAGGGGGGGGTGGGGGTTGAAAATGAAGAAAATGGGAACATAAAATTAAGAAAATATATTATAAATATGAAAACTCTTCACTGGCTGCATGAGGGAACCATCGTAATCCCTCTCGAAGGCAGCTCTATTGGTAGAGTTTTCATATCCATAATATATTTTCTTAATTTTATGTTCCCATTTTCTTCATTTTCAATCCCGCCCGCCCCCCCCCCCCCCCCCCCCCCCCCCCCCCCCCCCCCCCCCCCCCCCCCGCCTTAAGTTAAAATCTTTGCCAAGTCATTACTGTGATGACGGAGGGGTTGTTGGCCTGCACTTGTTTTTCCGCCACTATCAGATTGTTCGTCTTTGTATTTGTCTGACTTTATTCAAGTTTAAAAGGCTGTGCCAGTCTTAAACAAAAGTTACTCTTGCGTTAGGTTTTCTTATGGGAGCAAGACTTACCCTACTTGTTTATTGTTTATTGTTTACTGTTCCCTGCCTCATCTTATTTTCAACTTCGTGAAAAAGATTATTTTGTTATGGAATTTATGTCAGCAATAAATAGCAGAATGATGCATGACTTGTGGATTCTTTGTGTTTCTACGCCATTGGTAAGGCACTAGGATTTTGGAGTGAAAAGTCTAACAGACAACAGGAGGGTCATGTGGATCGTGCTTGCATAGAAAAAGGAACGGACAAGAGATCTGCCTCAGAGTCAGGTATGGTATGGGTCAAGGGCTGACTGTGCAGTGAATATGTTTTGGTACTGGCTGAACTTCGGAAAAAAAAGTCAGGTGCAGCTTTGAGTGTAATAGAGAATATACAGTGTTTTGGGGCCTAAAGTGTGACCGTGGACTCCGACCTGCAGTGCGAAAGATGATCTGCGGGAGCAGACTCGAACAATCAAGTCAATAGTATTAAAGCGTGGTGTCCCCTGTCTGTGACAGCCGTTTCTCCTTTCACGTTTAGAATTACGTGTATATGGAAGCAGCATGTGAGTTGTGATTTTTTCAAATGTCACCGAGAAGGGAGCCTACGCTATACGCACAAGAGAGTAAGAATGGCGAGGGTTCCTTCTACCAATAAGAGAACATTACCATTATCGGTGTTGTGGGAGAAAAATTAATGGCTGAACATCGGTTGGAAAGATTTTACTCTTTGACATCCAGCCCTTTAAGGCAACGTTTGCTTTGTTCCTGCTATAGATAAGATGGATTCCACACGGAAAGAAGTTGAATTAGACAATAGACTGTTTACTCTTCGACTTCTATTCATCTTTGTCTCTATTTTCTTTATACATACATACATACATACAGACAGACAGACATAGATAAATAGATAGATAGATAGATCATAATATAATTTTTATTGATCATGTGCCTCTCTCTCTCTCTCTCTCTCTCTCTCTCTCTCTCTCTCTCTCCACACACACACACACACACATACACACACACACACACACACACACACACACACACACACACACACACACACTGAATTTACAAAGTAATCGTACACACCACGTAAATCTCAAGTAGATTTGTTGCAACAGTGGAAAAAAAAACACTAACAGGCCCACACTGAAGTATGAAGTTCTCAAAGTGTCTGTTTAATTGAGTATCAAAGATTCACACTGACGTCATATCAAATCACATTAACGGGTCACATAACGTTCAAAATCAAATTCTTCAGCCACACATCATCAGGATTTTATACATAAATCCGTGAAAAAGGTTTAATTACTGGACAAACAATATTATGTATTTATATTGGCATTGTAGTCATTTTTCTTTGAGAGACAATGAATGAACGAATGAATGATTTAATGAATGATATAATGAAGTAAGCATACAATGCTTACTTCTTAGAGAGAGAGAGCGACAGACAGACAGACAGACAGAGAGAGACCAGGGAAGGGGGGGGGGGGGGGCTTGAGAACGACACACACATATATTTCAAACAAGAAACCTTGTCAATGATAGGAAAATCTCGGAAAAGTCTTGGGAAATCAGGGAGCATTGAATCATGGCCCTATCGAAACTAAATATCAATGCAAAACTGAAAATAATTCATATGAACTTTCAGAAGAAACAAACCAACGAAAACACTCACTAAGTCAAATTCAACGCCACAGCTGCAAACCGGATGTAAACAGGTGACGTCATTAGTTTCAAAGTGAGGTGACAGCAGGCGGAAATTGAAACAAATTTTTAAAAGAATTGGTAGTGAGTCAACCAAAAAACAGGGACAAACAAACAACAAGACAAAACGAAGCGTTTCGACCTCTTAGGTCTTCTTCAGGTAAGATAAACAACATTCAGAACAATGAAAACGAAGAACGAGCAATCACCTATCTCTTCATATTCGGCGCAAGGCGAGTGCTTGCATATAGTTAGACCAACGTGCTAAAGGCCGCTCTTCACTGTACAAAACATTTCCGCGTATCTACATCGTGAATCAATTTCAAATTATAACAAATCTTAAATAAATGTTAGCGAACCGCCCAGAGAACGTGGACAAACGAGTCACAAGACGAAACACAACTAGTTTCGACCTCTTAGGTCTTCATCAGGTGAGACATTAACGAATAAAACAATGAAATTGCTAAGTGAATTTTCATTGTTTTTTCGTTAATGTCTCACCTGATGAAGACCTAAGAGGTCGAAACTAGTTGTGTTTCGTCTTGTGACTCGTTTGTCCACGTTCTCTGGGCGGTTCGCTAACATTTATTTAAGATTTGTTTAGATTTCCGCCTGCAGTCCTCTCGCTTTGCAACTATTCAAATTATAAGTTTTTCCTTTAAACTGACACCCGTGAGAACAACGAACTACAGACTGATTTGTTTTTTTCATTGAAGTGTGAACGATATTTTGCGAAATACTGGTCGCTGACGCTGGACTGAAATATTTTGTTGGACTTTTTTTGCTTAGAGCTATTCTGAACAGGTTGTGAAACCAGTTTTAATTATCTCTTTCTCCTAAATGTATACTTTCTCATTTCCAAAGCATCATGAATTTGAATGTTTCAGCTGCAGCAAATGAAAACGTTGACTCACAAATCCGGGATGCAAATTTAAATCAAGCACAAACTGATTTTCATCACAGGAGTTCGTTAACTAGTCATAAACTGAGCGGTCACAGGAGAATTTTCATACCGTTACCTCCCTTTGAACGATTCCAGTCAGTTTTCCAGAACAAGTTGACCGATCCCGTGCCACCCCCCCCCCCCTTCCCCCCCCACCCACACACACACACACACTGCGAGTCCAAAACCAGGTGAGATCCGCGGCTCTTGCCTATTTGGGATCGCAAACTGATAGATCGGACAATCCATAAATAAGAGAAGGATCACCGAGAAATAAACAAACTACTTAGTTCTTCCGATCAAGAACAGCCTTAATACAGAGAGCAGCTGGTGCTAACTGTGGGAATATACCGGCTTC
>CM065719.1:73269169-73271669 GCA_033310375.1 Conus canariensis | reverse complement strand
TTCTATTGCATGCACTCGTTAAACAGACATCTTTTATTCCTTTTTTCTTCTTCATTACTTACCCATGCTGAATGGAATCAACTCGTCAACTTTGATCGTTTTCCCGTCAAGGCCGATAAATCTCTCCGGCCGGAAGTTGTCGGGGTCACCCCAGACTTCAGGGTCGCTCAAGGCCATTTCCAAACACGGAATGACGATGGCCCCTTTAGGAATGACGTAATCACGGAGCCTGACGTCATCCGTCGTGCCGTGCATGACGTTGAGAGGAAGCAGGTTCGCCTTACGCAGCACTTCCGCCATCGTAGCTTCCAAGTACGTCATATCCGCCTTGTCGTGGATGGTGGGGGCGCGTGTGGGTCCGATGGTGTCGCAGATTTCCTGGTAGCATTTCTCCTGTACTTCTGGGTGGTGCAGAAAGAACGCCATCGCCCATGTCAGAGTGGTAGCGGTTGTCTCAGTGCCGGCGAGCATTAGATCAAGCGCAGACATCACGAGGTTTGCCTCTGGAGGAAAGAAATATATATATATATATATATATATATATATATATATAAACAAGTGATAAGAGGAATGTTTAAAATTACCTACAAATTTGTTTCTAGCGCTTGGCTATCGTCAGGATGGAGTTTGGGTTGCCCACCGCCGGTGTTATATAGCATGTGGCGCCCGGTTGCAGCTGTTTTTATGTGCGTGTTGGTTGCACGTGTTTTTTGTTTGTTTGGTTGGGGTTTTTTTGTTGTTTTTTTTTTGGGGGGTGGGGGGGGGTTTCAGGCTGTTGTACGGGGTGTGTTCACTAGCAACGATTTCCATTTGTGCCTGCAGTTGTTTACTATTTCTGTTTTAGTATTAAGAGTTGCTAAGTGTGGTTTACATAGTATTAGCCATTTTTCAGTTAGGCATAGGTTGCATCTTTTTGAAATGTTGCTGTATGGTGATGCTCTTTTTATGATTTTCCAGGATATGTTATAGTTTATTTTTGCGTCTTTAAGTTTCCAAATGTATTTGCTCAATTCAGTTTGGTTTTTGTATTTTTCTTTGTTGAATGACTGTTTGTGGTTTGCATATCTGGTTTTGAAGTGGTTTTCAGTGATCCCTATGTATGTTTCTTTTTCATTTTCTGATGTCACGGTAGCCTGGTATACAATATTGTTGTGAAGACATTTATTGCTTAGTGGACACAGCTCTTTTTTGGTGCAATTGCAAGATTTCCTTTCTTCACCCTTCTTTGCTGTTTTGGTTTTCATTTTGTTGGATGCATCAATTAGGTTTTTGAGGTTGGGCATACATGAGTACGATAGTTTGACAGTGTTTTTGTTAAATATTTTGGACAGTTTGTGTTCTTTTGGAAATGAAGTTGTTAAGATTTTGAAGAATTCTTTCCCTATGTTTGTTTTGAGTTTCCCGTCGTATGGGGGGTTGTACCATATGATTTTTCTTTTTCTATTTTTCTTGTTTTTATTTGTGTTGTTATCTGGGTTGTATTGTAGTTTGTAATTGTATCCACTTCTTTGTAGTGCCTCCTGGTATTCTACTGCTGCATTGTTGAACACTCTCTCACTGCATGACAGGTTTGATAGTCTCTTGTTTATGCCGTGGGGTATGGTCTTTAATACAGATGGTGGATGGTTACTTTTGATGTGTATATAAAGAGGTGTGTCGTTGGGTTTCTTGTATGGTTTATATATGTGATTATTGAGATCCAGTGTTATGTCTAAGTAGTTCACTACCTTTTTGTTTGCTTCAATGGTAATTTTTAAGTTGTGATTTTGGAAGATTATGCATAGTTCTTCTTTCTTATTTTCAATGGTTCTTGGGTTGTTGGTTAGTGCAGCAAGGCCATCATCTCTGTATAGTCCGACTTGCTTTCCGAGTTTTTTCTTGATGCTGGATAGCATGAATAGCCCGACCAGTTCGCATGTTTCTGCACCATCATATGAGGCCATGGTTACGTCAAATGTTGAGTTTCTGTTCGTTTTCTTGATCCAGGTTTCATTTTTGCTGTGCAGTAATGTTTTCTTGGTGTGGAGAATGATTTCCATTTCTGACCCTGTTATGTCTGTGTGGTTACTGGCAAACTTCAGTGCTTTGTTGAGTAGTTCCTCATCTATAGATGGGTAAAAGTCTACTATGTCAAATGTGATGAATACTGTATTATTTTGTTTATTGGGTTTTTTTTACCATTGGATAACTTCATATGTGTTCTTCCAGAGGTTGTATTCAGAGTTTGATTTTACGTTCTTTATTATTTTTTCCAGAATTTTCTTGCTTATTTTGCCTAGTTCAGATTTGGATGGATTTATTAGTCTACATGTTGGATTGTTATGAAAGTTGGGCTTGTGGTCTTTGAGTGTTATGAAAGCTTCTTTTGTTGCTGTCGCTTCTATCCTGTCACTTAGGTCTATGCGCTGTGCAAGTTCTTTTTCTTTAGTGCGGATACTGTCATGTATATTTTTGTCGGCTTTTTTGTAGTTTTTCTGGATGTTTTTGTCAAGGTGTTGAG
>CM065719.1:73259169-73261669 GCA_033310375.1 Conus canariensis | reverse complement strand
ACTTTAAAACGCTTTCTTGATGCTTTGTTATGCTCTGTTCTGCCAGGTTGAGTTGTAGTGTGTCGTGTCTGTGTCTGGTCTGTTGTCTGTGTCTGTGTGTCTTGTGTCTGTGTGTGTGTGTCGTGTGTGTGTTGTGTGTGTGTGTGTGTGTGTGTGTGTGTGTGTGTGTGTGTGTGTGTGTGTGTGTGTGTGTGTGTGTGGTGTGTGTGTGCGTGCGTGTGTGTGTGGCGGCGCGAGGTATGTGTGTGTGTGTGTGTTTTCCAAATCCCTCTTCTCCCCTGCCGCAGCCTCTTGCCCCCCCCCCCCCCCCCCCCCCCCCCCTTTTTTTTTTTTTTTTCTTTATGCGGATACAAACATTTTGATTGCATGTTGAGCAAACGCTCTCAGCAAGTCTCTATTAGCCTTATATGTTAGCATGATTCATACACATAGTAGATTTATGGTACCATCTATGGTACCATTACACACACACACACACACACACACACACACACACACACACACACACCTCACTCACTCACTCACTCACACACACACACACCACACACACACGCACACACACACACACACACACACACACACACACACACACATCACTCACACGCACGCACGCACGCACGCACGCCCCCCCCCCCCCTCCCCTTTTTTTTTTTTCTTTATGCGGATACAAACATTTTGATTGCATGTTGAGCAAACGCTCTCAGCAAGTCTCTATTAGCCTTATATGTTAGCATGATTCATACACATAGTAGATTTATGGTACCATCTATGGTACCATTACACACACACACACACACACACACACACACACACACACACACACACACATCTCCATCCTCAGTGCACTAGTCTGTCGCAGCCGTACCGAGGCACTGTGTGGTCGGCTGTGCTATGAGATCAAAGGAAACAGAAACAGGTGTTGGTATGTTTCTCTGATACACCGACTCCATCTTATTTTCGGGAGTTCCTCCCATTGACTGCACCGACTATTTCTTTTAAACACAAACATTCATTGACGATACATGGCAACACCTTCCAAACTCCCATTTATTGACAATATTATAGCAACATCACATTTTCCTGAATTTACAGTCCAATTCATTCACACTCCATGGCGATATCACACACTTGTTGATTAACGCTTCAATTTACTGATTATTCATCACACGGAACACGATTACTTATGTATACGCCCATCTACTTATAATATACGGTAGCATCACACACTCGTTAATCCGCGCTTCAGTTGATTAATAACAGATGGCAATATCACACAACCGTTAATCCGCACTGCCATTGATCGATGATATATGACATCATCACACGTTTGTTAATGCATAATCCCAATTACTGACAATACAAAGCGAATCACAGGTTTACTAATTCACATTCTCATTTGTTGACCAACTTCACACTCTCAATATTCCACACTCCAGTCCATTGACAAAGTGACGACAACATCGTGCGATCACTGTTCTACACTTCCATATCTGGATAAAACATGGCAAGATCACATCACTCAATATTCCGTACTCATATTTGTTGACAATAAACGGCAACTCACGGTTTTCTAAACTTCTGTTCATTGACAATACATGGCAAACTCACACACTAGCTTGTCCAAACTCCAATTTAATGACAATACATGGCAAAATCACACACTAGCTTGTCCAAACTCCAATTTAATGACAATACATGGCGACAGAACGCACAAACTCTTCCAAACTCCCCTTTGTTCACAAGGTAATATCACACGCTCACTATTCCATGGATTGACAACACAAGGCACAATTGTTACAATACAATACTCTATCCACAAAGGGCCAATTCATGTGAAGAAAGGAGGACAGCTGCAAGGCAACAAAAGAGACAGGCAAGGAAAGCCCGCGCCAGCTATCAAGAGGAGGTCTGCCACATTCCCTTCCAAGCTGTCACCGCACATTCTGTGCACGCATCGGCTTGATCAGCCATCTGCGTATTCACACATCGTCTTCCCCCCCCCCCCCCTCCCCCCTCGACCCCTCCTCCTTCTCCTCCTCCTCCTCCTCCTCCTCCTTCTTCTTCTTCTTCTTCTTCTTCTTTATTTCCGTGGGCGGTCATTGAGGCACTACTGCTGTAAAACGTTCACCGGGTTCCTCCAGTTCTGTCGGTTGTGTACTAAGGCCTGGGTCTCTGCCAATGCTTTTCCTGTTCACTTTGCAATGTTGTCAGTCAGTCCATCGTTTTCTTTCTGTCTTCTTCTTTCAACAGTTCCCTGGGGGATTATTTCATAAGGCCATTGGATCTTGTCATTAAATCTCTCGTCACATGACCACCAGACAAACGTCGCTTTTTCTTTTGCTGGCTGACGTCAGTAGATTTTCGTATGATCTGTGTGCTGCCTGGTGGTTTGATGCACCTGCTGATCGGTGATTATGATCAGTGGCTCCAATGTTTAGTCTTGCAGTAACAATTCACTTCCTAGCTTGGACTTTTATGTACAGATTCGCTGTAAGGGGTC
>CM065719.1:73241669-73254169 GCA_033310375.1 Conus canariensis | reverse complement strand
ACATTTAGGGCAGTGAAAACGAAGAACAAGAAACCACTTATCTCTTCACATTGCGCCGAATATGAGATGATAAGTGGTTTCTCGTTCTTCGGTTTCACTGTCCTAATTGTTGTTTCTTTTTGCCTGAAGAAAACCCAAGAGGTCAAAATGCATTGTGTTTTGTCCTGTAATCTGTTTGTATCTGTGGCGGTAACTAACCCCTTTTCTTTCTAAATTCAGTTCTGTTTGGCTTCTTTCTTTTTTCTTTTTTTTCTTTTTTTTTTTTTATCGTGGCTAACGCAGTAAATATACGCCCCTGATACTGCCTTCTCTTTCTCTAAACAACAAAATTGAAAGATCTAGTTGCAAAGTGAGACGACTGCAGGCGGAAATCTAAACAAATCTTAAACAAATGTTAGCGAACCGCCCCCCAAAAAAACTGGACAAACGAATCACAAGACAAAACATGACGCGTTTCGACCTCTTAGGTCTTTGAATGATAATTCATATAATAACTGAATTCAACGCCTATCTTGCGCTGAAGTGATTCAAGAAAAGTGATTGATCGTTCATCTTCGTTGTCTTAATTGTTTTGTATCTTGCCTGAAGAAGACCTAAGAGGTCGAAACGCGTCATGTTTTGTCTTGTGATTCGTTTGTCCACTTTTTTTTTTTTTTCCAGTTTGTCAACATTTATTTAAGATTTGTTTAAAATTAAAAGAATTACCATTCTGCCGAACGAAAGAGACAAACAAATTACAAGACAAAACACGACGCGTTTCGACCCCTTCAGTCTTCTTGAGGCAAGACTAACGACATTCAAGACAATGGACACCACGAACGAATTATCACTTATCTCCTTAAAATTGAGCGCAAAACGGATATAGCAAATAGCGTGGAATCGCTTTCACTTCCGCATCGTCCTTTGGCCAAACCAAAGTGAACATACAGACCCCAGTAGTACTTGAGATGAAGGACAAGCGGGACAGAGAGTGCTGACCTATAATATCTGAATTCAGCCAAACACAAAGTATGAGAACAAAACCCATTTTGGCATCGTATACTGTACCATGTCAAACTCTATAAAATATAAAGTAATTGTGAAATATAAGAACAATACTCCTCCATCTCGGCGTTATATACTGTACCAAGTCAAACTCAAGAGAATCTAAAGTAACAGTGAAGTATGCGAACAAAGCCCCTCCATTTCGACGTCGTATACTGCACCATTTCAAACTCGAGAGACCCTAAAGTAACCAGAAATGAGCGAATTGTCCTAACAAGTGAATTAGCCGAGATAAAGGAGGTGATCAGAATACACATTCAGATGTTGTTTTACCTGGCTATGAGGACGTGTTCTTACAATTTAAAGAGATGTTCAGAAAACACGTTCAGATATTGTTTTACAATTTAAAGAGATGTTCAGAGTACACGTTCAGATATTGTTTTACAATTTAAAGAGATGTTCAGAGTACACGTTCAGATGTTGTTTTACAATTCAAAGAGATGTTCAGAACACACATTCAGATGTTGTTTTACAATTCAGAAGACACGTTCAGATGTTGTTTTACAATTCAAAGAGATGTTCAGATGTTGTTTTACAATTCAGAAGACACGTTCAGATGTTGTTTTACAATTCAAAGAGATGTTCAGAACACACATTCAGATATTGTCTTACAATTCAAAGAAATGGTCAGAAAACACGTTCAGATGTTGTCTTACTTGACTGAGAGAGGCGTGCATACACACGGGAGATATGTCTAGTCTACACACTCTGTTACTGCTCTACCTGGCCACCAGCCGTTCATAGACGGTGTCCGACATGAAGAAGTCGGGTCCCTCTGCCCACAGGTTGTGCCACCAGGCGAGGGGCTCTCGCATGTGGTCAGCACACAGACAGCGGCTGACCGCCGTCCTCACGTCCTGAGCATGGGTACACCAGCACAGGTCCTGCAGGACACAAGATGGATGATCCCCATCGCCCGGTCGTTGGCGACTAGGCACGTAGAGACTACCTTGGAGGAGAATGTTATTTGCTTGGACTGCGCTGCATGTACACACTATTACTTCGGGGATTGTCACTTAGCAGAAATTGTACTGCATGTTTATCACTTCGGGGTATGTCACTTATCAGAAATTGTACTGCATGTTTATCACTTTGGGGTATGTCACTTATCAGAAATTGTACTGCATGTTTATCACTTCGGGGTATGTCACTTATCAGAAATTGTACTGCATGTTTATTACTTCGGGGTATGTCACTTAGCAGAAATTGTACTGCATGTTTATCACTTCGGGGTATGTCACTTATCAGAAATTGTACTGCATGTTTATTACTTCGGGATATGTCACTTATCAGAAATTATACTGCATGTTTATCACTTCGGGGTATGTCACTACCACAAATTGTACTACATGTATATCATTTCTGATCAGAAATTGTACTGCATCTATATGATATCGGGGTATGTCACCATCGGAGATTGTACTGCATGTACATCATTTCAGGGTATGTAAATGCAGGGAATTGTACTTCATATACATACCATAACAGTTCAGTTTTAGTTTCATCAAGGAGGTGTCACTGCATGAAGACAAGTCCATATATGCTACAATACATTGGCTTAGTTTCAAGACCACACTGCGCATGATTTAAGGCTGGTACATAAATGAATTAATGACTAAGATGAGAGAATTTATGAGGAGGGTCTCGTGGCTTCGACTTTGCAGGCGTCTGACCTACGCATTAGCCCAACTCGCTTGTGAGACCTTGGATACTTCCCATAACAAACTGGTGTCGGTTCAATTCCTACAAATATGTGTTTATTATGGTGTGTACTAATCTACGTTGGTCAAAGTTTATACATATCTGTGACATTACGTTTGATGTTCTTGTGAGGAGAATTGTCACAAAATACACAACGCTATTTCAGAGTCAGAATGCGCAGTCCTGAAAAAAATGATTTACAGACCTGTGTTAGTTATGATGTGTACAGACGCATGTTGTTCTATATATATATATATATATATATATAGAGAGAGAGAGAGGAGAGAGAGAGAGAACTGTGTCAGTAACAGGATGTAACTCTGATCATGCGGGGTGTGTGCATATCTGGTTCATCCGGTGTGTGCAGGTCCATGTCATCAAATGTGTACAGACTATGTCATTTACAACATGTAGCATTTATCATGCGGAGTGAATAGCCTAACGTCAGGTGGTGTGTACAGACTTGTGCCCGATGATATGTGCAGACAAATGTTATACAGGTTGTACAAATCTGTGTCATACAGAGCGTACAGATATACGTAACGCAGAGTGCACAGACCTGTATGGCACAGTGTTCACAGACCTATGTCATACAGTATATGCACACACGTGCGCCATACAAAGTACCCAAAACCCATGTCATGTCATGTGTACAATCGTAAGTCATATGTCTATAGAACAGAGTAAATTCCGATAAGACTTCCAACAATCGTTACAAACTCTTGCTAGTCCAAAGCATAATGCAAACGACTTCTCCTAACCAACCTTGTATTATGAAAACAGTCAAAGTCAAACGCGGGTTTCCAGCAAACTGGGGTCTGGCCATATAATACCGTTTGTTATTCTATAGAATGCCTCCCGTGTCAATCTAAAAGAGGCCGTATTTTAAGAGTTTTATCATGATCATTATCTTTTTCTTTGTTATTGTTCTACGAGAATATTTATGATTCAGATATGTCAATGGCACTGGTTCTGCTCAAATGTTTCTGTGTGTTGTGAAGATGTACACAAGTCATCATACGACGAGCTTGAAGCTTTGTGCAGTTTGCTGTCGCAGCTGACAGCGTTCTTTGAAATAACAACCCACAGTCAAATAAAGTCGAAACAGCTAGCAACACGACATGTTCGTATGGACTGTTAATCCGTTGGAACAGGTCAGAAAGTTGACTGGCATGTCACGGTGTAACGTACAGACCTGTGACACGCAGTTTGCACAGACCTATGTCATTTGCTATGCACAGATCTGTGTCACATAGTGTATCAAGATCCATGTAAAACAAGGTATACAGACCCGTGTCATACAGTGAGTGCAAGCCCATGTCATACAATGAGCACAGATGTATGCCTTACAGTACATACGAACCTATACTATGCAGTTAGATAGTTGCAGTCTATCCACATGAATGTAAATTTCTATATACAAAGCTATACCATACAGTTAGATGTCATTTGTAGTCTGCCCACATGACTGTCAATCTCTATATACGAACCTATACCATTCTGTTAGATGCCATTTGTAGTCTGTCCACATGAATGTCAGTCTGAACTGTAATGACTAGAATCAGGTAAGGCACGTGCAGGCCTCTCCGAGACCACGTGTAGGTCATTGGTGATGATGTTTACTGACCTTTCGGAGCTGCCGGGAGCTGTGAACTGCCGAAGTCAGCTGCGCTCTGCTTAAATTCGGCAGCAGAAGTGCCTTGGTGACCCTGACGTTGCCACCGACCATATCGCCAACAAGATGCTTGAGAGCAAATTCCTGGTTTTCCAGCTGGCCGATGGCTTTCAAGACACTCCGCACAATGATCTGGTTTTGGTTTCGTGGCGACTTTTCGCTGAGGTACTGCCCTCCGACTGATTTGATCTCCCCGACCAGGACACCGTACTGCCGGTGCAGGATAATGATGTCACATTCCCCGTCAGCAATGCTCTGGGGGATGAACGGGTGGTTGATGGAGGGGAGCTGGGAAATAATGCTGGTGGGGTTGACGTGGTGCTCGGGGTTATGCTGGTTGTCCAGGTATTTCCTGAACTTCATCTGTGAGATCACCATCATGACCTCGCCGATGCTTTCCAGGGCGTGGAAACACTGGTACTGCGCCTCATCATCCCGGAGGTCACTGTCCTGGAAGTGCTGATCCTGGAGATCCGCTGGGTTGGCTGTGAACACTGCGCCTGCTGGTGATGATGAGGAATGCGATGGTGATGATGATGACGACGATGATGACGCTGACCGTCGTGGTGATGCTAGTGGTGATAGTGCTGGTAGTGGTGGTGGGTTACTTCTGGCACGTCGCCGATGCCGAGATCTGCTGGGGGAGGGTGGAGGGGGGTTCACATACAAACGGGCGACCTGTCTGCCAATGCGTGTCACGGTGTGGGGAACACGATTGAAGAAGAGGGGCGGGAAGAAATGGGGCCGCTGGAAGAGGAAGGGGTACATGGATCGGATGAATGGGATCCACGACTCTTCGGGTGCGCCCCTTTCCTGCAATGACACATCAGTCCTCTGTGTGTGTGTGTGTGTGTGTGTGTGTGTGTGTGTGTGTGTGTGTGTGTGTGTGTGTGTGTGTGTGCGTGCGTGCGTGTGTGTGTGTGTGTGTGTGTGTGTGTGTGTCTGTCTGTCTGTCTGTCTGTGTGGTGCGTGTGTGTGTGTGTGTGTGTGTGTGTGTGTGTGTGTGTGTGTGTGTGTGTGTGTGTGTGTGTGTGAGTGTGTGTGTGGTGTTGTTTTTGTTCTTTTGGTGTGTTTTTTTTCTCGTCAACTCCGGGTAGTTATTTATATTGAGCATTTCGGTATCCGGTTTATCCCCGTGTTCTTGTTTACTTTGGATTTATCATTGCAGATTTTTTTTTCAAAAAGTGTTTATAATAAATCTGCCAAACAACGAGGACGAACAAATCACAAGACAAAACACGACGCGTTTCGACCTCTTAGGTCTTCTTCAGGTTAGATATACAACGCTCAGGACAACGAACACGAAGAACGAGCAATACTTATCTTTGTCAAATTCGGCGCAAGATAGGCGTTGAATGAAAATTAGGCCGACGGGAAGGAGACAATGCGAGTTGAAATAGTAATGATGATGATAATAGTATACAGATAGCAATAAAAATAATGATAATGATGGTGATCAAAAAAAGAATTGAAAGAAAAAAAGATAAAGAGAGGATTACCACTACTTTTGGTGATAAGGTGACAACAGATTTTATTCTACGTAGCTGTTGTCGTTTTCATTGTTGTTGTCGTTGATATTGTGGTTGTCGTTGTCTTTGATATTGCCGTTCTTATCATTATGATTCCAATTCTTCTTCAATGCCATAATAATAACAAGAGTAACAGAAGTCATGACAACAATGATAGTAACGGTGGCGAAAAGATAATAACAGTGATGAGAAGAACAGTGCCAGGGATGAAAAGAATTTTGGTACTATACAGTACAAACATGGATACCACTACCACTCACTACGATTACCACCACTGGTAATAGAAGTAGTAGTGGTGGTGGTGGTAGTAGTAGTAGTAGTAGTAGTAGTAGTAGTAGTAGTAGTAGTAGTAGTAGTAGTAGTAATGATGACAATGATGATGATGATAGTAATAATGATAATGATAATAATAATTATCATCATCATCATGGGAGAGAAATGAATGAATGAAAATCAAGAAAATATTACATAAATATAACAATAAAATTAGAACCTAAATCACACACAAACACACACGCGCGCGCGCGCGCGCCACACACACACACACACACACACACACACACACACACACACACACACACACACACATGCCCACACACATACACACACACACACGTGCGCGCACACACATACATACATACACACGCACACACATGTGCGCACACACACACATACATACACACACGCGCACACACACACGTGCGCGCGCACACGCACACAACACGCACACATGCGCACACGCATACACACACACATACACACACATGTGCGCGCACACACACATACATACACACACGCGCGCACACACACGTGTGCGCGCACGCACGCGCACACACACTCACACACACACACACATTAATTTTTTTGCATATCTACATACAATCAAGCACGTACACATTTTCCTCACCGATGTACATACACACATATACACATGCAAACGCTTACGTTCAAGCTCGCGCGCAAGCGCGCGCACACACACACACACACACACACACACACACACACACACACACACACACACACACACACACACACGCACACACACACACATACACACACAGATACCTGTTGCTGTTTATCTGCCATGACTCTGTCTGAAACAAAGATTTGGCACAATGTGAGACATTACTGAAAATGGTTGGCTGCATAACCAGCACACAATCTTAACTAGAAACAGACAGAAGATATACCCTAAAACCAAAAGCCCTTATGTAGCCTACATCAATGGCTGTAGAAAATGTCTCGTAGCAGCCAGATCATAGTAATTCAGTTCTTGATTCTTTCAAAGTGGGGTGACTGCAGGCGAATATTGAAACAAGAGTAAAGACTGAATTCATGCGCTGCCAAACAAATAAAAAAAAAGTGTAATTGTGTATATGTCTGTGTGTGTGTGGGGGGGGGGGTGTAGGTGTGGGTGTGGGGGTGTGTATGTGTGTGTGTGCGCGCGCACACAGACATAAAAAGGAAGCCGTATTTGTTTGTGCTTTTCGTCATTGTAAAGCCCTATTATTGTTTTTACTGCTTTTGTTATTATCATTGTCATTATTATCATTATTACTATTACCATCATTATTATTTTTGCTATTGTTATTGTTGTTGTTATTGCTGCTGTCGTCGTCGTCGTCATCCTCATCATCATCGTCGTCCTCAGTATTGTCATCATTGTGTATGAATATCATCTTCGTTGTTATGGTTCATATTGCTGGTTTTTGTAAGATAATTCGCCCAATAGTAACTTGAGTGCAGTGATCCTGAAATGTCTCCAAAAAGACAGTTGATATTTCTAAAGCATTTTATTCGAAAGTGTGTGTGTGTGTGTGTGTGTGTGTGTGTGTGTGTGTGTGTGTGTGTGTGTGTGTGTGTCGTGTGTGTGTGTGTGTGTGTGTGTGTGTGTGCGTGCATGCGTGCGCGCGCGCGCTCGTGTGTGTGTGTGTGTGTTTGTGTATGTGTATGTGTGTGTGCACGTGCGCGCTCGCGCGCGCCTGTGCCTGCGCGCTATGGCATATCACAGCTACTTTGTTATAATTATGCTTGCCACGACGGCGGACGATCCCAGAATCCACCGCGCAGGACGTCATGCGCTCGTTCCCCGTGTAATGAAGAACTGGTATAGTCTACCCCGGTCCCTGGAATGATTCTTAAAACTAACATCACACTATGGCAACAGCGCCACAGCACATGAAGACTGAATCTTAAAACTAACATCACACTATGGCAACAGCGCCACAGCACATAAAGACTGAATCTTAAAGTGGCACTACGATAAAACAAGCACCTTCATTTAAGCATGTCAACCAAACCACTGAACCTGAAGCGACAAATGAAATCTTTAGCAGACCCCTCCCCCTTCCCTCCCTTTCTGCCACGTCCCATCTCCCTTTCTATTCCCCCCCCCCCTTTTTTTTTTTTAAATCTCAATGCCGATGTACAAAGAGAAGTGCTTTAGGTTTCTCCAACTACGCTAACAAAGAAAAGTTAATAGTTTTAAGAACAAAAAAGCCTCAGAATAGTAGAACTAAACAACAATAGACTTACCAAAGTTAACTCACAGTTGATCGCGCGCGCACACACGCCCGCACACACTCACACACTGGGATATTCGACAACAGAGAGACAACTGGACACACAGATGGCAAAACGAAGCATCATCGCCGACGGCGAGACTTAAGAAACAAAAAAGCTCATAGTGCTCAGAGGCTCTTAAGGGCACATGTCCTCATCGATGTGCGGTCATCTTTCTTCAAAACGCATGTGGCAAGTTGACCCGTGGTTTGGGATAGCCAGGTAATGGCTGTCCTGTTTTGCAGACACTGGACAACACGAGTCGCTCCTAGCGGCGCGTCCCCTCGCTGGCACCGCTTCTTCGATCGGCAGCGTCACGTGCACAATGGCGCGGCGTCCTCGTTTGGTCCGAGTCCACAGTTACAGACTAGGCCCAAAGCGCTATCTATATGTATGTGTATACACACACACACACACACACACACACACACACACACACACACACACATATATATATATATTATAATATGTGTGTAATTGGTGTGTATTTATATGCATTATAGTAATGTTTGACAGATGGGGGAATTTGAGTATGTATATTATATACATGAAGTTAGAAATCATGTAGAGAATACGTAGTCTGTCAGCACGCTTTCTCCCCATCCTTTCTCCTCCTCGACGTTTCCGCCCTCTATTTCTCCATCGTCGCAATCGATCCCCGCTCCCCCCACCCCTTCCCCATCCCCTTCTCCCTACTCCCCTACCCTCACCTGTCCTCCTTCAAACATCTCCCCTCTTTCTCCCACGTACCCATCCACGATCCCACCCCAGTGCTCTCCCTCCTTCCCCCCCCCCCCCATTCCCCTCAACATTTCTGCATTTTTTCTCTCCTTCCCCTCTAAACTCCCCCTAGGTGTAATTATATATCCTAGAAACTCCCCTACCTTCCTCTCTGTTTCTTCCTACCTATCCCTATATTTCTGTTTCTGTTTGTCTGTCTGCCTGCCTGTCTGTCTGTATAGATGTCTATCTGTCTGTCCCTCCCCCCCCCCCACTCTCTCTCTCTCTCTCTCCTCTCTCTCGGCCTCTCTGTCTCGATGTCTGTCTGTTTGTCTCGCTCTTTCTTCATCCTTCAAACTCCCCTTTCGCCCCCCCCCCCCTACTTCCCTCTTTCCACTCCCCCCCCCCCCCCCCCCCGCCCCCTTTAACTACAATATTCGTATCATTGCCCCGTCCTTGTGTGTGTGTGTGTGTGTGTGTGTGTGTGTGTGTGTGTGTGTGTGTGTGTGTGTGTGTGTTCGTGTGTGTGTGTGTGTGTGTGTTCTAACAGGCGCTCGTGCGTTTGGGTGTTTGTGAGCATGTACACATGGACGTGAGCTCAGGACAATAATGGTTCTCGTGCGTGGTCTCCTTTTCTTCATCCCCCTATGAAACAGGCACCTGTGGAAGTTTTTCTTTTGCTGCTTCTCTGAACGTGGAATCCCCCCCCCCCCCCCCCCCGCACGCGCTCTGTCTCTCTCTCTCTCTCTCTCTCTCTCTCTCTCTCTCTCTCTCTCTCTCTCGCTCTCGCTCTCTCCACGTTGCATATGTCAAGATCGTGGTCTGTGGTGGCAATCAAAATGATGGTCAACCTATTGTCAATCCGCACCCTTTGGCCCCCTCACCCTTCACTCCCATCCTAATTTTATGTTTCCTGTTGATGACATTTTTTATACTCAACGTTTTATTTTAAAGTTAAAACATTTTAATTAAGGTGCCTTTTCCCTACTGTATACATTCGTGATTCGTGTTCAGGATCTGAGGGTGGAGAATGCGAGCTTTTTACTGGCACAGTCTGTACCCCCTGACGAAGGCAAATAAAGCCGAAAATTTGGGATATTTTAATCTTGTTTGTTTGGATTTTTATCTACTTTGACTGTTTATATATATATATATATATATAATATATATATATATATGTATATGTATGTATATACATCTACATATATTCATATGAGCCTAGGAGTAGGCAATACGTATAAATCTGCCTTCAGGAGGGATTGCGATGGTTCCCTCATGCAGCTAGTGAAGGGTTTTCATGTTTATAACATATGTTTTCCCATTTGCTTCGTCTTCAATGCCCTCATTTTTTTTCGTTTAATTTCAAATCTTTGTCAAGTCATTACTATGATGATGGAAGAATTGTTAACCTGCACTTGTTTTCCCCCACTACTTAATTGTTCAACACTACATATATATATATATATATATATATATATATATATATATATATATATAATATATATATATAACACAGTTTTAAACTGATATCAATGGAAGTTAAGGTAATTTCTATTTCTTAAGGTCTTTTCCCACAGTGTCTTCAGCATTTCCTTCTAGAAGCAGTAGATATCTTTCTACATCATATCTAACATTTCAATTGTTTGCTAAAAAATATGTCTTCTCTCTTTCAATTGACATTTGTGTACTATCTGCGGGTTTGGAAGTTTTATGTAAAATCATCATCTTTCTCTGTAATCATCATTCCCTAAATTTCCGTGGAAACTATAAACAAATATGGGGCTATTGGGTCTCCCTGCGTACAGCCCTTTGATTTACTGAAGCAATCTGAGCACTAGCCATTCACAGTTATACCAGCTTCTATTCCTTTGTTGAATGTCTTTATCCAACGGCACATGTCCAAAACTGAACAATTCTAAGACCCTACGCATAAGCGTCCAACCCAGCAAATCGAACGCTTTCTCAAAACCTACACAAATTAGCTTCCCGGGTAAATATTTACATTGTATATCAGCTAGACGGTTACCAATAAACCTAATGTTATCACCAACAAAACTGTTTGCTACGAATCTTATTTGATATTCTCACGTTAGTTTTGGAAAGACCGATTGTACTTGTTGCCTATACGAGAGGACTCTATGTTGTACATATCATTTAATGAGGATATGGGTGCTTGCAGCGATAATCTATTCAGGATGATTTTGAGCATTAGATCTAGCGCTACTTTGCTAGCACGGTTGATCAAACTGATAAGTCTTGGGACTCCTTCATCCTTTGAACCAGTATTGATCGTACCTGGTGCGCTCCGCTTTTATCACACTGTGCATTCAGGAGTGGTTTGGGCTGACGTCTTGTTTCCATGGCAACAGCTGTTCCAGCTGTACCGGCGGGCTTCTAGGAAAATTATCACATCATCCCTGCGGTCCCAGTGCATCAGTTTTCTTCCTCCTCTGTTTCTGGCATCGGTGTGGAGTGGTTGAGCGTGACTGACGATTTGCTGTCGACAGATGATCAACAATTGTCGACGGGCTCTGAAATGTTTTTCTTTTGCTTTTTCTTTTTTTCCCTTTTTTTTTTTCCTTTTCTTTCGTTTTTTTTTTTTTTTTTCTTTTTTCTTTTTTTTTTTTCCGCTGTCCCATATTCTGTGCCACCTCAGTCACAGTGCACACACGTCGTCAAAGGCAACCCACCGGAGGAGACACTGCGCTGCTGCCGAGTCACTTCGGTGGTGTTCAGTGGCCCCTGTTCTGATCTAACATACGCAGGACACCACATACTAAGCCCCTACTGACGACAATAATTGCTTGGTCGCAAGGCCGGCGTGAGTAAGTTTTCCCTCCAGAGGGCGCCACCACGTCCGTCCAAAGATCTGACACGTCTTTCTTATCAGTACGATTTTTTTTCTTTTCTTTTTTTTTTTCTTTTTTTTTCCTGTTTTCGTCTGAGCAGATGCTGGCTTCATCACTTCTGCAACCATAGTTTCCTTTCTGAGCCAATGCTTATTCGTCAGTTAAGAGAGCTGGTTAGCTGATATTGACACTACAAAAAAAACAGCCCTGAAAGTGTGCACAATTACATCAAATGCCTCCTATCCATCGTAAATCCAGACAGTTGGTCAACTAGTTTGAGTGGATTAATCTAACAATTTAAATGATCTTTCACTTGTAGACAGGCTACAACTTACATTCACTCTTGCGATATATCCCCCTCTCCCTCCCAGCTTCCCTCCCACCCACTCACACCTCTCTTCCACCTCCTTTTTTCCCCCC
>CM065719.1:73216669-73221669 GCA_033310375.1 Conus canariensis | reverse complement strand
CATTAAAGATGTAATTATCCATGTTGGCATCAATTCATGCCCCTCTGGACCTATCACACCAGATATGTGGAATGATCTTGTCACCCTGCTTCTGAAAACTCCCACAGGCACGTGTGGCGTTTAGCTCAATACTTCCTGCCAGAGGCAAACACCATTTTAATAATTCTATAATTCCATCGAATTCAAACTTAAAAGATGTGTGTGAAAAGAATAAGTTATTTTCATTGATCATTTCCCCATGTTTTCATCTGATACAAGTCTGTACAAAGACATGAAGCATCCTAGCCCCAGGGGTACTGCTAAAATAGCTGAAAATATCAAAGCTCTGTGGCGTAAACAGGCCGAAGATAGAATGCCCCTAAGGTCCAGTAGAACTGGTCCCCGAAGGTACACTCAGTCAAGCCAGTCCCATACAATTTATCCTCCCAGATTTTCAGACTTCAATCCCCCCTCTCCTGCATTCACCGCACACAACCAGGAATTCTACAATTCAGGACCGACATCACAACTCCCCCCTTCTTTCAGATCTTGTGATCAATACCCCCCTCTTGTGCCAAATTCACATCCTAGAGTGGTACAATCCCTTGTTCCTCCTAACTACCCCCCAACTTTCTTTCCCGAACATTCTCCAAAAAGTAATTTACGTGATTCTGTGTCAACTGACAGCAAACCAAATGTCAATCCTTTTGTGGCTCAGTATCCAGAAATCAGAAAACCCCCCGTCCTTCAAACTACACCTGAACAACTTCACCCCTTTACAGAACGTCTTTTACAAATGGCGTCGCAAATTCTGGCGAGCCAACATTGGCCTGTTTATCAGCCTAATCATCCCCAGTTCAACCATTAAACTATTCCTGTTGTTGTATGAGGTTGCATGTGTCAATACGCATTTGTGATTAGTATGAATATATTGGAATAGTTATAATGCGTATCAAATGGTGCACTGAATTTCACTGTGAGAGTAAGATTTTCTATATAAACTGAAATTCTAAAAAGTGTGCCGTGCGTGCGTGCATGCGTGTGTGCGTGCATGCGGGTGCGCGCGCGCGGGCGTGTGTGTGTGTGTGTGTGTGTGTGCGTGTGTGTGTGTGTGTGTGTGTGGGCGCGCGCGCGCGCGCGCGCATTTGTGCGCGTGTTTGCAGGGCAGTATCAAAGAACCAGGAGTGGAAGAATTTGTATTCCACCAGATTACATTTGTACTTCCTCGAAAGTGCGCATATAGGCCTATCTATGTATGTCAGTTACTGTAATGTGTTTGTATGATCTTAATCATTATGGTGAGTCACAGTTTTTGCCGGGCCAATATTATTTCACCTGGTACTTGGTGCAAAAGAGTTTTTGAATTTGACATTGATTCATTTGTGCCTTTTGATCAAGAGTTCCGGTTTTTTTGTTTGTTTGTTTGTTTGTTGTTTTTCTCTTTTCTCCTTCTTCTTCTTCTTCTTCTTCTTGTCTTATATGAATATAGCCTTTGGAAAAAAAAGTTGTTTGTTACAAACAGTTCGGATTTCCCTTCCCTTTCTATATTTCATTGTTTGTTATTGCGTATTATATTTGTACTTGGCTGCTATTTCTTTGTTTTCCTCTTTTGTTTTGTTACTGTACCATGCAAGTAACACGTAACGAGTGGCCATCTGCTGATGGCCTACGAGTAGGTTTTTTGAATGTTTGTCATTTACAAAATAAGCTTAATGATGTATCTGATATTCTTTTCAATCATGAACAGTAAACAAGTGGGGTAATTTTTGCTCCCATAAGAAAACCTAACACAGAGTAACTTTTATTCAAGACTGGCACAGCCTTTTAAACTTGAATAAAGTCAGACAAATACATAGACGAACAATGTAATAGTAGGGGAAAAAACAAGCGCAGGCCAACAACTGAACTATCTTCATAGTAATGACTTGGCAAAGATTTGGACTTAAGGAGGGTGGGGGGGGGGGGTGCGGAATTTGAAGATGGAGAAACTGGGAACATGAAATTAAGAAAATATGTTACAGATATGAAAACTCTTCACTAGCTGCATAAGGGAACCATCGCAATCTCTTTTGAAGGCAGATATATTTGTATTGCCTGCTCCGAGGCCTTTCGTCCGCTGGGTCGGACTCATCAGGGAGACACGGCTGGTTGTGTCTGCGCTCCTGGCGTCAAATAGAGACACACCACAGTCCATAATACTGTGGTGTTCTCACCACCAAGAGTGCAAAAAAGAATCCAATAGCACCCCCAAAGCAGCCAGCGAAGAGTAGTAAATGAAACCAAACGAAAGTGTGGGGAGGAAAAAAAGTTGCTGAAAAACTAAAGACATTTCCGATTTTCAATCATGGTAAAAGCTTCCACATATTCGGCTTTTCGGAAACAAGGTTATCTCACCAAGTGTCCGACTCAGAACTAACAATACCAGGTTATAATGTAGTGCGCAAAGACACATCCAAATTTAGAGAAACGGGTCTTATTATATATATTCATCAAAGTTTAAACTTTAAGCAAATCTCTTCTCTAGAAAAATACCAAGTAGAATCGTTATGGATCGCATTACAGCTGAAAAAATCGAAACCTATTCTTATAAGCTTTATATATAGAAACCCGGCGGAGCGAACTGATTGGATAGATGAATTCTCTTTAATGATGGAGGAAGCATCCTTATTCTCTTATGAAAATATATTACTAGGTGATTTCAATATTGATTTACTAAAATCGAACAAATCTTGGACAGAAACTTACAAATCATTTAACCTCGACCAACTAATAGACAAACCAAAAAGAGTCACCGCTACCTCCCAAACACTTATTGACCATATATATACTTCTTCAGTTAACACCATGATAGAAATATGCTACACGACGTTCGGTTGTAGCGACCATTCTCCAGTGTGTTTTACGTGGTCCAAGCGAGGAGTTAAAGTTCAAAAAAATTTCCACAAGATAATTACCTACAGAAACTTTTCAAAATTTGACAATGACTCCTTTCAGCGGGATTTAATGAACTCATTCCTTTCCACGGTCTATCAATTCACAGACCCCGACGAGGCTTTAGAAGTCTGGTATCATAGTTTCCTTAATGTTTATAATAAGCATGCCCCATTTAAAACAATGCGTGTTAGTAACAATCCTAAAAAAACCCTGGATAACTAAAGATATAGACACTGCTACCGACTTGAGAGAGTCGCTGTTAGTGTCAGGGAGTCGAGAT
Source organism: Conus canariensis (assembly GCA_033310375.1). NCBI lineage: Eukaryota > Metazoa > Mollusca > Gastropoda > Neogastropoda > Conidae > Conus > Conus canariensis. The sequence continues at coordinate 73,218,476 of CM065719.1, read as the reverse complement.
TCCTATAAAAAAAAAAAAAAAAAAAACAAAGAAACTTAGTCAATTACCTAAAACGATCGTCAAAGAAAAAGTATTTTCAAAATCTTATTTCTTCCAAAGCAGATAACAGATCTATTTGGAAAGCGATAAACGAGCTTACTAATAAAAATGTTAAAGGTCATACTACCTCGCCAAAAGATTTATCATCTGATGTCTTGAATTCACATTTTTGTGACATAGCTAACTCAACAATAAAAATAAACAGAACGTCAGAAAATAAATTGGATATTCTTCAGGACTTTTGCAATTCTAGAAATATATCCTCTCTTTCAAATATACCATTTATGGGTGTGCATGAAGTGTATAAATCTCTTAGTAGCCTAAAACAAAGTAACACAAGTGGTCTTGATGGCACTGATGGGAAAATCTTGAAATTGTCAGCCCCAGTAATCGCCGAAACGCTTACCTACATCTACAACCTATGCCTAGCAAAAAATTATATTCCAAAAGCTTTTAAAGTTGCTAAAGTTATACCCATCTATAAATCAGGTGACTATGCTGATCCCTCAAATTATAGACCCATCTCCATCTTGTCTATACTCTCTAAACCTTTGGAAGATCACATAAACAAACACATTCTTAATCATTTCAACTCTCGCTCTGTTTCATCCAAACCAGTACGGATTCAGGGCCAACCATTCTTGCCACACAGCATTAACTAATCTTGTTTACCAGTGGCTTACTAGCATAAACAATAGTAAAATCACAGGTGTTCTAGTAGTAGACTTTATGAAAGCATTTGATGTCATCGACCACAGTCTTCTACTTGAGAAATTAAAGATCTATGGCCTAACTGACAACGCTTTGGAACTTCTATCTTCATTTCTCTCAGACAGGAAACGGTGTGTTTCGGTAAATAGATCAAATTCTTCCATTCTACCTGTTAAGTACGGCGTCCCTCAAGGCTCAGTCCTTGGGCCAATACTATTTTTATATATATATATATATATATATATATATATATATATCCCTCTTGGAGACTATAAGCTTGCTGAAGGCTCATTTTGAGAAGCATTTATTTTATTTTCCCCATTCACCCACTCAAGCACATACTGTTAGTTAGGCAGAATGATCTACCACTGCAGATATGAATGCTTATCTGCCCCTATTTCTTCAATCTTAGACATAAGAGCAAGCTTTGTTTATAATTGAATATTTTTTGGAGTCATTGCAACACCAAACTGCTCTGTAAGTTGCTGGAATGGTGCTCGGTACTTATCCTTGGAATTTATTAGTTTATTGTAATTTAGTCCCTTGCGGATTCATTCCAAGAACTGGCCCTCAGCACTTGTGTCTTAAGAGGTTATTTTTTTATTTTCTTCTTTTTACAAGAAAATGTTGCTTGTTTTGCTCTTTCATGATTTTCTTTTGCTTCTTAGGTGGCACCTTTGGTTGTTTTTTTGAAAACTCAACAAACATACTACGGTATTGCACACCAGCTTTTTGTGGGATAGCATTCTTCTTAAAACCGAAAAGGCAGAGGAGTCAAATTACCACTTTCCGCGGTCACTGAGGAGAAACAATCAGGTTTCGAAACATCGGTATCTGACCAGGAGTTATATGTTAGTGAGTTTCCTCCCCATTGGAGACGGTCTCCCTCTTGGAGACTATAAGCTTGCTGAAGGCTCATTTTGAGAAGCATTTATTTTATTTTCCCCATTCACCCACTCAAGCACATACTGTTAGTTAGGCAGAATGATCTACCACTGCAGATATGAATGCTTATCTGCCCCTATTTCTTCAATCTTAGACATAAGAGCAAGCTTTG
>CM065719.1:73184169-73189169 GCA_033310375.1 Conus canariensis | reverse complement strand
TGTGTGTGTGTGTGTGTGTGTGTACATTTTGTATATTCATGCAACAGCACCAAAAGCTGGACGTCTCTTTTTCTCCAGAGAACTGCAGTTAGGTCACACTGGGGGGGGGGGGGGGGGGGTCTGTCTTGAGACTAATTAGAAAAAGCATCACGCACTTGGTCGGGAGGAAGGGGATGGGGGTAGATGTTTGGGGTATTTTCACCCTGTACGTCCTCTCTCTCTCTCTCTCTCTCTCTCTCTCTCTCTCTCTCTCTCTCTCTCTCTCTCTCTCTCTCTCTCTCCGTTTATTAGAGGAACGCAAAGGAACGCCAGGAATCTATTCATTGTTAACGTGTGCACTTCCTCGCTCTTTATAGTGTCCTGCAGACCTCACACTTCAACTGCAGAAGTGAGAACTGGCTTTGTTTGAGTATCAAACAAATTCCAGAACAAAGTGATATGCGTTGAAATTAGTCTTTTCATCGACTTTGTGATTTGTACAACCCCATTTTTGTTTTTTCTGCGGAAGTTCCATCCAAAACACTGATGATGTAGAACTTTGTTGAAAAGGACATGCCAAGATACTTATAACTGTTTGCTAATTTATTACATTAATCCCGATTTGTCTCTTAATAGTGTGCTTCTGAAAGTCCACGCATTCTTAAAACCATGATCATTTGTTTTATCAAATTTACTTCGAGAGATACTTTATCTACTTTTTTAATTGTTCAGTTGATTCTGCGATCCAAGATCACACGGTCTGCAAAGAGTAGCAAAATTAATTCAACTGCCTGGGAATTCAGCGTGTCCCGTATCTTCATGTTCTTAATATTTCTTCGACTAATTCATAACTGAAAGGAGAAAACATCAATGGACTTAGCAAATACCCTTGCTTAACTCCCCGGGGATAATCAAAAATCTGTTTATGAAGATTATCTCTACACATGCAATAACAGATGAGTACATAGATTTGACAGCTGAACACATCTTTTCACCTAATCCTATCTTTCGAAATACAGACCACAAAATGCTTCTGTCCATTGAGTCGAAGGCTTTCTTCTAATCCACAAATGCATATAATCTAGAATGTTTCTGCAAGTGTTTTCCAATGATTCTCTAGGGTGTAAAAGTATGGTCAACTGACTATAATCAGACCTGCATGGAGAAAAGAGTAGGTATCCCATGTACATCAGATCTGCCGAGAGATATATCTAATATTGCATTAAATTTACCAATGACTATAACCAATAGGCAAATGTATTAAATGCTTTTGACTCGGCACAATGATAGTATAAGTCAATAGGTAACAAAAAGTAAAGAATATATTTATAATGAATGGTTTCGGTATTGTTTAGTTGTGTCAGGCTTGGGTTATGGAAAAGGATGTGCAAATGAATTTTAAAGAAAGACTAATGTTTTCAACAAAACTGGCATGAAATTAGGTGGGATTTCACTTTCACATATATGCCTTTAGTCCGGAATGGTAAACATTGTAAACAAACAAGAGGTTCAAGAGTAAGCTATCAAAGGTTCGTCTGAGAATGTGTGGTTTGATGAATCGTAGACGTTGGTTTATGACAGGAGAATTGCACAACACTTTGTGTAAAGGAGTAGTTGAATATGAAGTACACATTTGATTTACCCGTAATTCGTGTGATGAATTATACCACAGATTTTCTTCTTCTTCTTCTTCTTCTTATTCTTATTCTTATTCTTCTTCTTCTTCTTGAAAAATCATGGTAACAAAGAGAGAGACTAATTCAAACAACGCTGTCTTCAAGCGCTATGTCACGAATTAAATGTTTATCCATTTACATGACGCAATTTCTTGACTAACCAACTAAGTTCCTAAGTCAAATCAATAGAGTCGGTTGTGGCTATTGCTGATGTTATGTAGATAATCTGAATCATGGTCTGCTAAATTTTTTCATTCACCGGACAGGAAACTACGTATTCGCATCTTTTATGTCGTTATTTTCCTCCTTTGACTGATTCGCTGTTGTAGATTTTGTCAAATAAAATACTCTCTCTCTCTCTCTCTCTCCCTCTCTCTCTCTCTCTCTCTTCTCTCTCTCTCTCTCTCTCTCTCTCTCTCTCTTCCCTTACATGTAATCCTGCATAAATCGTGCACGTCAAATCAGTAAACATGTTCCATTACACACACACACACACACACACACACACACACACACACACACACACACACAAAGAAAAAAAACCACTCACACACACACGCACACACACACAGCATAAGCACGCGAGCGCGCGCGCATGCGCACACGCGCACACGCACGCACACACACACTCACACTCATATACACACACACACAGCCCTCCACTTACCCTTCTCTCGCCCCCCATCCCCACCACCCCACCTCCACACCCTCCACACCCTTCCACCCACCCACCCCCCTTCCATCTATCACTCACTGTCCACACAATGAGAAAAATGGCTTCCTGCATTCTTAACGGTGAGAGAGGAGAGAGAGAGAGAGAGAGAGAGAGAGAGAGAGAGAGAGAGAGAGAGAGAGAGAGAGAGAGAGAGACAGAGAGAGAGATCTCAACTCAACTCAACTCAAATAGTTTAATTGCAAAGGCCACCGACATATCTGCAATGAGGTCAAGAACAAAAGTAGAACACACACGCGCTCGGTGCATATACTGAAAATCATGATAGAAAATAATTATTTGCATAACAAAACGTTCTTCCTGAAATTACTCTGGCATTTGGGTGTTAACTGCTAACAGTTCCTCTCTTCGTTTTAGTGCTATAGAAATGAACATAGCGACAGAGCGAGTTACAGTTCTCTTTTCATTTTGCAGTAAAAGAAGCAATGACACTTGATGAACATTTCTAGTATGAGACAAAATGTATTTATCTCTTAAATCTTTATAGGATGGACAAACAATCAAAACAATGTATTTCGTCCTCGATTTGATTACAGAATAGACAGTTTGGGGAGTTTAGTGTATATCTTTGATGGACATTCAAATCACCAATACCAAGTCGAAATCTCACGAACACCTTGCAAAATTTAGGAATTGTAATATCAGTTAGATATTTCTCAGGCTGCCATAAGGATTTGAAGGAACGATATGTTGAATATCTGTCACTATTAAGTATTTTACTATCCCAAATATGTCTATAACAGTCAATCATGCGTTGTTTTAAGTTCACGTAAAAACAGCTTTTCATAATTCACTCCACTATTTAACCAAACAAAAGAAAAGCCATAAGTATCCAAACAATGTTTTATCGAAGATACCCAATTTGTTTGTACACTCCGATTTCTAGTATATTGAAATAATTTTGATTTTTCCGTTTTATAATGCTTGTTTTGGTAGCCTAGCGAGTGACAGCTTTTACAATTTGAACCAGTGGCGCATTGATTTTTATTGCACCATCTACATACAAAGGATACCTTCCTAGCTCACCGTATACCATTGTATTTGGAGTATTCGGGCGTACATTTAAGAAGCGTTTGCATGCAAACAAGTGAGGTAATTCAATTACATGTAGATGAGACTGTCCCCAGACTTCTGCTGCATATAAAAGCATAGGTTCTACTTGCGCATCAAAAAGTTCAAAAAACAGACTTCTGTCCATTGTTCCCAAAGTCCACATTGTTTTCATAATTTCTACAATTTTGGCTTTAGCCTACAGAGAGAGAGAGACAGAGACAGAGAGAGACAGAGACAGAGAGAGACACTGACACTGACACTGACACTTTTTATTGACATTGGCCTAACTAGCCCTTATGTCAAGGGGTGTACATTGTCTTCGTAAACTTATCAAAGGCGAGAGATGAAATAATAATCAGAAACCATAGCTTCACGAATGTAGAAAACTCTTTAACACATATGTGAAAATACCGTGGCGGGCACACACACACACACACACACACACACACACACACACGCACACACGCACACACGCACACACGCACGCACGCACGCACGCACGCACGCGCGCACGCGCACACGCGCGCACGCGCACACGCGCACACACGCACACACACACACACGCACACACACACACACACACACACACACACACACACACACACGCATGCGCCCCCACATTCTCACTAACATACATACAAAAGTGTGCGTACAAAACCACATTTCAGCGTCAATTTTTTGCGTCTCAGCTTATTCGTTCAATTTTAAACAGGGCTGGGACAGATCATCGTAAGAAGTAAATAAATAAGTATTTACCTATTGTTTTGTCGAAAACGTATTATGTTAATTACTTAGTTTCTTTTTTCTGATAGAGCTGGCCTCTGCTATAAACTTCGCAAGTGATTGGAGCAATTCGTCATCTTCAGAGAGAGAGAGAGAGAGAGAGAGAGAGAGAGATGGATACGGATATTTACGGATATTCATTTCATTAATAGAACATTGCCCGTCATGTGTTTGCAGCTGAACAATCATCCCAGACTATGAGAGAGAGAGAGAGAGAGAGAGAGAGAGAGAGAGAGAGAGAGAGAGAGAGAGAGAGAGAGAGAGAGAGAATTCACTGCCTCATTCAGGAAGTACGTAACATGACAATTGTCAGTTCCACTGGACAAACCTTCTCGTCATCCACGTAGTAATGGCACCATGAGCCCCCTATCATGTTACACATGTACCACTGCATTTCAAGGAACGATGACTTCGTCCGCAAGGTGTGGGGGGGGGGGGTGAGGGAGAGGGGCAGAGACACGGGACAGGAAAGGGCACCCATTCTTATTGAAGGAAATGTAAACCGCTACCCGACCCCCCCCCCCCCCCTTCCCCTAGAAAGTCTACTGTCCTCCGCCTCCCTCTTCCCTCCCCCCCCCCACCCCCACCTCCCAACTCCCCAATCCCCACGCCCACACCACGACCATCCCTAAAATTATGAAATAGGAGAAAATGGGGACAGGGGAAAGAATCTAAGTGTGAATGATGGGAGAGGTAACAAAATACAAAAATGAAAACAAAAAAAAAGACAGTCGATCGCATAGATGGAGGAGCAGAGTAGGCATGGATGAGGAAGG
>CM065719.1:73161669-73176669 GCA_033310375.1 Conus canariensis | reverse complement strand
AATTTTGTAGAAGCTTTCTTTAAAACCGATTCTCTTCTGTGGAGGATGTACTGTTTGTCCCCAAACGGCTTTATTTCGATCTCTTTCCGACTGTTGTCCTCTGGCATAAGACTTACATGTAAAGGGCCAGAGTTCAATGCTTTTCTGAAACTTTTTTGACGGTCAAAAAATGTAAATGGGCTTAAGAATTCAAATTTTATGTCCCATTCTAAATATGGTTCTAAGTGCCATTTGTTGTCAGTTTTTCGAACTATTTTATATTCATACTGACCCGCATTATTTGCTTCTACATTGCGTAGTTGTTCTAGTTTAGGAAACCTTTTGCTGTCGCTAACCTCTTTGCGTTTATAATAACCATCTTTAGTGTACTCAAAACCATACAAAGTGCCTATCTCACCGTTCTGTTCAAAGTCCTCAACGTCTGCAAGGTCTTTTAATTCTAAAGTTACACACCTCTCAGGCGCTAATGTAACTCCTGATTCTTCTGGCCCACGAGACATTATTTTTAGTACACCTTATTATTTTATTTCTAAAACAATGTGCAGGTTATCACATTTCACGACTTTCCCTGTTTTATCTGTGATCTTTATATTAAATGATCTGACCCTCCCACAAGCTAATCTTTTAAACTGTAAATTAGGGAATTGTATAATTTCATAATCGCAATATGCAGCTTTCCCTGATGGAAGAGCTCTTAAAACAGTTGAGGGCCTTCCATCATATAAGTTTTCATCAGTGCTCAGCTCGTCCAAATGAACATAGAGTAATGAATGTAATGCAAGATCGAGCGGATATTCTCCCTCATAAGTAGTTTCGTCTGGTGTAACTATAAATCTATGATTGTCAGTTGCAAAGCCTAACATTTTAGCTAGCTCTCCATCAAAATAGTAACCTACTTCTTCTTCTTCAGGTTTGAATGATAACATTATTTTCAAATTTGCATTGTTAAGTTTGAGAGTAATGTTGAAGTTACTCATTGCTTCTTTCAGCGAGCAAAACCCGTAATAACCATCAGGTATGGTTAACTGGCTAACTTTGTCTCCTCTTTTGTCAACTTTTAGAATCTTATTATTCTCCTTGGATTCAGTTATATTAAACCATACGACTTTGTAAAAAATTTCATGGAGTGCGACCCTTTGGGTTCCGCAGTTATTATCAATAGCATATTCTAAAAACGAAGGACTGTCTTGAGTTGTTATTGTTACAAACATTTTTAAAACAAATTTAAAAATGAGTGCATTCAAATATACTAATGCAAAATATTCTGTCGGGCCGCACTACAATCTTAAAAATATAACAACTGACACCCTTGACATTTCTGTGACTCAGTCTGACACCTTTCAAGTAAAGGTTAGTAATCCATTGGACAGATATCTTACCCTCCTATTAAAAAAGACTACATCGCGAAGTGTGGTTCAGTCATCCGATGCAGTTTTATCAGAACAGTTAAACTTTGCTGTGTTTTGCGCATCACTGGGTGTGAGTGTCGTATGCTGATCATTTAAATCATCTGATCCTTTGGTGAGTCAGTGTATAGATTTCATTTCTATTACACCTTCAGACGTATTTTATCTGAACTGCAAGCGCCATTACAAATGACAAAACGTTTAATCCATTCAGCAACAATAGATTACAAGGCTTTTGAAAGGATCTGTAACGAATTTGTATGACCCAAAGACAGACTTTAGACAAGTTGGATCTTAATCATGGTTTAGGCACCCTTATTTTTGGGGCGTGCACAGAAAGTATAACTATGATTACAATCCTCCTTACACATCTTTTCTCAGGCACAATGTTCACCTCGGGTCCATGAGCAAGAGCATAAAACAGCATGGACAACATTTATTTTGGATACTTCTAAGGGCCTAACAAAAGCGGGAATAGAACGAATAAACGACTCCATTCGTACTTATGTTTGGTGTTTGCTAGGTTCGCAAGCACAAACGAGATCAAACATAATTGATCCTTCTACTGGCTTTGACGCCAAAAACAGTATTAGCAAATTTAGAGGATTCTATTAATTCTGCAATTGATTTGCCTTCAAGTATTAAAAGGTACCAAAATGTTTTGCAATACGCAAGATCGAAAGTAGACTTTGCTGTTGGCACTGGTTTATACATGCTGCCTTCTGACCTCAGACTTCAGATAGGAACAATAATAAACTATAATAATGAAATCCTTGTGGCTGGTAAAGAAGAGAAGGTCGGAAAAAACGACATAAATTCTAAGCCAGCAATAGCAATAAAAAAAGAAGTCCCACCAATCACCCCAAAACCCCATCCAATACCCCCCCAACCAATCCCCATGGTGAATAAAAGCGACCCCCATGAATATGAAAAGACAGCACTTGTTATTGGATTAACTGCCCTAGGATTACTTGGTCTTTATCTTACTATAAAGTAACCCAACTATTAAGACAACTAATGTCCATAAGTGCTCAGCCATAAAGCCAACTACTTTACTTGCAGTAGACAAAAGCCAGCTAACAACACTCCCTATTATACCAGGCAAAGAATCTATTGCCTTACTGGCTAATTTTTTTAATAAACTTGCAAGATGATCAAGTTGTTTTTTTACCCATGATTTATCTGATGGTGGTCCTGGTGGCACTGCTCCCCCACCACCGCCGCCTGTAATAGCCAACACCAGTGTACTTATTGCAAATCCTAAGGCTGTTATAACGCTCGCTAATGTGACACCTTGCTCTCTAAACAGTGTTCTTATTCGTTCTGCTAACGTTGTGTCTTCATATAAAATTCTTTGGATAGTTTCTCTTATTCTGCTCACTTGAGTTCGTAATTGTTCTCGGTTAGTAGACAACACTTCTAGTCTTGCTGATCTCCCTTGTTCAAGATCATGTAGTCTTTGTGTTATTCTTTCTTTAACATCATGGCCTAAGTTGGCGTCATCAGCCTCAACTAGTTTTTCTTTTTCTCTTTTTATATGCTCATCTAGTTCACCCAGTTTTGCTAAATTGTTTGTTAATTTACCTCTGATGCTTCTCAAAGCATGATCAAGGGCCGTTATTTCTCTCATAGGTAGCGGCGGATCGTGCATAGTTTTTAATGCTGTTTCTTCTGAAAAACTGGTTTCTGCTTGTATTATTTCGTCTGCTGTTGGGCTTAAATCTTTAAGTTCCATGTTTTGTATTTGGTTATCTGTTGGGAGTTCTTGTAGTGTGTTTTGAAGTTTAGCAACTGCTTCCCTATCTAATTTTGGTTTAGTAATGCCAAGGCGACTTTGATCGCTCACACTGAGCCTTTGTCTAATTGTACTCTTTTTTAAAAACTTTGATGAGTCTGGTTTAGTTGTAAGCTGAACAAGTTGTCCTTCGTCGTTTCTCACAAACAAATGGTCATCTTTTGTTTCAAAATCATTAGGGTCTATAAATTCGGGAGGTTCTTGACCTAAACTTTCGTAAAATGATTTGACCTTACTTTCTGTTAATTCATGTCGCAATGAGCGCAATGGATGTGTCAAAGGAGTCATTTCACTCATGTCGTCTCCAGGATCAAAAACATCATAATCTTCAATGCCTGCCATGTTTTAAAAATAATTAACTTTTTATTTTGTTTTATAAAAAAAAATGTCACAAGCATATGGTTCATTTCTTGACCCACATAGAAGACTGAAAGAGCCCTTTGGCGTGAAGGGAAATAAACAGAATATTATTGTTCCAAATAATCCATCTACTATTGATTCAGATCAGATTCTTACTGTCAAATTTCCAGACCTAGGAGCAGATGAAATGATTGTACCAGGCTCTGCCCGACTTACTTTCAAAATAGAACTCGAATCAGCAACAGACGCAAACAGGACAGTTGTACAGAATCTGGGACGGGCAATCGTTAAGAAAATTTCTATAAAACTTGAGGGGCAAGAAATATTTTCTTTACACAATGCAGACATATTTTTAATCTATTGTGATCTATGGCTAACCGCGAATGAAAGGGCTGACCTCGCGTTTCAAGGAATCGAAAGTGATGAAGCACTAAAACACAGAATAGATGCTGATGATGCTGCATCTGGCAACAAGCCCGAAGCTGTAAATTTTGCGTATGGAAATCGCTTTTCCATACCCTTGGATTTTGAGTTATTAAGCGCGCATGCACCATACTTTCAAGGAGCATTAAAAGACAGATTGACATATGAACTAACTTTTAATGAATACAATCGCGTTATTAAATCTACAGTCAAAGATGCAAAGTACAGCATTTCTGACATCTTGTTGGAGTTTGATATTATTAACGATCCTAACTTAGCAAGGTTGATCGAACAACAGTATCAGTCAAAATTAGCAATATATTACGAAAGAGTAATTCATCATTCTAAATATACTAAAAACAAGGCAGACACAATATGGAATTTTAGTTTTAGCGCCTCAGCAAGATCGCTTAAAGGTATTTTATTGCTGTGTGAAGATGAAAAACCATACGAAAGACAAACTGAAAAGTTTGTTAATCCTAAAATAACGAAAGTACAATGTTCAATTGAGGGCAGTCCTAACCAAATCTACAGTAGTGGGCTTAAACCTTATCAGCATTTTGACGAAATAAGAAAATATTTTGGAGGCGGGAGGCATAGAAGTCCAACAGCTGATCTTGTGTCCAAAGATCTACATCTTCATAATGTTAGACTTGATGATTATTTAACAACGAAATACGGTTTATGGATTGACCTAAGGTCGACAGAGGATAATCAGTTGCATGGGAGTGGGAGAACAGTTAAAGACGTAATAAACATTCAAATTGATAAAGAAAAAGAGAGTGATAAACCACTTAATGTACATTTGTTTTTAATATATGATGCGCAGCTGAATATTCAAGATAACAGATTAAAAGATATCCAATACTAAATTATTTTTATTTTTAAAAAAAGCATGTCTGTTCAGGTTTATCCAAAAGTGCCCAAAGAAGAGATAGTAGGCAACTCTGTTGCTGTAGACATAAAAACTTTCAGATTAACAAACATAACACAAATGCAAACCCAACTAGAGCAGGACCTTTCAAAATACAGTAAAACCAAACGAAGGTATTCTGCTGCCTTTAATGCTGTTACATATGTTAATACTGGAGCATCGATCACTAGTGCTCTATCAGCAGGAACAAGTGTAGGTCTCTTAGCAACAGGCGTAGGTGCACCGGCAGCTTTACCTCTAGGTGGTTTGTCTTTAACTCTTGGCCTGTGTTCATTGGCTGTAAGTGCTGTCAGCAAAAAAATAAAAGCTAAACTCCAAAAGCACACAGCTATGGTTCAATTAATAACAGCTAAACTTAGTTCCTTCAAACTGATAATTGATAAAGCACTAGTTGACTCAAACATCACGGATGAAGAATTTAGTCGCCTACAGGCTGATTTTGAGGACTACAAAAGACAAAAGTTTGATCTTCAAAGAAAGGCAAGGGCAACTTTTTCTCAACAGCCAGACACCGACCAGATAAAAAAGGAATGCTTAAAAAAGTAAACGAAACATTAAACTCTGTTCTAAACAGCTCACATTAACAACACCAAAGGGCGTTTATACTTTAGTTTATGAGTCTAAGCACAAAAAGACCTCTGATATTGATTAATTAATTTAAATAAATATTTTGAGTTAGAAAAGAAGCTCAACATGGATAAGATATATGACAGTTTTGACTCTTGGTTAGATGCAATGGAAGAGGAAGAGCGTTTGTCAAAAGCTTTAAATGAGGTCGTTTTAGAAGTTATTGATCCAGCAAACGTACAGGCAAGCGTTGTGCATGCAATTTCTCAAGTTCCAAGTAAACTAACAATAAACCCTCCAGTTAAAGTAAGGTTAGTTGTTTTAATCGACTATATAACAATAAACGAAGAAAATCTAGAAGTCTGGGTCTCAACTAAACAGCAGACTATTCTTTCTTATAATGACTTAACACCCGGTTGGGCAGATCAACTTCTTACACAGTTTAATGAAGCCTCTGAAGCAGCTAAAATGAGAGGCTCTGGTTGGTCAGAGGGTGAAGTCCTAGACATCAGATTAAGACAGGCTAAGTATGAGCCAATTGTAGGCAAGTCTTACATTCCACTGCCCCAGCATTGGTTGCAAAGAGAGCAGTTTTGAACATAAAGAATTCAGACAACAAATGTTTTATGTGGTGCGTTCTTGCGAAGCTGCATCACGTTGCCAAAAATGCAGAGAGAGTATCTAACTATCAACCTTGGGTCAATGATCTTAACTTTGATGGACTCACCTTTCCTATGGCTGTAGACAAAATTGATCAGTTTGAAGAACAGAATCACCCAATAACTATTAACGTATACACATGGTCTGAGGAAACAAATTTGGTGCCTATCAAAGTGTCTAAGAATAGTCCGTCGATTGGTGAACCAGACAAAAATCATGTAGACTTACTCCTGATGTCTTCACTGGCAGGGCTACCGCACTACACATTGATACGAACAATGAGTAGATTATTGGCGCATACTACAACAGATCATGGCAAACAAGAATTTTGTAGAAAATGTTTAACAAGAATTCCGTCCGTTCAAGCTGCGAGCGAACATGTAAAACATTGTCTCAGTCCAGTTGACTGCAATACAGAACTAATTATGCCAAGAGAAGGCAGTAAGGTTAGTTTTAAGAATTACAAAAAACTCCAGAGGTCTCCATACGTTGTTTACGCAGACTTTGAATCGCTTATTGTTCCTTATGAAGGACCTGCTCCAAAACATTTACCAAAAACAGTTATAATGAATAACCACCAGATTTGTTCATTTGCCTTCATTGTTGTCAGGTCAGATGGTGAACATTCAAAGCCAGAATTATACAGAGGACCACATGCAGCAAAACATTTCTTAAAACGCATGCAAGAAGTTCGTAATGTCTGTTCTAATAATCTAGTCCTATCCGATCTTAAGATGACCTCTGAAGATCAAGATCGCTATGACTCAGCCACTCACTGTTGGATTTGTGGTTTAGAGCTAACACCTAAAAGTTTAAACCCAACAGTAAGAGATCATGATCACATTAGTGGAGAATTCAGAGGAGCAGCACATAACAATTGCAATCTTCAACTAAAGTTTGATCCTAGGACTTGGAGACTTCCTACATTCTTTCATAACTTGCGAGGTTACGATTCTCATCTTATATTGCAAGCAGTAACTAGCGATTTCAGGGTGTCATGCATTGCGCAGTCATCAGAAAAGTACATGTGTTTCACTTTAAATAATTTATCTTTTTATGACTCTATGCAACACCTGATGGGATCATTAGAGTCACTGGCTATGTCCTTAAAGTCCTGCCCAATAACGGAAGAATATTTTGACCCAACGGTGATTAGAAAGGGCGTTTATCCTTATGAGTACATGAACAGCTGGGAAAGGTTTGAGGAGACAGCCCTTCCGCCTAAAGGTGCGTTCTTTAGTAGTCTTAGAGGAAAGGACATCAGTGATTCTGATTATTCTTATGCTCAAGAAGCGTGGCAAAAATTAGACTCTAAAACAATGGGAGACTATCATGATTCCTATTTAATGGCGGATACTTGTTTGTTGGCGGATGTTTTTGAAAATTACAGAAAGACCTGCATGAAACATTATAGTCTAGATCCTGCGCATTATATTTCTGCGCCTGGGATGAGTTGGGACGCATTCTTAAAATTTACTGGTGTACAGATTGACCTGTTGTCTGACCTACCAATGCTTCAGATGATTGAAAACGGATTGCGTGGCGGAATTAGTATGGCGTCTCACCATTACTGTAAAGCAAACAACAAATACCTAGACAACTATGATCCAAGTAAAACTTCTAACTATCTTATGTATTTAGATGCAAACAATCTGTATGGTTGGGCTATGAGTCAATCACTTCCATTACGTAACTTTAAAATGTACACAGGAGGTGTAAAAGACATTCAAAAGTTTTTAAAATGGCTTCAGAGTCTAGAAGCTGATCAACAACAGGGCTTTATTCTAGAAGTTGATTTAGAATATCCTCATGAACTTCATGATTACCATAATGACTATCCATTAGCGGCAGAAACCCTAAAGGTGTCAATGACAGAACCACCTAAATTGTGCCTAATCTTCGTGACAAAAAAAATTATGTCTGTCATTACAGACTTCTCCAATTTTATTTAAGACATGGTTTAAAGTTAACAGCAGTTCATCGTATAATTGCATTTGATCAAGAACAGTTCATGAAACCATACATCATGAAGAACACTGATCTCAGAACTAAATCCGCAGATGCTTCAGAAAAAGACTTTTTCAAGTTGATGAACAACAGCTGTTTTGGGAAGACTATGGAAAATCCGCACAAGCGCAAAGATGTCAGATTGGTTACCAGAGAAAACGATGCAATTAAGTTGACTTCAAAACCTAATTATCAAGACTTCAGAAGATTTCATGATCAGCTTTTTGGAATAATGATGAAAAAAAAGAAAGTCAAATTGGACAAACCTGTTTTTATTGGGTTTACTGTTTTAGAGCTGTCAAAGCTTTTGATGTTAGAATTTCTTTATGACTACTTTAAACCCTTGTATCCAGAGTCCAGAGTACTTTACACAGATACAGATTCTTTTGTAATCGACATCCCTACTGAAGATTTTTACAAAGACATGGAATTAGAAGTAGCAAAAGGGCATGCCGGATGGTACGACACATCTGATTACCCTAAAGATTCACCTTTGCATTCAGTTATTAATAAGAAGGTTTTAGGTAAGATGAAGGATGAATTATCTGGAGGTGTGATCAAGGAGTTTATTGGTTTAAGGTCGAAAATGTACAGTCTTGCTTGTCAAACAGGCACTATTAAAAAAGCAAAGGGAATATCTCGCAGTGTTGTGCAGTCAAACATATCACATGACAACTACAAAGAAGCATTGTTCAATAAAAAGACTTTTCATCATGACAATTACAAACTACGATCTAATCTGCATGAGATTAACACAACAGTTGTAACAAAACGGTCTCTTGACAGCGCTAACACGAAAAGAGTATTTGTTAATCCAGAGTATTCATATGCAATTGGGCACTGGAGAATAGTATAATCATATGTCTTCATGGAGTTTCTGTTTGGTCAAGTGTTATCAGAAGCTCAACTATATCATTATCCAGTATAGCCAAATCATTATTATTCATTACTGCTAAATGTGCTTCAATTTTTTTTATCATTTCAAGATTTTGATTTTTCCATATCAAAATATCAGAATCTAGGGATTGGGGTAGTAAGCGAATTGTCTGGCATAAGATTGTCAATGTTCTTAAATATTTTTTGTATAATAATATTATAAGCAGATAATTGACGTATTAATTTTGAAAACTCTTTTTTCTTTTGAGCTTCCATTTTAAACTCAAATGTATTTGCCTAAATTAACTAAGCGACTGGAACTGTGTCTGGTGGGATTATCTGCAGTTCTTCCTTCACAAAAGATCTTCGGGGGCTGGTCGTTTTGTTGTGCCAGTTTCTCGTAAATAATACACAGGCGGATTCATTTTTACAATTCTTTTTATTTCATATGGATCAACACTCCAAACTGGATCTGTTGCCCTGATGCGAGTGTCCCCTTCTGCTTCTCCCGGTAAATAAAGGTACCTTACTTTCAAACCAAATGGCAATAGTTTGCTGGATGAACTGGAGTCTCCTTCAACAACATTTATTGTTTGTTTTCTGATTGCTTGTACTGGTTTTAGACCTGTTAATTTAAATTCTTCATTATTCATTGCGCGCAAAACTGAGGGCAGTCTTCTAACCCATTCTGTGTTGCGAGAATTGTCAATCAGCTCTCTGTGATACTGGTAGGAGAAAAGTCTTTCAGATAACTGTTTGTTAAAGTTTTCAACCAAAGCCTGTGATCTGTGAACTCCTGGAATGCCTCTTTTAATGGTAACTCTATGTTTTAACAATAATTGATTCACTTGGCCTTTAAATTCTTTTCCATCATCAACTTGAATCATGCGAGGATAAGTTAAAGGGCCTCGTTGATATATCAGTTGTATAGCAACAGCAACAGCAGAAGCACTTTTTTGTGTTAATGGTTCCGCATCTTTGTATCTTGAAGCTATGTCAATGACTGTAAGTGCATACTTAAATCTTTTTCTTCTAATAATATCATGGGGTAAATATAGAAGGTCCATTTGATGGGTGTCGTTTGGCGTTGTATTTACAAAGTGCGGTCTCTGTAGTTTTTTAGGCGCTGGTAGATAAATTTGCCAAATCGCTTGTTTAGATAACCATTCTTTTGCTGTTTGTTCACTAACTCCCGCTGCTTGGCTTAGCTTTTTAATTGCCGTGATTCCCTTCCAATATCCTTTTGGCGAATAATAGATCTTGTTCATTTTTTATTCAGCCAATATTATGTGCAACAAAATACAAAACGGTCATACCAAAGGCAATAAACAATATTTCTTGCATCTTTTGTTTTTCTGATGGTTGATAAAAGTCACTGAATTTTGGTGGGGGCAATGTCTCGATTGGTTTGCCTGTTACTAGATAATATTCTTTTATTGCCTGATCAACATCTTTAAATGTGTAAGCTGCATGTCCCTGTTCTTTAAGTTTGTCATTAATAAAATCTAACTGCTCAATTCTCTGCCTTTCATATGCGGCTTGTGCTGCAGCTAGTCGCTCCATAGCTTTGTTATGTCTTTTTCTCTCGTCGTCATTATGTAGTTTACTAAATGCGTAATTACTTCCGCTAAAAGCAAGTGCATTAACCACTGCGCCACCTATCATCATCACGAGTGAAGCCATTTTTATAAATGTATTTTTTTAATTTACATATTGATACTGTCTGGAATTATTCCTTGCTTAACTAGAAAATCTTTCGTAGCAAATGAAGCTGTAATAATAGCAATCAGTTTTGCTGAGTCTTCAAAGTCTAGTTTGCCAAGATCTGCTGGTTTTATTTTTAACAAGTTTTTACCAAGCATCGTGTATCCTACACTTAGACCTCCAATAACAGCAGAATGGTATACAAGGTTGGTAACAGTTTTTTCGGTGCTCATTTTTAAAAAATAAAATAATTATAATTAATAA
Source organism: Conus canariensis (assembly GCA_033310375.1). Classification (NCBI taxonomy): domain Eukaryota; kingdom Metazoa; phylum Mollusca; class Gastropoda; order Neogastropoda; family Conidae; genus Conus; species Conus canariensis. Next base: position 73,165,673 of record CM065719.1, on the reverse strand, counting down.
AAAACATGAACAGCGACGATCTACTAAACCTACCTGAGCTTATGATTACAAATGATCAAGTTGATGACCAAGCTATTATGCCCAAAAAGGAAAGGCTGTATTCTTTGGCAGCATGTGGAAAAACAAAACAGTACCTTGGAAATGAATTCAGCATAGAACAGATACAACAGATGTCGCCACAAGACATTGTAAAGTATCACAACAGGTATGAAGCGCAATTAGGGTCAAGAATGGTAAAAAGCGTTGGGCAAACAGTTCTTAGTTTGTACACTAAACTAGTCAGTAGATTTGCTCCCATTGATTCTGAACAAGATTTTATATATGATTTAACACAGGATCCAGTTTTAACAAAGTCATTAGAGTCTCTAGGATGTGATCTATATTACAGATTTGGAACATTGTTATCTCCAGTAATCATGGGATTAATTACTTTTAATCATATAGATTTTATTTCCCTTAAAAATGACCGAGCCAGAGAATCAGAAAATACTGATGGAGAAAGTGACCAGTAAAAAGCCTCCTCATCCTGGGCGTGTTGCAGCAGGAAAAAAATTAGCAGAGTGGAACAAACAAAGAAAATTAATGTTACAATCACATAATGTAACTCATAATGAAAACATAACACCGCCAACGCCAACAGTGTTGCCACAGCCAGTTGTTTCAATGCCAGCTGTAAATACACAAGAACAAGTTGATTCAAGGCCTACAACAACAGGGTTGCCTACAACACCAAAGTCGTCATGGAATATTGAATTTAAAACAGTTTTCATTTTTGGCGTCATTGCTGCTGGGGGTGGTTATTACGGTTATAAAATATATAAACAACGCCAGCAAAAACCAAAGCAGTCCAAAAAATCTCAGCCACTAAATACAGAAGCCGAACAAAAAAGCATGCCAGAACTGCCAACAACAAAAGATCATTTTGATCCATTTCAGATGCAATAATATTTCAAGAACTTAATAAATAATTATAAATTGACTTGAATAAGAACTTGGTTGTACTTAGAGGATGACTTAGTTATAATCTTGAGCTGACTTGATTAAGTACTTGAGCTGACTTGATTAAGAACTTGAGTAAGAATTTGAGTTGACTTAATTAAAAACTTGATTAAGAACTTGAGGTGACTTGATTAAGAACTTGGGGTGACTTCATTAAGAACTTGGGGTGACTTGGGGGTGACTTGGGGTGACTTGGGGTGAAGGTGTCAAGTGTAACAAAGTGGAAGGAGGTGTCAAGAAAAGTGGAACTGGTAGGACCACTTGACATCTGTTATTTCAGCCGGTTGCTTTGTGACTGAACAGGATGTGCCCCACGCGCTGAGCGGTGATTGGTTGCCTGGTCAAGTGCGCGCCGCGAGCTCGGTGAGAGCAGTGGGCTCGCGAGACGTGTTTTATCGATTTTTTGGTCGGAACATAGCGAGACACACACAGTCGGTAAACGGGCCGCTCAGCCTGCTGACTTACTGCGACGCTATCATTGTGTTGTCTTGGTCTTGCAAAAGTAGCTGACAATCAACTGACTGGTGGTAGACTGTTTGAGGGAACACAAAAATGAAAAACTTTATCAAAACTGGCTTTTAGCGGGAGAATGCTGGGATAAGTGTATGGATTTTATGTCAGAAATATAACTCAGTTTTAAAAGACTTTAGAGAACAATTAAAGACAGTGGTTTTATTTCATATGAAAGATAGAGATGCTTTTGATGAATGTATGAAAGAAAATGATGTTATTGAAAACGATCAAGAAAAACGAAGGATTAAGCAAAAACTTAAGTCTCAAAAGTTTTCTAAATTAGTGTTAAAAACAGATAATCCTACACATTATGTATGTTTGTAACATTTTTTTTAAGTCTTACTTAGCAGAGAACTATAAAATCTTCGTTCTAGGGCAACCGCCCGAAACTGGTTGAGGGCGGTTGAGCTAGAACGAAGATTTTATAGTTCTCTGGTGGGGTGCAGTAGAGGAAGGGAGAGAGCGCTGAAGAGGATTTTGTTTTGTTTTGTTTTGTTTCGTTTTTTTTTTTTTGTTTGTTTTTTTGTTTTTTTTTTGTTGTTGTTGTTGTTTTTGGGGGGAGTGAGGAGGGAGAGCGGAGACGGCGGGAATGGTGGCGGGGTTGGGGAGAGTATTTCTTCAGAGAACTAGCGAAGGGGAACGGAAAGCAAGACCCCCCACACCTGTTTTGGGGAAATACAACCGATCCAGGGAGAGGGGATAGAGGGGGTGGGGGTGGGAGGGGGGGGGTTTGACAGGACTCCTATGTACTTTCAGTGTCATTCGGAGAGATTCTTCTCTCTCTCTCTCTCTCTCTCTCTCTCTCTCTCTCTCTCTCTCTCTCTCTCTCTCTCTCTTCTTCTTCTTCTTCTTCTTCTTCTTCTTCTTCTTCTTCTTCTGTCTTTCTCTCTGTCTCTGTCTCTTGTCTCTGTCTCTGTCTCTGTCTCCCCCTCTCCTTTTCTCTCTCTCTCTCTCTCTCTCTCTCTCTCTCTCTCTTCTCTCTCTCTCTCTCTCTCTCTCTCTCTCTCTCTCTCTCTAGCATGTTTGCCTGTGTGCATGTGTGTGTGTGTGAGACTGTGTATGTATATGTGCGTCTTTGCAAACGTGCGTGCATGCGTGCGAGCGTGCGTGCGTGCATGCGTGCTCTCTCTCTCTCTCTCTCTCTCTCTCTCTCTCTCTCTCTCTCTCTCTGAGTGTCCAGTTAAAAGGTATAAAAGGAGTTCTCTCTGTTAAAGCTCTGTGTGTCAAACAGGGCCGTTAACAGCGATTTGGACACACACACACACACACACACACACACACACACACACACACACACACACACACCAATAAGGAAACAGCACTGTGCATGTGTTTGGGTGCCAGTTTCTTGTATTTCAAATCAATAACATCAGTATCTCTCCATCCCCACCCCACACCAAGAATTTATTGGGGGGGTTTTGTTTGTTTCTTTTTGTTTTTTTGTTTTGTTTTTTTTTTTTATAGAACAGTTCTGTTAATCCAAAACGTCCATTTTGCTGGACTTCTGGTTTAGACTGAAACCTCTGTACAGACTAGTTTCAACGTGAGGCGACTGCAGGCGGAAGTGGAAGTAAACTTCAAAGAAGAACCACTGTACCGCCGAACGAAAGTGACCAACAAATTGCAACACGAAACACAAGGCGTTTCGACCTGTTTGGTCTTCCTCAGTCCAGACACTGAACATTCAAGACAATGAAAACGAAGAACGAACAATCATTTATCTCTCTCAGAATGGACGCAAAATGAATGTGGAAGAATGCTCTTCGATGGTCGTTTGTCTTTCCTGAAGAAGGCCAAAGAGGTCGAAACACGTCGTGTTTTGTCTTGTAAATTGTTTATCTCTTTCTTTCGGAAGTGCAGTCATTTTTCTTCTTTCTAACTTCACACAGACTGTCGTTGGCTGGAGTGGCGTTGAGCCTCCCCGGAGAGGGAGGCTCGCTCACACTTGCTCTGTGATTACACAGCAAGAGTGCATACAATTATGGTGGTGTCCCGCGTAAGGCTTTTTCCGACCTCCCCATCCACAGCCACAGCCCGGCCCATCCTGCCACAGCCCCGGCACCGACAATCCACAGGGAGCAGTCCATGTCAAGTCGTCTAGAGGCAACCCACCGGAGGAGACATCGCACTGCTGCCGAGTCACTTCGATGGTGTTCAAGGGTGCCTATTCTGATCCATTATACGCAGGACACCACCTATTAAGCCCCCTACTGACGTCAATAATGTGCTTAGTCGCAGAGCCGGCGTGAGTTAACTCTGCCTCCAGAGGGCGCCACCGAGTCCCGCATAAGGTGGATCCAAACAGGCACCAAGCCAAGCGACGGGGGCTCTGCGGCAGGGCAGGGTGTTCTTCGGTGGGTTGTTTTGTGGCGACCTGATATTGATTGCGATGAAAGAAAGAGGAAAAGGTTATTGTGATGTTACCCCCTACATTATGTCAAAAAAGCTTTTTGGTAATCTCTCTCTCTCTCTCTCTCTCTCTCTCTCTCTCT
>CM065719.1:73156669-73159169 GCA_033310375.1 Conus canariensis | reverse complement strand
GTGTGCGGGTGTGCGGGTGTGCGTGTGTGTGTGGTGTGTGTGCGTATGAAACTTGAAACTTGAAACTTGAAACTTTTTTTATTGTCACTAAACACCATCAAAGGATTTATGGACACAAGATGGCGATGATTAAACAACTCATCGTCCAAAGAAATAATGATTTGTTCATTTTACACAAAAAGTCATTATGTAAAGCAGTCATATACATATTTCGCAATTTCAACCTGAAGGTCATCATTAGACATCAAAGTACTTATTTTCAATGAGGTAGCGTCGTATATATCCATTTTGTTTATGATACGTTTTTTAAACGTATTCCTGATTTTATCGTAACGTTTACAAGAGTCTAAAAAATGTACCTCGTCTTCTATTATATTGCAAGTTGTACATTTCCTGTCTTCACGCTTAATATGGGAATATCTACCTCTTTCTATTGCGAGGTCATGTGCGCTAATTCTTAATTTACAAAGTTCTTTCCTGTAATGTTTATTTGTGCATTTGATGAGGTACGGTTCAAGCCTATATTTATTACTGATGTCATTATAAAATTTTAACCTTGGTGCTCTTTCCTTTTCTTTTTCCCAAAAGTGTATATATTCCCTTTGTAACTTTCTCTCTATTGCATAACGCAATTTTTTAGGGTTAAGTGTACTTTGGTTATTCCATACATGTGTCATTCCAATATTACTTAAGATCTTCTTTACAGAAGATTTCCATGAAGATGATGGGTCAAGATCTTCGTACGGTTCTCTTAGATATGAGTCTTCCTTTGATTCCATTATATGGATCCAAAACATGACTACTTGACTCATTATTTCTTGACACAAGGGAAATCTTCCAAGTTCAGCTAGTACTGGCAATTTCATTGCTTTTCTGTGTACGCCTAATATATGTCTGCAAAATTTTACATGTACGTTCTCGATCGGATTATTGGATAATAAGTATTTGTGATAAATGTCGAACATTGTAGTCTGCTTTTCAACATGTCCTATCTTTTCTGTAAATGGAAACCAAACTTCTGCGCCATAAAGCATAACTGGTGAAATCAAAGCATCAAAGAGTTTTGCTATTGATGATACATTGACATGTTCTCCCTTTACTTTACGTAGTAAGGAGTGTACAGCTTTGTTACCTTGTTTTGCTAGATGATCTTGTGCTTTATGTAACTCTCCACTTTTATGAAGAATTATTCCTAAATATTTGAATTCATTTACTGTCTCAAGAGAATCGTTTCCACATGTAAATGCGGTTGAAAATTTTGAGTCAGTTTTAGTGAATATGACAACTTTTGTTTTATCTTTATTTAGTTTCATGCCCCATTCTGTACAATAATTATGAAGTCGGTTAAGTTTGGTTTGTAATCCTGATTTTGTGTTTGACAACATAACTATGTCGTCAGCATATAATAAATGCGATATTCGTGTTTCTTTCAGCTTGTTTATAACAGGAGAATCATTGTTATCAATATAGTTTGAGATATCATTTATGAAGATGTTAAACAGCGTCGGGCTAAGCGAACTGCCTTGAAGAAGTCCTTGTTTGACCGGGACTGATCTTGTAAATCCATTATTTGATTTTCCACAAACCATCGCGTTTGTGTACATATCTTTTATAACCCGATAACAATAGCCATTGATTCCTATATTGTATAGTTTCAGAAGTAAAGCGTCATGCCATATGCTGTCAAATGCTTTTCTAAAGTCTACAAAACAACAGTATAGTCTGCCATTCTTTTTTCTTATTTCACTATCAATGATCTTTTTTAAAATGAATATCTGGTCTGTTGTTCTGTAGGATTTTCGAAATCCTGCCTGTTCTTTTATAAATAAATCTCTGCTTTCTATGTAATTTGTTATCCTGTTGTTTAATATTTGACAGAAAGCATTACTCAGGCAGCAGTTTAAAGTAATTCCACGATAATTGTTAGGATTTGTAGGATCGCCGCTTTTATAAATGGGCACACAAATGCCATGTTTCCACAGAGTGGGATACTGGCCATATCTTAGTACCCAGTTAAATATGTTCTTAAGAGGTATAATTATATTAGGCAAACTGGCTTTGATTATTTCATTTGAGATTCCGTCCTTTCCCGTGGCTTTTTTATTTTTTAAATTTCGAAATGTCTTATGGATTTCTGATATACTAATTGGTTCATCAACGTTTGGATTATATATAACATTTCTTGCTTCAGACAATTTGTGCTCAATCAGTTTTTTTCTCTGTTCTGTTATTTCAATATTCCTGCTAACTAATTTTTCTAAGTGAGATATCCATTTGTCTTCATGGATTTCCTTCCTTTTATTTTGATTCGTATTTTGCATGTTTGTTAATTCGTTTAGTGTTCTCCATACTTGATTTGGATCCTTTTCAAATGCTTCATTTAGTTCTCTAACAAGTTTGTCTCTGTATATATTTTTTGTCTTTCTTAAAGTACTTTTGTATGCCTTCACTGTTGAAAAGTATTTTGCCTGTAGGTATCGATTGAAAGGGTGTCTGTTCA
>CM065719.1:73129169-73136669 GCA_033310375.1 Conus canariensis | reverse complement strand
TGTCTGGACCCGGAGCATTTATCTATTGCGTCATCCAGTTCAGGTGCTGTAATTTCGTCATCAATGACAGTCTGAGCTAGGTGTTGATTTAACTTGGTCAAACATTTCTTCTTTTTCTCCAAATTTCTTTGATCACTCTGTTCTATGAAACGTTTCAGTAGAGCCGACCCTTTCTCCTCATTTGTCTTGAATGTTGTGGTCCCATTAGCATCTAGGATATCTGGGGTGGCGTTTGTACTGTGTTTTCCTTCCACGCGATGATAAAACTGCCAGAACTGAGTAAGTGCTGTGTCATAATTATGACAGGCAAAATTATTGCCATTTAGTTTCTTTTGCTTCTTCGGCTACGCTTTTGAACTGTTCAGTCTTTTTTTCATGTCTGCTTCAATAGCTGGATCAGGGCAAGGTTTTCTTGCTTCCTTCAGCCAGATTCTCACAGACTTGTCTTTCCAAGCTGTTTCTGCGTCTCTATTCTACCAAAGGGGTTGAACGATTTGTTAGGGTTGTTGTTAATGTTGTTGTTGTTGTTGCTGTTGTTGCTTTGTTTTTGTTTGTTTTTTTATTATGATTATATACTCCTTACCTTTCCTATGATATTTCCTTCATCTTTGTCATATTGAAAAGGGTCATTTTGTTTCGTTTGTTTTACTTTTGATAGTTTCTGTAAACTGAATGCAAAATGGTCACTTCCGTGATGTAGAAGTGCTTCTGCACGCATGCCTGATGTGAATGTTGGTCCAGTGAGTGCAGTAAAGTCAGTGACGTTGTCAGTGTCACCCTGCCTCCCTGTATGTGTTGGAGATGATGTCAGTGCGCCGAGGAGAAGTACTTCATCCATCATCTTTTCCGGCGTAATTCCTTGAGAACTGGTACCATGCTGATCCCACAATTTTGACCGTGCATTAAGATCTCCACATTGTATTACAGCAGACTGGACACACAGTTACCTGAAAGCTGTACCAAAACCAGGAAAAGATCATCATCGGCTCAATGACTACCGCATGCTCACTCTGCAACATATAGTAGGAAAGCTCATGGAGCGAATCATAGCAAGAAAGCTCGGAAGGAACCCGCCCACTCAAGGAGGCAAAAAAAAAACAGGTAAAGGAACATGGGAAAATGCGGCTGCTTTTGCCTTTGGCGTATACGAAGGATTTCAAAACAAGAAAGAAACATTGGCAGTTGCAATAGACCTGGAAGATGCATTCAACAGTGCCCAGTTATCGTTTCTCATGGAGCTACTCCTTGACTATGGAATCAACACTTACACGATGGATTAAAGTCAGCAGGACACTTACACGATTACACGGACACACACACGCACGCACATGCGCACGCGTACCGCAAACACTGGCACACACACACATGGGCCCGTGCCCACACACCCATGCACACACATATACACCACACACACGTGTACACTCACCACACACACATACTATGATAATAATGGCACAGCCAATGTTAGGTAGATACCCAAGGTCTGACCAGCACGCTGGTCTTATGCGTAGATCAGACATCTGCAAAGTCGCAGCCACAAGACCCTCTTCTTAAGTTCTCTCATCTTAATCATTAATTCATTCATCCATCAGCTGTATATCATGCGTAGTGTGGTATCGAAACTTAGCAGACGTGGTGGAGCGTATATATGGACTAAGTCCGTACGCAGTGACATATCCTTGGAGAAACTCTCTCTCTCTCTCTCTCTCTCTCTCTCTCTCTTCTCTCTCTCTTTTCTCTCTCTCTCTATCTCTCTGACGCTTTCCAAATTCGCTGACACGGTTTTCTCTGAGTGATTGTTTCTGTTTCAGACGCAGATTTCGTAGGAACTTCAGAAAAAAGTCCGAGCCTTTTTCCGTGAATTTGATCATGAAAGACAAGCATAGGAACAGCAGTCCTCTGCCTGTGGACGACAGTGAGGTATGTCTCCCCTTTCACTGGCTTGTTTATCTGCCTATACATTTGTACACTATATTCTTGTTTATTTTCGTCATTTCCCTTTCTTTTTCATCATCATCATCATCATCATCATCATCATCGTCATCATCGTCGTCATCATCATCATCATTACCATCATCACATCAATGACGAGAAGAAGAAGAAAAAGAAGAAGAAGAAGGAGAAGAAGAAGAAGATGATGATGATGATGATGATGATGATGATGATGATGATGATGATGAAGGAACGAAAAGGAAGAAGAAGAAGATAATGAGGAGGAGGAGGAGGAGGATGACGATGGTGATGATGCTGAAGAAGAAAAAGAAGAACAAAGGTTTTATTGCATCATATCAAGGATACCTGTCTGCCGTTTGGCACTTTGCAACCATTGTGAATGCATGCGTACACATATCAGTAAACATAATTTGAAACAATGTACACGTGTGTGCGTGTGTGCTTCTCTGTGAGAGAGAGAGAGAGAGAGAGAGAGAGAGAGAGAGAGAGAGAGATCGGTGTGTGTGTGTGTGTGTGTGTGTGTGAAGAGAGAGAGAGAGAGAGAGAAAGAGAGAGAGAGAGATGTGCATGTGTGTGCGTGTATATTTCACGCACAATTCACTGAAACAAATCAGTAAACGTGAATGTAGAATGATGCGACGCAGCACCAAAACTGATTCTCCCCAACACTGTGTTCAACCTGTGCAGACATCTCTGTCTTCCTCAACGTCCTTCACCCACGTGGTGCCACCAGAAGGAAGCTCCCTGTCCTCCAGAGACTCGGCCTTTGAAGAGAACAGCGACAAACGAGAGTCGGACCCCGCGCCTGAAACTCGTCTGCTGATGACAGGGAAGGTCTGTGAGGTCGATGCCCACGAGCAAGATCCACTCCTCGGCGTTCCTGGAGACTCCACGGTGGAGATGGAGATGGGGCAGTTTCCAGGAGTTAGGGGTGAGACACCGAAAGCTAACATTCCAGAGTTGGGTGAGATCTTTCGTGCACTTTCTGTACAGAACAACGTCCAAACCCACCCAAAGAGCGCCGAGTCAGTAGACTGTTTCTCTCCCGAGGAACACATCTGGAGGAGCCTCCTTGGTAACCACTCATGTCACGAAGGGAAGCAGCACATATGGAAAGACGAAGCGAAGCAACGGGAACCGATTCGAGGTGAAGACACGGGGTGTGTCCTGTGTTCTGATTCTGTAGAACCATCTTCGCCAACGGTAGACTGGAAGGAGGCATTTGAATCTCATACCGGTCCCGATTTAAAATATGTCGCCCTTGACTCCGTGTTACACCCGTGTGAACCAATTCCACGTCGTAACAGTAAGGGTTCACAGTCGCCGTCCGTTCAGAAAGGCCACGGCAGATGTTCATGGGCAGACGATCAGACTGCGGCCTGCACTGAACAGTCGGGAGTTCTGCACGGAACTTGCAATGTCGTTTGTTTTTGTCAACAGCCAGCACTTCCCGGAGATGGCAACCCCACTTCTGGTTTTCCCCATTCAGACAGCTTAACTCGCCACCAGACAGATCTCAGTGACTCTCCGAACTCTTCGACAGATGAGACAACCCCACCGGGTGATAGCTATATCCCGTTAGAACACGCAGTGGGAGCACTCCCTGGAGACAACGTTTCCTCCGTCCCTGCAGAACTGGACCTCAAAACACCTGTTTGTTATATCCCAGTAGAACTAGCGGTCCAGGAGCGTTCCGCAGGACCAGACAAACAGAATACTTCTCAGTGCAGTCTTTGACTGAAATGTGTCCTAAATCCCAATAAAAAGAAAAACAGCTGAATTCTCCGAGTAATCAGTCAGCTGAATCTCAAGACTGACAGTTTAATGAATAGATGTGAGCGTACAGAGAAATGGTGCAAAATGGAAGCATGCAGACGCAAGTAAACTTTAGTTCAAAAATGTTTCGCCGTCTTTTCACGTACGGGTCCTGTGACTGCAGGTTCGGAAGAATCACTGGGGTTCCAAACGAGCCAAGTTCGTCTGTCCACGTGGACCACCAGACAGAGAATGAGACTTAAAGAACTTAATGGAAATGTGTCGTACATTAAAGTAAAAGAACAAAAGATCACTCCATAGAGAAAGCCTTGAAACAAAATGTGTTCGAATTCTTCGTTAGAGAAGTGCTGGACCTGACCGCACAGGGCGGACGCGCTGAGTTTGCCGTTGTCTTGGCAACACAAATTTTCGGGTGTTTGCAAGGTGATCAGCAGACTGTATTTCTTAAACTAGCAAAACATTCTCTTTTTTTTTAATGATGAACGATGTGCAGTTGTGAGATTCATACAGGTTTACTTGTTCACTATCCATGGGATGTGGTACACCTTTTTGTTAAAATTAATGCTTCGAGAAAAGTGAAAACATTTATGGCTTCAAAGTGTTCTCTTGGGTTGGTCGTGCCAAAGAAAAAGTGAAATAAAATGAAATAAGCCAAAAACCACGGTGAAAATATTCACAGGCTCTCCGTACTCTTCAGGCGTCCACCAAATTACAGAAAGCACTGGCACAATCCACAAATATTCACAAATCAGACTGACACCCACAGGGGAGCCTACATGGTTATGTGGGCCGAGATTCAGATTATGCAAAAGCAGCTGGAAAAAAAGCAAAGATATCAATATGACACAGTTGTGACAACATGGCTTCAGAGAAGATGCTGCGTGTTATGAACAACAGACCATTAGATACGACCAATAAAACAGTTAATGGTGTCAAGAAATAGCATATTTCCAAGAGCCTGAGGGACGGCATGGATGAAGCAACTGTAAGACTGATAAACAGAACTGATCAACTCGAATGCAGCAATTGTGATCCTGGTGAAAGAAATGATAGACAATCTACAGAAAAGTTAGCTGCAAATCGGGGTGACTGCAGGCGGAAACCTAAACAAATCCAATGAAGAACGAGCGATCACTTATCTTATTCAACGCCCATCTTGCACCGAATTTGACAAAGATAAGTGATCGCTCGTTCTTCATTTTCGTTGTCCTGAGTGTTGTTTGTCTTGCCTGATGAAGACCTACGAGGTCGAAACGCGTCGTGTTTTGTCTTGTGATTCGTTTGTCCATGTAGTTTGGCGGATTTATTTCAACAATTTTTTAGATTTATGTCGTTCCTTTGTCTGAAAACGCTTGACACCAAAGATTTGTTTTCCGTTTCTCAGCAACAAAGATATGACAATCACTGTAAATGCCCCAGAAGAAATGTTGGTAATTCTCAAACCTATACCCCAGAAATGTGAGGTACGTGTTGAAGAATACGTTTTGACAATCGCCGTGACAAAATTACACGGTTATGTGTCACTGTTATGTGGGTCAAAAGAAAGACTGCAGCCATTTTCTTTCAAGTTCTGAATCGCAGAACAGTTTTGCCCGGGGATTTGAGGCATTCCGCAAATCACGATCATAATCATTATTTTCAAAAAGAAAAGAAAGAAAGTAAAAACACTGTCCACTGTTAAATCTGCTCGGTATTACATTTTTTTTTTCCATATTGTCTCATAAGGCACTCAGGTCTTTCGTTTACGTATGACGACATGATAAATATCAAATCCAGATTTTACGTCTGTTATAGAATGTTCCCCTTTTCATTTCAAAACTATCAAACTATCATCTTTTTTTCCCAGCATGGTTTTACGATGTTCAAATTATACCCTTCGGACATTATCCCCACCCCCCACCCCCCACCCCCACCCCCCGTCAATGTTGCATTCCCACCTCCAATGCCCCGAATATAAATGAGTAATTATCAGTACCGTGCAGCACTTTTCACAATCCAAGTCTCTGGATATAGAATCTTACCAACAAATCAACCGAAGGTATATGTGCTTACAAAACATATCTGTTGTTTGGCAACAAAGCCGGTGATTTTACTGGAAATGCTTCGTTAAAAAAAAAAAAAAAAAAAAAAAAAACTGAATCAGATTCGTAGAACAAACGAGAGTGCTGACTTCAAAGTACCCTTGAGACTTTTTTTTTCACTTTTATGAAGCGCGCCACTGATTGATAATAGGCCGTTTCTATTGTCGTCTCGACGTTAGTCATCTCTTGTTTCACATACCTTTTGGGGACAGACAAGTGAAATGTAAAATTGACCTACTTTTGGCTCTTTATAGACGAACGATGTTAAAATCTTTAAATTATCTCTTTTCCTATAAAAAAAAAAATTTTTTAAAAACTCAGATCTTAAAGAACTGTCTTCGGGATGAAAAGTGTATGTGTGACTATACAATACTGTGTGGAGAAAAAAAAAACGTTTTGTTATTTCGTTTGCGAGGATACGACTCTATTTGGATAAGAAATGTTTGGGGGGGAAAAAAAAGAAGAAAAAAAAAGGGGGGGGGGGGGGGAGTAGGCCTAACACAAAACAAAACGGACTACAAACAAAAGAAATTTGTTTGAAGAATCGCGCAGTTTGCTTTCATGTCGATTCAACGCCTTTTATTTAAAGGAGACAGACAGACAGACGTTGAACAGATCAAGCTTTAAAGTCCTTCAAATGAGGCTATAAACCGACGTTCCGTGTGTGAACGCACGCATGACATCTTGCACACACGTAAAATCCCATCACCAACTTTCGGAAGAGAAGGCCAGTTTGGCCGTTGGTATGGATGACACGTTACACACAGCATGCACCCTGCGTAAGAAATGGAAAGAATGAAGGAAGTAAGGAAATTGAGTGAACAATATGACACGGGAAACAACTGAATGAAGCGCTAGCTGGCAGCTCTTCAGTCGGCACTACCCAGGTAGGCAGCCCGCTGTGTAAATGAGTATGGATTGTAAAGCGCTTAGAGCTTGGTTTCTAGCCGAGAATAGGCGCTACATAAGTATTCATAATAAAGAAAAATGTCGACTTACACCGAACTTTCACTCTATACCACTGGATTATTGAATGAACGATGTCACAATTTAATGTGTTATATTGGGTGTGAATATGCGATTTGTTGGTATCTAGCTTCAGTAAGCTTTCCACGAGTGAAACCGAGGTCTAAACGCTCAAGCATGCACGCGCGCATGCACATATACATCAAATAACTCCATTTATTGAGATAACCTTTTACTCTGCAACTTTTAAATCGCCCAGAAACAAATTTTCTTTTTATCAAAAAGATAAATAAACAGATTAATAGGGAGGCGGGGGGGGGGCGGATCTAGCAGAGCAGCCGACAACTCGTACTGTCAACGGTTAGTTTCTGATCTGTGGAGACTTCGTGGAGAGCAGCAACGATTCCCAGGTTGCTGACATGGCCGTTATGGACATGGCAAATCACCTCATGCGCTGCGGTAGGCCAACATACGCGGGACCGAGTCAATGAATTTCAAAAACGCAAAACCAGCTCAAGACCATTCTGAAGCTATTTCATGCCGAAAATCAAGCATGGCACAACTTTGGGGGGAAGAAGCTCGCCGTTTGAATAAATTTCAACGCAATCGGACAAATTCAAAATGAAGCACAAAGGTGATCCGAGTCGGTCTTCACTTCACGGTGTATACAGTTAGCAGGATTTCGGTGTGTTGTGCCTATATGGGTTCCATTATCATGTTGTGT
>CM065719.1:73119169-73124169 GCA_033310375.1 Conus canariensis | reverse complement strand
CTGCTTGCCTGCCTGCTTGTGTGTGTGTGTGTGTGTGTGTGTGTGTGTGTGTGTGTGTGTGTGTTCGTTCGTTCGTTCGTACTTCTGTTTAACGTCTGTTCACTTTGAGTGATATTAGACGTGTGTGTGTGTGTGTGTGTGTGGTGTGTGTGTGTGTGTGGGTGTGTGTGTGTGCGTGCATGCGTGCGTGCGTGCTTGCGTGCGTGCATACGTGAGTGAGTGAGTGTGTGTGTGTGTGTGTGTGTGTGTGTGTGTGTGTGTGTGTGTAATAATAAAACGATGGCAAAGACATTCAGTTTCCCCACAGGAAGTGGAACAAACATCAACATCTGTCCCTGTTAAAATACATAACTTGAACAGACAGACTTGCATTCAAAGGTAAAGTCCAGACGGGTATGATGAAACCCTTCTCCACTGAGCGCCCTGTGAGTTTTATTGTTCTTCCAAGTAGAGGTCAGCAAGACCAGCAAGCCAGACCTGTTTCGTTCCGTAAAGATCTCATCAGACTTTTAACCGGATCATGGTTATCTGGTGATTAAAAAAAAAAAACCGAGGAAAAAGAAAAAAAGAAACCTTCTGTAGAAGCCAAAACAAACTCCCGAAACTGGGCAGATCCTCCTTTCTATATGAAAAGCGTATTAAAAGGGGGGAAGGGGGGGGGAGAGAGAAAGAAAAAGAAAAAGATGAGCACTAGTGAGGGCGAAAATACAAATTTGAAATAAAATGGTGACCTAACATTTGTCAACAAGCCGACTTTTACCAAAAATCCCAAGTTTGAAGCACTGGATACTACTCCACTAACAAGAAGGGTTCGCAGGTTGATGCAGAACATACACGAATAGAAATGGTCATGAAAGCTTGGCTCAGATGCCTTCAATTTTCGCACAGGAAATGGAACAAACATCAACATTCATCCCGTTAAAGCATGTAACTTAAAAAGAGACAGGCTTACATTCAAGGGAAATAGGGTATGAGAAGGAATTCTCCACAGAATGGTCTATGAGTGTTAGTGTTCCTCCAGAGTGGAGGCAGCAAGATCTGCAAGCAACGCAACAAATAAATAAATGTTAGCGAACCGCCAAGAGAAACGTGGACAAACGAGTCACAAGACTCGTTTTGTCTTGTGACTCGTTTGTCCACGTTTCTCTGGGCGGTTCGCTAACATTTATTTATTTGTTCAGATTTCTGCCTGCAGTCGTCTCACTTTGCAACTAGATCTGCAAGCAACAGCTGTTTCGTTCTGTAATGAGCTAATCAGTCTTGCAACTGAATGCTGATTACCTACTGATGAGAGGCAGTTCCATAATTATATGCTAAAATGAAACTCCCCAAAATCAGGCTGAACTTCCTACCCACACGAAAAGTGTATCAAAAGAAAACAAAAAGAAGCACTAATTGCAAAGGAAAATGACTATTTTAAATAGAAATGAATTATGCAAACTTTTTAAAAAAAACCTCAAATTTCAGAAAATCCAAAGATATACATACACACACGCACGCACGCACGCACGCACACACGCGCACGCACACACACACACACACACACACACACACACACACACACACACCACACTGATGCAGGAACTGTAAAAACACAAATGATGATGAAACCTGGGCCCAGATGCCTTCAATTTTCACACAGGAAGTGGAGGAAAAATTTATTTCCATCTCAATTAAAATACGTAACTTTAAAAGACAGACTTGTCTTCCAGAATAAGGAGACATGGGTGGAACTTCTTTTCCAGTGGGTGTGTTTGTTCATTTTATTGCTAGGGGAAGTGAGCAGTACCAGCAAGTGACAACAGTTTGGCTCTATGAAGAGCTCATCAGAATTGCCATTGGAGCATGGTTACATGCTGGGTGAGGAATACTTCCATAAAAGCAAAAACGGAACTCTTGAAAATTGAGTAAATCCTCCTCCGTGTATGAACAGTCTCAATAGAAAAGAAAAAAGGCCACTCAGTGAACAGGAAAATAAAAAATTTCTGATAAATTGTGTCAAGCAATACTTGTTCACGTTTTCCTGAGAAAGTCTTAAACATTGCCGAAAATATTCATTGAAGATTTACGGACAATACAATGCAGTCATTTCTTTTTTCTTTTTTTTTTAAGGAAGGGCTGGAAAGCGTATCAATATCTATTATTTTGTCAAGTTTGGTTTTCTAGTAGTTCATGAAAGACTTTTGAAACGCCAGAGTTCATGTGTAGAGTTTACCATGGACACATAAACACACCTAGGCATGTACACACAAATACAGACAAGCAGAACAGGCTAACATGATCAGCTCGATTTTGTTACACACCTAGGTCAACAACAACACCAACAAAGTCAGATTCTGAGCTTGTCTGTGCCTAGTGGCTGTTTGATGATCGTTATGCTGGGAGTCGATCTAATCAGGCAATCATTTATCGATCTAATCAGGCAATCATTTATTGATACAATATTCTGTTTATAAATGATGCATATTTTTAGTGAACAACTGGAAATAAAAATAAAGCTGCTTTAACTCATCAGTGTGCATTATGCTCATGCCCACAAAAACACACTCTCCTTTTCCTTGTGCTTCTTTCTTTTACGCTAATCCCTCTGCCTTCTTCCCTCTGCCTCTCCCAGCCCAGCATGATAAGCTTTAGCAATATCAAAAAAAAAAAAAAAAAAAAAAGAAAGAAAGTTTTATCGCTGTCATTATCAGCATTAGACTTTGTAAAGCAACTAAGGTGGGGAGGCAACGATAGGAATTTTGAGCAAGCATTGCTCATCATCATAACTGGTGTGGCAACACCCTGTGTCTGTGTGTGTGTGTGTGTGTGTGTGTGTGTGTTGTGTGTGTGCGTGTGTGGTGTGTGTTCTAGCCTAAATTAATTCTTAAACTAAGACAAAAAGTTGTGTACTCTGATAACAATGCCGATGTTTGACTGGCTGGATAACCGGTTCCATGGTTTGTTGCATATCTGGTTGAGTGTGTGTGTGTGTGTGTGTCTGTCTGTCTGTCTGTCTGTGTGTGTGGGTGTGTCTGTGTGTGTGTGTGTGTGTGTGTGTCTGTCTGTCTGTCTGTCTGTCTGTCTGCAAACACATGTGTGTGTGTGTGTCTGTGTTTGTCTGTGTGTGTGTGTGTGCGTGTGTGTGTGTATGTGTGTGTCTGCAAACACATGTGTGTGTGTGTGTCTGTGTTTGTCTGTGTGTGTGTGTGCATGTGTGTGTGTATGTGTTGTGTGTGTGTGTGTGTGTGTGTGTGTGTCTGTCTGTCTGTCTGTCTGTCTGTCTGTCTGTCTGTCTGTCTGTCTGTCTGCAAACACATATGTGTGTGTGTGTGTGTGTGTGTGTGTGTGTGTGTGTGTGTGTGTGTGTGTGTGTAACATGGACATTCACAATAATAACCAAAACAAAACAACACAATACTGATTGTGCATTTATTCCATATTTGGAACAAAACAGAACAAGTTCTTTTTGGTGAACTGTCATGCACTTCAACAGAAACAGCATTCACAAAACAGCATATGATGATAGATACAGCTAACACATACAGTGATGCAATAAATAGTAAACAGCTCAAATGTCAACACTACTCATCCAAATAGTACTACAACCTAATTTGGAAAAAATAGTAAAAAAAAAATTGAAGGCAACAGTTGTGCAAATAACACTGCTTGCAATTGAAAAAAAAAAAGTTGTTAAACACAAATCTGAAAATAGTTATCATCCCACAATATTTTTTTTTTTACATATCAATTGAAAAAAAAGGGGGAGGGGGAGATATATGAAACTGAAAGGAAAAGTTTCTGTAAGTTAAAAACATTTTTGTATGATAAAACACATACTGATGTGACACTGGACGCAATTAAATTTTCTTCCCCAACTCGTTCAACTAAGAAAAACTGGTGCTTCAGCCGGTGCTTGCATCTGGGTGCATCACAGTGCAACAACAGCTTATTTTCTTCTGGTTTTTTTTTTGTTTTGTTTTTCCATTACAAGTCCACTGATGATCAGCCATGATGTGAAGTTTGTGAACACACTTGTGAACTCCCTAAACCAACCAAGAATGGTTCTGTACTTCTGACACAGACAATGAATTTCCTAACTGCTTCATGATTTCCATTATCTTCTAAATAACAATCCAAATGCAACAAAACTTACAAATGCGTTCAGTCTTATCCCTCTGATTCATGATGTTGTACAACACAAAATACCAAACAGACAAAAGAAATACAAATCAAATCTTTGAGGTATAAACAGACTGTGCTGTATTCATGAAGCTAATCTGAACACACACACACACAAATAAAAAAGGGAGATTGAAAAGAGTGCAAATGCATGTGTGTGTGTATGTGTGTGTGTGTGTGTGTGTGTGTGTGTGTGTGTGTGTGTGTGTGTGTGTGTGTGTGTGTGTTGCCATAAGTAGTTCAGAAAATATGGAATTTATACTGAAATCGATAAAATCCCACCAAGCAACACTGCCATTACTGCTGGTCTCGAGAACAACAGTGTTTGATGTTAAATTTTGGTCTGTTCCATCAATGACCATATCAAAAGATCAATGTTTATGAAGAGCCCTACCCAAGTATTCATCTATATTCTTTTTTTTCATACCTTGCTCTCAAAGATGTTTTTGTTTCATTTTCATCTTAACCAAACTAGGACAGCGCACACCAAGACCATTGTAGAGAAGGTAAATATTGCCCCCAATGAAAATCATCCCCCCCAAACAAAGACTGGACGGACTGTACAAGTATCACAGGCCATTCCCAAGGCACAGGCGTTGCTCAGTTCCCCATGGTTTGTTGTTCTTTTTCTAACCACGCCTTGTCCATGAATTTGGTGATGGGACAATTCTGCCGGAAGAAATTCAACCGTGTGTCTCCTCTGTCAGACTGAATCTGCACAACAGAAAACAGAGCATCTCCATATCATGTTGTCTGAAGAAGTTTTCATGCAGGTCTCTTCTGTCCGACTTTATCTGCACCATAGAAAACATATCTTCACTAATATATCTTTGTCAAAA
>CM065719.1:73021669-73114169 GCA_033310375.1 Conus canariensis | reverse complement strand
TGGGTGTACATGCACGCATGCGTGCATGTGTGCATGTGTTCATGTGTGTGTTTCTGTGTGTGTGTGTGTGTGTGTGTGTGTGTGTGTGTGTGTGTGTGTGTAGTGTGTGTGTGTGTTCCTGCATGCATGTAACACAAATGCAAATGAATTACTTATGTACTCCATTGATTTTGCTTGAGTGGGTCACAGCTTTGTTGAATCTTTGACGTTAATTTGATGAGTCCAGCTTTGTTGGATGCTTGGTGTTAGTTTGGCACTTTGTGTGGGTGAGTGAGTAAGTGAGTGAGTATGTGTGTGTTTGTTTGTATGTGTGTGTGCATGCGTGTGTGTGTGTGTGTGTGTGTGTGTGTGTGTGTGTGTGTGTGTGTGTGTGTGTGTGTGTGTATGCACATAAGTGTTTGTATGAATGTGCATACAGTCTGCCTTTATTTGTGTGACTCAGTCTGTATGTGTGTCTTGCTTTCAAAAATACATACTGTCCTCTTCTCCCTCCTCAACAGCCTGGTTTGGTTTTCCTGCGATGACGTAAACTGAAAACAAAAGACTAATTAATCAGATAACAAACTAAGGCACATTAAGCATCCACCACTTGTTTTAATGTAGCCAACAACAGTTTGTGGAATTTTGTTTTCCTGTTACACACAGAATGTATGACACTTTGTTCATGTTGAAGTATATACCACTCAAAGTATCACTCATTATTCTGTTCTTTTGGAGGGAAAAAACAGTCTATCCAGTCTATCTCCACATTCTTCACAACATAGCTTTTCAATGAAAATCTACAGGTAAGGCCATAATCCACTGACACCTTTTTTCCTTTTTTAAACAAAAAGAGGGGAGGGAGGGGGAGAGAGAGACACACAAACACACACAGTTATAGTGATATTTATGATACTACTATTGGGTGGAAGTAGTTGTAATAATAGCAGAGGTGATAGCAGTAGAAAAACTCAAAAAAAAAGAGAGAATCACTAAGTTACAGCCTAAGCGGTCTCTTCAGTGTCACATTTACTCCTTCAGCGCGCCTACATTCTTTTTAAAAAAATATCAAGTTTTGAAAATGAATCTTTCACTTTTCGATCACTGTTGTGAAGGTTTTTTTTCAATTAATCCCTTAACAGAATAAGAAGAGTATTGTTTATTTGAGTAGTTCTAATATCAGCGGTTTTGCCCAACATTAGTGTTACCGCCTCATTTTGTTTATCAAAATTTCTTTTTTGTCACAATTCACTCACAATTGAAAGATCTTGAAACTCAAATAAACATCTGAACCACTGAAAATTATGTAGTTCTCTGTCAGATTATCTCTTACTCATCTACGCTTTAAGGAATATAAGTTAAGATGTTTAAGCCTTGCAAGACAGTTTATCATACTGCATTCGTTCAAATACTCCTCGTTCCTCTTTGTGGCTTTCTCTATGTCCACTAAATTGTCTTTTGCGAGACGGATGCCATACAATGCTAACATATTACATGTGAGATTTAACCATTTTCGTTCAAAGTGTTATAATATGTTAACATCCAGAAATGAAAACGTTTCTCTCATGATAAGTCTAACCAAATCTGGTACTTATAATACGATAACAGTGATATAGTGGTAATGGCCACATACAAACACATGAAATCTGAATACTCACATTCTTTGAATGGATTGATAGAATAGTTAGTATACAGCTTCTGGTGGCGATTTTCCTTCGTTACTGTTTCACAAAGAATGGCATTTTGGTGAACCATGTTCTTCGGTTCTTTCTCTTTCCCTGGCACCTGCTTCGCCGCCATCTTGGCTGTGATGTTGCTAGGGGGGCTAGGATTGTACTCCGGTGTTAGATTCCGCGTGTTGCCTTATAATTGTCCCTGCCTGAGATATGCCTCTGGGCAGTTTTTTCCCCCCGGGAAGAAGGGAATGACAGGGTGGAGTCAGAGGATGGAGGACAAAAGGACAAAACTGCATGTTTTATTTCAACGTCAAAAAGAAGAAAATGAAGTGATGAGGAAATGAAGGAGAAGTGACACACACACGATCTTCTTCTTCATTGAAGTGCTCACAATCATCAAGATTATTTTTAGGGTATTTTCAAGATTGGCACTCGACTGAATGGGAGAGAGAGAGAGAGAGAGAGAGAGAGAGAGAGAGAGAGAGAGAGAGAGAGATGATCCGGCTGATCAAGGCTTGTTCAGTGAGCACCAGCAAGCGGCTAAATCATGCTACAAAATCCTCACTCAGAATTTTTGTTCTTAAGACTGGGTGGTCAGCAGAATTATGTCCTTGCTTTTGGCTGGATCGCGTCAAGAGTGGTGGGTAGCTTTGGCAGTCTCCGCATGTAGGCAGCTCATTCCACTTCTTGGTTTGATCCTGGGGGTGGGGGAGGAGTTGGGGGGGGGGGGGGTGAGTACGCATGTCGGCTATTGCCCTGCTGGTGTTGTTCTAGACCTTGAAGAGAATTGTCGATTTTCTTGTCTGCCTATGTGATTAGGCCATTCTCGTCTGTTCAGAATGTTGTTGACAGGAGAGGTGTTGTGGTGGTGATTCAGAACGAAGCAAGCCACCTTACCACTGTATGCCTTTGATTTTGTTCACCTTCCTCTGTGTTTTGGGTCCAACACAAAACTGGCATACTTCAGGAAAGGTCTGACAAAAACCAGGTATGCCCTCTCCTTCAGTTCTTTCAAGTTTCGGCACAGGAATCCCAACATTCTGCGGCCTCCATGGTGAAAGTGCATGTGTTCATGGTGATGCCCAAGTACTTCACCGATGACACAGTTCCACGGTATGAGCATGTAACTGGTAATCGTAGTTTAGAGACTGTCGACTTGGCTTCTAGACACTGGGAGAACAGAGCATTTCCTCGCGGATCAGATGGCCATGTTCCAGCTCTTCGCACAGGTCTCATTGCAGCTAGTCTTTGTCCTGCTCGGGTGCAGCTATACTGTAGACTGCAAACGGACTTGTGGGTAAGGTCACTTTCTCCAGAAGATCATTGATGCAGATGATGAACAGACAAGGTCCAAGCCCTGACCCCTGTGGAGCATCTGACCTCACACCTTCACAAATTGACTGGGCTCCCTCCTCCAAGACTGCTTGTTGTCTGCCTGACAGACAGTCACCGACTCACTAATTGACATGAAGAACTAAAACCAGAACTACCGACATATGATTTAACTATGCAGTCCGACCTAATTCAACGTATAGATAGATAGATAGATAGATAGATAGATAGAAGATATCCTTTAAATCCACGTGTTACACCGTCAAGGGTTATCATTTTGAAACAAAAATTCGACGTTCAAAATGCAAATGAGCAGATCCTGTCTTACCATCCGTCTTTGTCAATCACTTAATAATGACTGCAATACATTAAACTCATTCTGATGAATCAAGTAACAGCACGTAACATAATCAGGGTACTAATGAAGTAATAAGGTTTTGAGAAGACATAGATAAGGAAGACGATCGGAAACAAATGAAATGAGAGAGAGAGAGAGAGAGAGAGAGAGAGAGAGAGAGAGAGAGAGAAGAGAGAGAGAGATGAATCAGGGGATATGGGGGTGTCTTATTTGGAGGTGTTTTAGACAATGCATTCATTGAAGTCAATTTTGTGGCAAGTGGAAAAGTTTGAAAATGGTGAGTTGATTTTTGTTATTAAAATTTGAAGCTGTATGCCAGTGAGATGTCTATGTCCAATATGTTTCTCAATATGTCTCGATCAGGATCAGGATTTTAGGAAATCATGTCTTTGTAATATGTTTTTTTATGTTTTATTAGTATGAAGAAAATCAATCTCTTCAACATGGCCAAAACAGTTTTGTCAGCAATTGCTCAGATATACCGACACTTCAGATGAATATATTTCGGATGCCTGTCTGGGAGACTATAAACTGGTTTAGATTTGTGCAAGTTTGATCTGTGTCGGAATAATATTCCAGTAATGGTTAGAAAAGAATTTTCGTATGGTGTTCCATCTGCTGAGCTGCATAACTATGCTTTATTCATTGCTACGAGTTCTTGGCTGAGTTGATGTTTGGACCAAGCTTTAATGTATGGTTTCAGAACTATGAAAATATTTTGAAGACGTTTGTCAGATTTGTCTTAATCTGCCACCATAATCTAAATGATTTGTTTACTTTATTTGTTTTGTTGTTCTTCTTTGTATTCTCTCAGGAACAGATGTTTGATTACCTTTTAAGAAACTGACTCCAAATTTAATACAATGAAAACGAGATGTAATCAAATACTTATGACGTTTAAGATATTACTATTTCTCCATTAAAAATTCTTCCTAATCAATCTACGTACTTTGTTTGCCTTGTGAATTGCATTGTCGGCATGTTAGTCAAATTTAAGTTCGGGGTAAAAGATCACACCAAGATCCTTTTCTACCGTAAAAGTTTCTAGTGTTTGTTTTTCAGTTCCTTGTTAGTGTACATTCTCATGACGTGTGCTTTTTAAAACCAAATGCATGGTTTTACCGTTTTTCGTTAAAAGATAGAGTCGTTAAAAGATAGAGTCCACTTTTCAGACCAGTTAGTTTAGTCAATATCGGGTGGGGAGGGGGGGGGGGTTGTTTGGGGTTTTTTTTTGTTTGTTTGTTTGTTGTTTTTGTGGTGGGGGGGGGGGGTTGTTGTTGTTGTTGGGTTGTTTGTTTGTTTGTTTGTTTTTTTTGGGGGGGGGTTGTTTTTTTTTTTTTTTTTTTTTTTTTTTTTGGTTGTTGTTGTTCTGTTTTTTCGATGAGTGAGCTTTTTTGTAAGTGTCATACAATTTAGTCAGTCAGTCATTCCCTTGACCGCTGGGGTCGTTGGGGGGACGTGATGAAAAGTTATATACACTCTTCATTTCATCTGACAAATCGTTTGTAATAATTGAAAAGGAACTGGTCCAAAGATACCCCCTCACCCCCTCCCCTCACCACTCCCATCCCCCCACCTCCACCTCCACCCCACCCCCACCCCAATCGGAGATTCCACTCAGTATGTCAATGTCTGCTGGTTTGTTTATTTTGAGTGTGTGTGTGTGTGTGTGTGTGTGTGTGTGTGTGTGTGTGTGTGTGTGTGTGTGTGTGTGTGTGTGGTTGGAACTTCAATCTCTATTTTTTTCACAATCGTTTCCTCCCAATCCGCCCTCACCTGGTCTTACTCGCACTTTCTGTGTGTAGCCTAGGTTAAAACCTTACAAGCTAGGCGATACCACTGAAACTGTTCATGAGATGCAAAATCAAGGGTCTTCCTTAAATCAAGGTGGACAATTCAAACGTTATACACTTTATCTGTTTATTAGGCACTACATGATCGTCTTGTTCTAAAACCACGCTGACATTCTAGATGTGATTTGAAATCTGTCATGCGCGTGCGTGCGTGCGTGCGTGCGTGTGTGTGTGTGTGTGTGTGTGTGTGTTGTGTGCGGGCTGTCGGTGGCGCGCGTGCGTGTGTGTGTGTTATCATAGCATCGAATAAACTGTTCAATATCTCTCAAGGAATAGTTGTCATGCTAACAAGTTTATGATTAGTTTCAGTCAGTTTAGGAGCTCTTTTTGAAACTGATAGCCATCACTGCAACTCTCCTCCAATTTTATGGAATTAAACCGGTTGGTACATTCTCGTTTAAAAGTATGGTCATTGGCAATATCGGTTCCTCGTTTAATTCTCGGTCAGGATCCTATCAGCTTTGCTAGTGTTCAGTTGCTGGATTTTGTTTTTGACAGCTTCCACATTTCATTTAGCGATTTTTTTTTAATGATGATTCACTACTTACAAGCGGTACTTCTTCAATATCCTGAGTTGTAACGACACTTGAAGAGTAATTGTAAAGAATATTAACTTCGTCCAAATCAACCTTATGTTTAAGTTGACCTAATATATGCATTTTTTTTTTTCACTTTGCAACTAGATCTAATACATGCATATTCATTTCAGTCTCGAATTTATGTATTTCCAGAATATTTTAGGACTCAGTTTAAAATTGAGGTATAACTTTTACCCCATCCCCCTTCTCCCTTTTCGTCACAGCTGCTTGTAGCATGCGTTTCTCATTTGAATACATTCACATTCATTTCTGTCAAGATATTATTTTCCAAGTGACGGATATACATTCTTCATTCCCCGGTGTTGACTATCGACCGTTCCACCAAATGTCTGGAAAACTGAAGTCTCACAACACTTTTTTTTTTTTTTTTTTTTTTTGGGGGGGGGGGGGGGGGACAAATCGTCAACAGTAGTTGATACAGATTTTGACTATTTCCTTCTGTAACATAAGGATTTTTATGACATACATCCAATGAGAGATAGAGTCCTTTTCTGATGTTTCACGGTGACACCATACTGCTTCTTGAACTAAACCCTCTATTCAACAAAATTCTTTTTCTTTATTTTCAAGTTTTATCAAAGATGTAGACCATGTGGAGCTAGACCACGTTGTGGAAAATATCATAGTGTCCTAAATCATTTTCAGAAAGTATCAAATCTACTTCATTCTTTAGTATTGTTTCGAATACACCAATAACAATTTGCTCGACTTCTCTAATCTGGACGATGAGATCATCTTTCTTGTTCAACAGCACATTAGCATTTGTTACAGAGAACAGCATGATCCAGTTCAATATTTCCACCGAAGTTAACAGTATGTACGTTTGCATCGTCATTTAAAGGGGTTCTCACCCATTTTTACAAATCTATTTTGACCAAATACACGGTTTTGGTATGTGGTCGTATGCGAAACCAAGCCCCGAATCAGCCGTCTGTGCTCTCATCTTGCAGTGAGAGCAGCACTTCCTGCGGATTGGGAAAGCGAGAGGCTGAAACAGGGACGAGAGCCTCGATTTCGATAAAAGGGGGGTTTCCCGATTGATGACGTAGAAAAGCCAAGTCGCTCTTCGTGTTCGGCTGAAGTGAGATGGGTCGAATGTGTGCTGTGTCTGGTTGCGGAATTTCATCAGGAAATAAGCAAAGAGTAAACGTCATGCTTTTCCAGGTGCTTCCAGCCAGTTTAGGCGATTGTGGATAAATTTTGTCACCACAACGAGGAAAGATTTTGTTCGTCGGGACAGTTATCATGGCATTTGCGGTTGTCACTTCGAAGAGCACAGTTTCCAAGACCAACACACCTGGAAGGTAAAGGTGGAAGATGGAATTCGGGTCCGAAGACAGCTGAAAGAAGATGCTGTGCCAACTATTATAACAGAAAAATGTATTAAAGCACTCTCTGTTCATTCGCCAGCTGCAATTGCAAGCCTCAAACGCAACAGTGACACGGATTCGTCAGGAGCAAGAGAGCCAAACTCAGAGACGTGAAGAAGGTAAGCTTTGTGGAATGGGTGGTTGATCTTTTTGTGTTTCATTTCATTCTCAGTGTATGGTTGGTTGTAAAAATAGTTGTTGGTTTTTGTTGAGTGTTGGCATCAAACTGAAACATACATTGTTACTGTCATAGTGGCAGGCAGTCAGTCACACTGCCTGCTGCCACTGAAACTGTTGTATGCTTGTGATTGATTTTTTTTTCCCTGCTGTTACTGTTTCCAACAAAACTGAAGTTACGATTCTTATTTACAAGAAAGTGTCCATGTCCACAAATAACAACTTGTTGGACTCCAGTGAATAATAGTTTGGGTTTTTATTTTCCAGGACATTGCTGAACATCAGGCACTGCTGCAAGTTCAAGTTTCCGCCCAACAATCATATGCTTTAGTAAGTGAATTATTTATCAGTATTTGGATACAGGATGGTGACTTAGTGTGCATTTTAAGGTATATGCAGGTGTGGTATATCTGTATGCTATAAACTGCCCTGGTGAGTAAGAGAATAATGAGCTTAGATCTGATGTACGGCACGTCACGCATCAGTTTTTAAAATAACAGCCAGAATCTTTGACTGTAATATGTTGTAAAAGACCCCTCAGATTCTAATTGTCATTGTGGAACTTCAGAATTTAAGTGGAGAGAGTGAGATTGAAGATGAGGAATGTGAAAAAAGTGTGTGTATGTGTGTGTGTGGGGGGGGGGGGGGGGGGGGGGGGGCTGGGCTGAAAGTGAACAGCTATTGAAAAGATTTCTACAGCAGGGAAGAGAATTAGTGTGATGATGCAGTAGCTGACAAACTCCTGTTCCAAGGAAAAGGCATTATCTGATAGATCTAAACAACTGAATGAAAATGTGGTTTATCACATAATTATTTTAAAGTTATTTAATACTACGGTAATATATGGTGTGTGTGTGTGTGTGTGCGCGCGGGGCGCGTGTGTGTGTGTGTGTGTGTGTGAACAGATGTATGTATGTGCATATCATGTACTATCTGTCTCGTGCGTATGTGTGTACATGTACATAATATGGTCAACCTGTAAAATGTCGAACTGCCTGGAAAGAAAACAAGCGTCTGATGGCGAGGGAGATGGTACTGTACAAGGAGCTGTAGGTTCAAACTGGTACGGCAGAACTCCATACACTTAAGTGAAAATTTCACGTTCGATGTCCTCTTAGTTGGAACTTGACTCGTCGTTGGGAGCATCTGCCATTATCGCCGGAAAATAGTTGAGTTTTACGTCCTCATAGCGAAAGCTTTTAGGGACATGTCTTTCATTCACGGTAGTCTAGGCATTTATACGTCACTTGCGGAATCCCCGACTCTCGTCTCTTTCCGTACTGTGCTCGGCAATCTCCGTGGCGAGTCACGATCGATTTGGCTACTTGCACGACCCGAAACACGGATAGAAGTGAGTTCCAGAAGAAAAATAACACGTACATCGAAACACGCTCGATCATACTTTTGAACAACCCAAACATGCTATTTATGGGTGAGGACCCCTTTAACAATCGCTTCTCTTTAATCAGTATTGCCTAATTCTCATTGAGCAGTCTTTTGACAGTTTTGCCATTTCTGCTATAGCCTATTTTCCCATCAGCCCTCCGTTCCTTCAACTGGTCTGTTAATATCAACTTTTCTTTTGTTTGCCTTTCAATGGAATACAATCAGGAGTGAAGCAAACCCTATACTCAAGGGTTTTTCCCCCCTATATTTGTTTATGTGCTTTGTTATTTGTGTTCACTCATTTCTACATTTCTCATAAATTTTCAGCATTCGGACTCTCAGCAGTCTAGGTTTGTTTGTTTGTCTTCACTTCCAGATTTACTGAGAATTACTCATACCGTAATCTGCACGTTTGGCTCAAACGTCTGCCCAGGAGCCAAAACCTGAATAAAACTCTAACTGTAACAGTCCGAATCAGACCTTATCAATTATTTACTACTGAGAATGATATATTCTTTATTTTTGCCTTCAGCACTTTGCTGCAAGCTTTCAGTGACGTGCACAAGAATGATGTATTCTTCATCTTATCTTATCTTTGTAGATCTAGTTGCAAAGTGAGACGACTGCAGACGGAAATCTAAACAAATCTTAAATAAATGTTAGCGAACCGCCATGAGAAACGTGGACAAACGAGTCACAAGACAAAACACGACGCGTTTCGACTTCTTAGGTCTTCTTCAGGCAAGACACAAACCAATAGGACGACGAAAATAAACGAATTTGTTACTTAGCTTAGATCTCATCACTCTAGCTTAGATCTCTTCCTGCCTACCTTGCGCTGAAGAGTGAAGAGATCTTGGCGGATCGCTAACATTTGTTTAAGATTTGCTTATCTTTGTATTTTCTTTCATCAGTGCTTCTAAAGGTTTCTGCTCAACCATCTTTTTTCCTTTTTGTTTTTCATGGTCTATGTGACTTGGGTAATGAGGTCGAACCTAGCCTCCAATGTGCAGCTTTTCTTTTCTCCATCCTTGTTACGCTGTATCACACTGTATGCCCAGTGGATGCTTGATTTTGCTTCAGTCAAGAAAAAGTATTCTTTATCTGTGAAGTTACTGCATTTCCTATAAACTACGTTATCTCCTGCATATTATGACGCTGGACCCCATGCTGCTACCTTTGATCGGTGCAAGCATTGGAATAGCAGCATCAGCAGAGGCAGCAGCAGTTGTTACGTTTTTACTGAAACAAACTTGAAAGAAAAATTAGGCTACTATTCCGCCGAACGAAAGAGACAAACAAATTACAAGACATATTTGTCTCTTTCATTCGGCAGAATAGTAATTTCTCTTTTAAGTTTGTTTCAATTTCCGCCTGCACCTCACTTTGAAACAGCGTTTTCATTATTTTTCTGTAGTAGTAGTAGTTGTAGTAATAGTAGTGGTAGTGGTCGTAGTTGTGGTAGTAGTAGTTGCTGTCTTTGTAGCTGTTGTAGTTGCTGTTATTGTTGCTGTTGGTGGTGGTGGTGGTGGTGCTGCTGCTGCTGCCGCTGCCGCTGCCGCTGCTGGTGTTGTTGTAATGGACCGATGTTCACCGTTGTTCTTTGTCGCTAGAAAAGTGTTTGGGTGTAAATGCATTTCTGGACTAGTGTGACGTAAACCACCAGCTGAATATGTACATCATCAAATTAAAATAAATAAGAATTACATATTCAATTCAGTATCCAACTCAAACATATTACAGTGCTGATTAACAAAGTAGTTGTCGTGTATTTTAAAACAACTGCGAGTATTTTATTTTGTTTCCCATGATGCCCGACTTCAGCACGCTGTAATGGCCGCAACAGTGAAGTAGGACAAGCCTTGTGTTTTTGTTTTGATTGAGTCGGCGTTTTTGCAAACTTTCACAGGTAAAGCCTCTTCATATTATTTTGAATTAAACCTGAAGAATTACCCGAACTCAGTACGCAACTACCAGGTGTGAATGAAGTTAGGTAGCTGCATGTTATTGTTAAATTTCGGTGAGGCTCATCATGATGGTACGATTTTTCGTTGTCTCAACCAGGGAGATAAGCCTAGACATTTGGTATCGTCATTTGTGGTCAGCAAGTCTCATTCATTGGTTGGTGACATTATTTTGAATTCTGAGCAGAATCCTGTTTTAACAAACCCCTATTTTTCTTGCGTTTCGTGATTTATTTTTCCGTTGCCGTTGATATAAGTGAAAGTTCAGATGAACATGAAAACGTTAGCCGTGTGTTGTATAATAAATGTGAGTGACTTGACATTCTGTGAAGTTGAAATGTATAAAATGTAACTCCAGTGGTATAAAGATGGTATAATTCTATGAAATCCATAAGAGTTCAGATTGGGGGGGAGGGTGGCATTAAACTTTTTTTTAACACTGACGAAACAAATGGTGACCAACAAGGGAATTAACTACGTGTTTACATTACCGTGTTCTTTCCCCCTAAAGATTACTGGACAACATGACCTCGGTTAACACTAACAGTGTTAGTTAGTGTCAACTGAGGTCATGATGGAGTCAGCCCCTTAAACGCCTCCCAAAGTGGTACTAGAATAATACAAACAGTAAAACTAATGATAGTAATGATAAGGACAATTGCTACAGCACCTGCCCTAGAACAATGTAGGCTACTGGTGCTTTAAAACTTTTGACAAGTTTATGACAGTGACACATGCTCAAATCTGATTTTTTTTTTCCCCATCACCATGCCATGCAAGTTCACCAGCAGCTTAATTCCTTGAACACTGAGACTGCATTCAAATCCATAACAATACAGTTGAGACGAGTTGTTGGCAGCTGTTCAACAATACCTGCTTCTGATGAGTGGGTTTGGCAGCCATATTACAAGACAGACAGAGCTGATAAGTGAGTTTCAAACTTTGGCAGCTGCAGTTAAGTGGTCAAAGTGAGGGGACTAAAAGCAAAGACACAAGATAAATTTCCAGTCAGTATCGAAAGCTTTCCTTCAGTTTTATCCAGTCCTTAGCATAACATAAACTTGCTCTCGATCAGCATGAAGTTTTACGGATATTGTGATTATGTAGACTGATATTTATCATAGCCTGGTACGTGAACATGTGTGTGTACTTGTGTGTGTTTTTGTGTGCTTATGATCCAGTATGTATGTGTTTGAGTCATTGTGTATGTTCACTGTGTTACTTTGTTTTTACGAATATGTGTGTCATGTGTGTGTATTATATGTGCATGTGTGTGAGACAGTGTATTTGAGCTTGTGTGTGTGTGTGTCACTGTGTTTATGAGCATGTGTATGTATGTAAGGGAGAGAAGGCTTCCCATTTGATCTAACAAGTCCTTGCGTCCTGTGTGCATTAATCCAGTTTCACTGCCAGACGTTCTGTTATGCATAAATCCCCATCGCCAGCCATTTAAAAAAAAACAACTCCCTATTTCATACCAGCACACATACGTGAAACCATAGGAACTAGACAACCAATTCTGCTGGGTTTTTTTTGTAAAATGGAGGAGATACACTGTAATTTTATTATATTATATATGTTAGTAATGGTTAGTCAACAACAATTTCGAATTTTTAGCAATTTCTTGCGCAAAAAAAAAGCAAAATGTAAAAATGAATGTTATCTTTCTTCTCAACATAAAAAAGAAGAAAGCATTACAACAGCTACAAATGACTCTGTTCCTGCTGTCTGCACTCTACTTCTTGTCATGGTTTTAGTTCATGGGGTGTTAGGCTTTATAGTATAGACGTTATGTCAAAGTTCATAATTGCTTTTTTTACTTTTGATGAAAATGAGAAGTCATTAATTCAAAACTCTGAAACCTGCCATCAACAAGAAAAACCATCCAACAGGTAATTGTATAATATAGGGAATATGCTATCAAATCCAAATTCAGTGTCAACTTTTGTTTTCCTGTGTTGAAGAGCACATCAGCACATGATCTTGTACTACTACTAGAATGACCATATAATCATAAGAGCACATTGTGTGTGTGTGTGTGCATGCATGCATGCGTGCATGTGTGTGCACATGCATACGCACACACACAGTCTAATGACAATAACAAAATGGCGAAACAATCATTTTTAGTTTCAAGAAATGACTAGCTGTGTCATCATACAGTGATGCCATCACCAAACCACCATCTTTCATAGCATCACGTTTTTTGTGTTTTTTAAAAAGGGGGGGGGGGGGAGGGGTTATGAGGAATACATTAAAACATGACTCGAGGAATTTGGTTAGCTAGAAAAACGAACTGGGAAGTCGGTTTTTGACATAGAGTATCAGTCGATACAGATCAGCTGTGAAACTGCTTTTGTCACCATGTTATCAAGTGTTCAGCTTTCAGCAAAAGCCAAGTTTTTATTTTCCTGATTTACTATTACCTGTATCTTCTTTAAAAAAAAAATTTTTTTTAAGTTCAAGTTTAGGTACAAGTACCCTTTAAAAATACCTTTTAGAGGGGTAAGCTATTCCCTGAAACTAAAGGAAAAGGTGCAGATTTTTTTTTTTTTTTTAATTGATGAACACAAATATATAGAGTTAGCTTTTTGTAAGCTTGATAGTTACATTACTGTTTGTGGTGATGTTAATAAAGCGTTTTGAGATAATTATGTTAAATGATAGTGCTTTTAGAGCTTGCTGAGAAAATGTTTTTTCAAGCTTTGGTCTTTGGTCTGCAACCTACTTAAGATTGTAGTACTTAAGTTCTGCATCAGGTTTATCACTAACTCTTGAGCCAGTTGATCTTGAAGCCTGCACGTATGTTTCAAGGGGTTGCATTGTTAGACTAATTTGACCTTGTGTCTTCGCATACTCATGCTATGTACATGTGATGAATGTGATGGTTTGCACCAGAACGAAGATCATTGACATGAATCATTTACCATTTTTGTGTATATATACTTGTGTTACAGGTGGTGTGTTCAGTTCTTAAAACAGTGATTAAAAATATGGACCCAGAATACGAAAAGCGATTACTACGGCAGCGCAATGGACAGATGTCTCCATATGGATCAGTGAGTTCTTTTCGTGTGATAGATTATCTTGACCTAAAAACACTTTCTTAAGACAAAGCTTCTACTGATTTAGACCAGCAGACCAGCAGAAGTATTTGTTTGCTATAAGCATTTAGAAATTCCTACATCTTTCTTTGTGCATTATCGGGATCACAAAGTTTTCTAAGAAAAAATTGGTAAACAAAAAAAACTTTTGGACTAAAAAGATCAGAAGATAAATGAATTTGTACTGAATTGTAAAGATAATTATTATAGGAAAAGACTAGGTTGTGTGCAGCCTGAAAAGCAAGATGGCCAAGGATATGACATTTGCAATCCTGTGTCCATTCTCCAGTGAAACTGTATACCGATTGGTTTATAAATACTTATAAATATGTTGTTGATAATGCTATGAACCACAGGCCTTTTTTCTGCAGATATTACAGTTATTGTCTGAAAGAAAAAAGGTAGTTGTCAAGCTTCAGAACATGAGATGTTGGATTTATATGGAACATGCAAATCTGTCGAAGGGTAAAAGTCATGTAAAGATTTTACAGTTTGTACAGAGCAGATCTAAGAAATTTTCAGAAAAAAAAATTGGGGATATATGTGTGTGTGTGTGTGTGTGTGTGTGTGTGTGTGTGTGTTGTTTTTTGGGTTGTTTTTTTTTTTTAACTTTATTCAGGTTTGTATAAGTGAGAGTCTTGGCTCTTCTGTTATAACAAATTGCTCTGATGAAATCCTATTTTGTATTCTTAATAAGACCTCTTGTTGAGAAAGAAAGGATAAATCGTATTCCCTTGTATGTGTGCCCAGTATGTCTGTCTACTAGTCTGAAGATTTTTTTTTATTTACCAGGATGAACATTTTTCATTTGATTGTATTTTCAGACATTGATTTATAGAGGACACTAGTAATTACTTCATCCAAGAAATCTCACTGACATTTGTTATCAAAAATAATTTTGATTCTTTTATTTTCAGCCAAACATGAGTATCATAATCTTTCCTGGCAATAAACTTTACCTTTTTCCTTTTTTTTTTTTTCAGCTGAGCTCGAGTCTCACGTTTCCTGACAAGGAAAACATTTTTCATTCTTATTTTCAGCCAAGCATGAGTCCCATAATCTCTCCTGGCAAGAAAATCTATGGCGACCGTTTCATCCCAGCGAGAACAAGTGCATGCTGGGGCATCAACTTTGACCAGCTTCAGGTAACTACAATAAAACAGCCTGGCCTGGAAATGAACTGAACAACTGTCTTGTGTGTTTCAGTATAGTTTCTACCCAGTCAGTGCAGTAAATAAAGGATAAATATAATCATTTACTATACTGTGGTCAGAGTCTGTGTGTTATTTATGTATGTTTTTTTGTTGTTGTTGTTGTTGGCAGTCTGTTTTTTGTTTTTTTTTCTTTTGTTGTTGGCAGTCCGTTTCTTTTTATTTTGGTGTTGATCTTGTTAATAACTTAAGCATTATGGCCTCCATGTCTGCCCCTTCCTTTTTGTTTGTTTGTTTCTTTTGTTTTGAACTGATAACACTTTTGTTTTATCTTTGGGTACCATTATCTAAATCCTATGAGCAAAACTTTCACAGTTTTCATGCACATTTTTCTATTTTAATTTATTTGATACATTAGGAGTTTGCAAACATTCAAGAATCATTTCTTCCAGTTATGTAGCACTTGGCTACAAAAAGTTTTAGTAAGCCTGATGACTGCTGTATGCATAAAATGTTCATTACTTATGAAGGTGTATTCTCGTATTGAAACTATTGTGGAGAATCTGGGTCTGGTACTGTGCTATTTTGTTTTTTCTTTTTCTTATCATTAATATTGCCAAATTACTGGGATTTAACCCTTTCACCACCATAGGTGCCTTTTGGCGATGACAGGGCTGAGCGCCGAAGGCGCCATTTGGCAACTAAGTAGGGTGACCTAACTCCCGATACTCTCACGATCCTAGTTCATGAGATAAAAAGCCAGCAATAAACGTCATAGTTGGGGGATGGTCTGGCCGGTGCTCACAGCCATTTGCTTTGTCAGAACACTATTCAGCACAGTGTTTTATCGACTTTATTCCGATTGTTTTTCCATTCACTATGATGTCACCACCAAGCACTTTATGTACTCGACTTTGCCGTACATTTACCACAGATCAAGTGCTGGGAATATTGAATAGACGGTCAGTTGTTCCTAATACAGATGAAGAAGACCCAGACAGTCACGAGTAAACAACAAGAGTGAGGGCTTGACTGAATTATTGCAATGCGAGGCGTTGAACCGTGGCCAAATGGTTGGGAGACTAACAAGACGCCCACTTGCTACCCTACCACGTGTGCCCCAGTGTTTTTGCGTTGAGCCAGCCAGCACTGACAGACTATTCACTAACTCTGTGTGAGGGAGTGAACTAAGACTTTAGGCAACGAACTTCACACACACGCTGTGGGCCGACTCTTGCTGGTCGAGGTTGAAGGGGGCGTGGCCGACTGACACATGAGAGGCGAGCAACAGAGACGTATTTGAGTGGGTGTACAGCTGATCATATAGATCAGCTGAATGGCAAGGGTTCAGAGACCAACAGGCACATGAATGACTTTGTTTTCATTAAAAAAAATATTACTGTTGAGAGTGAAAGGGACATTGTGTGTGTGTGTGTGTGTGTGTGTGTGTGTGTGTGTGTGTTGTGTTTTGTGTTCCCTTTTTCTTTCTTACATGTGTACCACTTAGGCATAAGAATGTGTGTGTGTGTGCGTTCCCTGCGATTGGAGTAGTTGTATTTGTGGCTGTTTCTTCCACCTTTCTTTTGTAAATACCCTGCTTTCTTGTCTTCAATTGTGAGTGGAGTATTTTGCCTCCCTTGTTGAGAGTTCATTGGCATTCTTTCTTCATTTTTTACATTTAGAAGAAACATAACATTTTTTTTTTATTTTGCATTTTTTTTGCACTTGAAATTACTAAAAATTTGAAATTGTTGTTGACTTACCATTACTAACATGTTGTGACATAATAAAAGCACAGTGTATCTCCTCCGTTTTACAAAAAATAGCATGAGAATTGGTTGTTTAGTTCCAGAGATATCCGCGTTTCACATATGCTGGTATGAAATAAGAGCTTTTTTGGAAAAATGGCTAGCGATGGGGATTTATGCAAAATAGAATGTCTGGCGGTGAAAGGGCTAATGTTTGATGAGTATTTGCAATACTGCCAACAGGCTGTGTCAAGGGAATTCCTGGTATTCTTGTATGTACATAATCTTTTGTTCATGTAATCTGTTATACATGCTGCTTGTTAGTTTATGATTTTTTTTTAAATCATTATTTTCTTCTTTTTTCTATAATGCATGTTACAGGATAGTTCTCAGACTCCAACCAGCACTCGCAAAACTAAGGATGCCAACAGCGACTCGGCCAAGGATGGACTTGCATATTCCTGTCTACTGAAAAATGAACTGCTGCAGGCTGGTATTGAAGATCTGAAGGTGAGGACCTACTGTGAGGACCTACTGAGAATTGAAATCACTCTGGCTGAGTTTATTTAGTCTGGTCCATGCAAAACCCTCATTTCACCTGCATGTAAATTTGGACACTTTGGATCCCATTATAAAATGCATGCACTCATTACTTGCCATAGCACCTTCCTAGATTGTGGGACTTGGATAGTGCCCACAACACATCATGTGTGTATGCTTTCCCCAACAGTTCATGGTTGAAATGGAAAGTTGTTTTTGTTATGGCAGAAAGTTTGTTTTTAACTAACCCACTGATAAAGATATGTCACTGTTCTCTGGGAGAGTGCTTTTTGCACATGTGTGTGTGTGCTTTTTTGTTTTGTTTTGTTTTAGAAACCATACTCCATATTTACCAAGGAGTTCCCTTCGTCTTTATTTTTTGTTTTATAGACAGGATGAATTCCACCAGTTCATTGAAATTTAACTCTCTTCATATTACCAGCGGTAGCTACCGCCATGACTTTTCCTATACCTGAGAGCCAAAGGTAGTAGCTGCTGCCGAAAAGCGCATGGCACACACTAAGCTAATTTTAAAGCTGATATCACTTTTCCTGGAAAGCTTAGTTTATGCGCACTTGAACTAAACATGGCTACTTCCTTTGTCTGCAATTTCAAGCAGCAAAACATCAATTCAGTGGGGACTTTTAAAATTTTTTTAGCAGTTTCCTTGATGGAGGTGAGCGAAGCGTTTCTAGCTGAACTCTTGATTGACTTAGGGAGTGATGATGAGTATTTTGAATAATTTACACTGGAGGAATATTTTGAGGTGACAAAGAGAAGAGTGCTGAAAGAACAGTTTGTGGCTGAACTGATTGATCAGTTGAATGCAGACAATGCCGATTGGGAAGAGGAGGATGATGAAGTAATAGGCGACCCGAAAGTTTAATGTTACCCAACAGTCGCTACCATCTATAACAGCAACAACATTACCACCAAAAACACAACATTATACACTTGTAATTAATGTCAGAACAATTTACAATGCATTTCTGCATAATTTCACCAAATCTCATGGCAATTAAATTTGAATTATATGTTCTGGAATTTTTTTTTGTAACATAGGTCATAAAATTCCCGAGTCAGTAAAAAAAATACTTGGTTTCCATGTATAGAAACAGTACTAAAGTACTTGGTGTGAGAAGAGTTAAACTCACCAATAAGTGAGGAAGAATAACTGCCATTTAGCCCAAAGGCGTAAATCTTTACCTTCATACACATTATATAAACTAACCGTAAACGTCTCCTCAATCTGTTTGATTTTTTTTTTTCCCCGTAGTTAATCTGTGTACTTACAACTGTTCTTTTACAATTATGTGTGCAAATAAAGTGAGCAAAACTTATAGTTGTTCTTTTTGTCCAAGATAAAGTACTAGCAATAACATTATTATTGTTCTTCTTACTATTATTCTTCTTATTATTATTAGCAAACCTAAATGGAAGCTTACTCTGTCATTGCTGTAGCCATTTCTATCATTTTCAATGGACAGATGATGTTTTAATATGACAAAAGCAAAAGGGGAAAAAACTTTAAATTAGTTGGGTTTTTTTTTTTTAATGTCTTTATGCAGGCATGGTACATGCCCGCGAATTCGCGGAAATCTGCGAAAAGCAAAAAGAAAAAAAAAAAAAAGTGAGCCGCGCCAGACGAGACCGGCCCTTTTAGTTCGTTTGAGGTCGTTCACTTCAAGCCTTCGTCTCGCGAGTAAGTAGCATTGAGCAGGACTACTTCCACGCATGCGCTTTCGTGACATTCGCCACTGTTTTCCGCTCTGGGTAGACGTGATCGAATTTGAACAAGATTAAAGAAAAAGAAGGAAAAAATAAAAATGCCAAAGCGTACAGACATAGTTCCGCGAAATTCTCCGACAGAAGATATTGATGCTGGTGTGGCAAACAAATGGCGATGGGATTGGCTGAACAGGAGCCACGAAAATGAAATGTTTTCGTCGTGCTTGGAAAAGTTTAGAGACTTACCACCACATTTTGGAGAAAGAAAAAGAAGAAAGAAAGAAAAAGTTTGAACTTTTCCAGAAGGAACACATTCGGCTGGCTTCAAAGAGAAAAGCCATTGAACATTACAGACAGGAGGCAAAGAGAGTGAGGTTTGGACATTACAAAAAGCAGGCTCTGCTCGTGAAGCAGATGGCTGAGAAATCAGGCAAAAAGAAGTAGTCTTCATCTCATTCACATTGCTTGGACTGAAAATTGTATATTGGAAGAGACACATAACTTAAAATTTGTACATTAAAAGAGACACAAAACTTAAACACATTTTGTACTGTATTCAGATAGATGTAAAAAGTAAAAGGAGTAACTAATGTAGAGGAGACAGATCATAAAAGAATTGAACATAGTAAACAAAACTGGAACTAAAGACATGAAATAGACTGCTACTTTGCTGTGCTGTGCTGTGTTGGTGGTGCTGGACATGATGACCAAAGTTGTGCAAAATGAGGGGTCTCCTGTGTGTACACTATGCATGTGCTTCACTGGCATAGTAAGTAAAACGTTTACAATTTGATTTAATGTATGCCACCTAAAGCAATGTAGATATGTACTCATTTTTGCTTTGTGATTACTTGGGTTTAGATTACCTCCTTTGGGTTGAAGGAATGACTGATAAAGTGATTCTAGGAGAGCTTATTTTATGGCAGAAATTGCTTAGTATAAAGAACTGAAATAAGTTCGAGAGGCTTTTTTACAGGCTAGAATTGCTGAAAAACCTTCAGCTTCAGGGGGCGTTGCCCCCTGACCCCCATAAGAGGCTCTGCCCCTGGACCCCCCAAAATTTTCAGGGAAAAATGATTTTCCTCCAGTACCATGCCTGTTATGGCAAAATGTAAACATTTGGTAGATTTAGAATATTACAGGGTTCGTACGCCCCTTGAAGACCTTTGAAAACCCTTTAAATTTCAACAGGGTCAAAAAGGCCCTTGAAAACCCTTGAAAACTGCAGATATCCCTGCCATCCCTTGAAATCCCCTTAAAAATCATTTTCGGACCAAAACTGACCATGACATTTGAAGACGAATTGGAGAACAAACGCGAATGAGACTTCGGACATCGATTTTCACCTCTCGAATCGTTTTGCGTGTCGTCTGCATTCAAGCAAAGGGAAGCAATTCAATAGTCGGTTATCATTTGCGCATGCGCATTTCGACTTCCGACAAAGAGCGCCATGCTCCCTCATCTTCGGTGAAGTCCAATACTGTTGCGTCTTGTCATCATGCCTAAGGGAAATTGCGCATTTGATCCGTTGTGGTTACAGAAGGAAGAATATCGAAGCTGGATCACTGAATGCAGAGACAACAAACATGCGTTTTTCTGTAAAGTGTGCAAAAAGACCTTTGATGTTCGGGCTATGGGTGAATCAGCGGTTGCAAGTCACAGAAAGAGGAAAAAATATGTGGAATTGGAAAAAGCGAGTAGGTCAGTCGTTAGTCTTACGGACTTCGTTTGGCAATCATCAAATTCATCAACATCAGGTCAGACCCTTTCCTGAGTAAGAATCGTCAACCAATCCACAATAACAGCAAGTGGGACAGATATGTTGAAAGCTGAAGTGTTGTAGACGATTCATGCCATCAACAATCACAGTTTCCGATCTGCTGAAGACAATGCGAAACTGTTTGCAGCAATGTTTCCATATTCCCCGATTGCAACGAACTATCGGTGTGGGGAAACCAAAAGTAGATATCTTGCAACTTTTGGCATTGCTCCTTTTTTCTGTCAGAACTGAAAAAAGAGTGAAATCACAGACTGAATCTTCAAATCTTCAAATCAATCGTCATGTTGTCTCCATAGACTTTAAGTGACTCGGATGTGCGCATTTGTTTAAAAAAAAAAAAAAAAAAAAAAATACTACTTTCTTCTTTAAAGGACAGCATTCATACCACACCCCTCCCCCCTAACTTACCTACCAGCTAGCCTACACACACACACACACACACACACACACACACACACAACACACACACACACACACACACACAAACCAGCTAAGTGTGGAGCTGCAGGAAGGCTACCCACGTTCACCTTTTCAAGAGGGGTTACCCCACTCCCTATCCTGCCCCAGAACAAGCATTAGGCTAGTCCAGGCCCGCCAGCCATTCACACACACTTCTACATGACAACACATACAGTGGCTGTATTTTAAAAGTAAAGTTTGCTGAGCTCCCTCCTGAAATGTGCCAGAGAGGGGGCCTCAGCTGCAGCTGCCAGTAGAGAATTAATGACTATGTCATGCTTTTTTACGAATCATTGAATAAGGACTTGAAACAGAAGAGCCATGTCAGATACTGGTACGGAAAGCAGATTGAAAGTTTTCTTTTTCTGATTTCTCAGTTTCTGTATAAAGACTTCATTTTTTATTTTTTGTATATGATATTGAGTGTGGAAAAGACTACAGAAGTGTAATCACCTTATCATCATGGCTGGATTACATGTGTAAGGTAATTATTCACTCTTTTTTTTTTTTTTTCAATTGTACGGCTAAATTTGCCCCTTAAAAATTGAAATATCCCCTTTAGAAATCCTTGAAAAACTCTTAAATTTTTTTCCTGTGAGGAAGTGGGAACCCAGTAATAATTAAGTGTGATGATCAGTGATAGTGTCTGACAGTTTCTTGGTGTGGTGGAATTTCAGGATGTGCTTTTGGAGGACAACAAAGTGGTGCATCCTAAACAGCCCCGCAATCTCTTCAGGGTATGAACAAATTTTTCCCTGTTCTTTTGTACGATGGTTGGAAAACTGCATCAGTTTACATTATTGTCATTTGATTACAGGAACTTCCAGTAATTATTTGTGAATCTTTAACTCATTGAACATTTTAATGTGTGTGTGTGTGTGTGTGTGTGTGTGTGTGTGTGTGATATAACTTACAGACATTATTGTTATTGTGCTGTATTTATATTATTACCTTACAAAAAACATAAGACAGGCTCTGATCTGATGTCTGACAAACCTTGTGCAGTTTTTATTTCTCTCCTGAGGAAGCAGCACTGAACACAACCAAAGTGACCTGGCTGCAGTGCATTGTCACTCTGCTGGGTTGCCTCCTCATAGGGATTGCTTCCATAATGGACTGGGAAGCTGGGGTTGTGACAGGAATGTTCTTGTGTGTGACTTGAGTGTAAGGGAGCCAGAATGAGCAGCTTTTATGTTAAACCAGGGCAAGTACAAAATATGAGAGAGCATAGAGGAAAGAAAAGATATGATAATTTGTCGTTTTAGGCTAGTATTGCTTGTCTAGAAACCTCATCGTTTTCTTTGGGGGGGGGTTGTTGTTGTTGTTTTCTTTCTTGGATATACCTCCCAGTTGTATGTGTGGCTTTTGTGTTGGCAGTACCATGTTCCCCGCCGGTGCTCTGACGGCTGTGACTACTCTCCATACTCTCTGTCCCCTGTCGGCAGCAAAAGCCAAAAACTGCTCCGTTCCCCGAGAAAGGTAGTTGTCAGAAATGTGGAATTTATGCTTGACACTTCTGGGTGTGTTTTGGTGCTTGTAGCATTTAACAATTTTGCACCTTCATAGAAGCATAAGATTGGTGAGTTTATCTGCAGTAGTTGACGTACATCAGTTAATGGCTGTATGTTTGCTTTAACCCATTCCCACTCAGACAGTCTTGAGGCAACTTCCTATGGAAATCTCACTGGAAGGAAAGTAACTCTGCACATGATTTTCACATATTTTACAAAGAATTTTTTTTTTTAAAGTTTTCAGTCATCATAAATCAGAAAACTGATGAAAAAATCCAGCAACCTTTACTTTATAAAAAATAATAATAACAGTCCAAGGTGGTAATTTGAAATAAAACGTTCAAAAAAAAAAAAAAGAAAAGTTCAGATTTCCTTTTTATTCCAATTTCTCTGCACTAACCACTGTTCTGTTAGCATTAAATAAACACATTTTCACTCTTATTGATCAAAAACATGGTATCAACACTGCATAATCATATAACTGTAAATGTGTTGTGCGTTTTTTTTCTTCATATGTTTTATACCAGCTAAACAAGAAAAAATAAAAACAGGCTTTTCGTCCTAAGGCAGGTATCATGGAAAGATGTTGGCAAGAAAAAACAAAAATAAACAAGACAAAACAGAAAGAAACCCTACAGTTTTCCACTGCTGTTTGTTCAGTGGGAATGTTACTGTGAGTGTGCCTGCACTTTTTGACTCGGTTGCTAATGAAACTGCACAAGACAGGTTCCCTTACACAAATATACTTTGCATACCAGGCACCCGAACACACTCTTGACGTTGTGACCCTTGTCAGTGCGCACTTTCATTTTCTGACACGCAGATCAATTCTTGTTGGTGCCGGGGATCCTTCAAACCCTTCATAATCACTTTCTTCGTTATCTGTTTGTCCCATGACGCTATACCACCACTCCATGCTGCTCTGGGCAGCCCTTTTCAATCGCTCTCTGGCTAAAATTTTCACAACTTTCAAAAATTCCATGTACAAAAACTACTGAAGCGAATAACGCACTGTGAATTGCAAATGGCAGCTTGAAAATGAAAGTCTTGCGTGAAATGTCGCTCATTTGCATAAAAGCAACGGTTTATGGGATAGTAAACCTGGAAATGGGAACCCAAATCCGGTTTCAGCAGGTTCTACCTGGTCTTCCAGGATTCTCAAAGCGAACACGCTGCGGGTTGCGGCGGGTCTTCCAAGTGGGATTGGGTTAAGGAGAAAAAAGGAGAGGATGGGGAGTATTTGCTTAACAGGGCAGGCAAAGGGCAAATTCTTGTTGCTGCTTTAAAGACACAGCTAGCAGGTTGTCTTTTTTTGTTCAAAGTCTGATTTATTCCAATTACAAAAGGTGTAATCCAGTACTAATACATTCAACTGTGACATTGAGTGAAGACGTAGTTTATTAATTTGGTGACTAAAGCCAGTAAAGGAATAATACATTACTTCTGACTAAGCATGCTACAGTTTTGTTGACAATGCTAGGATGCTACATTGGTAATAAAAGCTATACCCAAAACAAAAATTAAGGGGAAGGAGGAGAAAAAAAGGAGGGGTGAATGGAGGGTGGTGGGGGGCTTAGCGGCGGTTTTAATGCAATAAAGATAACATAGATCTTTAGACTGTAGATTTATTAATTCAAAAAATAGTCAAGTTCAACAAGAAGAGTAAGAAAAAAAAAGAAAATCACTTAAAACTATCACGATCATTGCTTTATTATTAGTAGGTTGTCTGCCATTTTTATTTCTTGTCAGTAAAGTCAAAACCTCGCAATAACTAGTGATTACTGTCTTCTGGACCGAGTCCATGATGATGTCCCCTTTGAAGTGAAGTGTAATTGACTTGTGTGATATCGCATTGGAGTTTAGTGCTTGAATTTGGAAGAATACTCTTGAAATGTCAGAAGGCTGCACTTTGTGCTTTTTAGGCTTTGGCAGCTCTGCTGGACTTTCCTCTAAAGCTTTGACTTTAAAGGATGGCATGTGGTTCTCAGTCACGTTGATTCATTCACTTTTATTTTCAAACCTCCTGGTTGTATAGGCAGTACGCAAGATTTCCAAGATCCCCTTCAAGGTGCTGGATGCCCCAGAACTGCAGGATGACTTCTACCTGAACTTAGTGGACTGGTCCTCCCAGAACGTTCTCAGCGTAGGGCTGGGCACTTCCGTCTACTTGTGGAGCGCCTGTACCAGTCAGGTGAGCTCCTTCCCTTTGGTGTTTGATTCCTGATTCTGTTGATTTTTTTTTCAGCTTGTTTTGTAGTAAAGGACTGAATTACTCTGATGTGCAGGCAAGCAGAAGAATGAAATGCACCAGTTCAACTCTGATGGTACCTTTTTCGTTTGTTAATCACTGTTTGAACTTTCTGCAACTTCTCCAGCTCTCAGTCACAACAAGGCTGCCAGTTAGATGTTCATAGTTGGAACAGAGGGTTTTGAGAGCCTGCCACAGCATTCAGGTTCGAGTAAAGGGGAAAAAATGGCTGTGCGCTTTTATAAATAGGACGTTATTATACTTAACTAGACAAAGACATTTTGTTTTATTGTATAATGATTTAACAATTCATGCAAAAAAGAATATCATTAGTGTGAAAGTCCGAATTGGCTAGTAAAGGATAACACTGTTATAGAAAGTTATTGTATTCCGTGTAAAGAACTGATGGTTCATATGCTGATAAAATGCAAATTAATCACTGTACTTGCATTACATAGATATTTCTTTTAAATCACAGCTGAAATAGAAAAAGTTATCGTAGGTTTTGTGGAGTTCGACACACAAAAGATGCCACATTTGGAGAAATGTGAACCATGGTTGCTTAGTTTTCAGCTGTGCAGAATATTTGAAGTGAAGTTAAACAGTAAAAATAGTTGACTTTT
This sequence comes from Conus canariensis, assembly GCA_033310375.1. Lineage (NCBI taxonomy): Eukaryota > Metazoa > Mollusca > Gastropoda > Neogastropoda > Conidae > Conus > Conus canariensis. The sequence continues at coordinate 73,088,583 of CM065719.1, read as the reverse complement.
TTTTAAAGCAAAAATTGGAAATTAGAAGAATACTTATTATGAATGAATTTTGATTGACAGCAAATTTGAAATATTGTTGCACTGAAATCAGTCCATGGATGACACTGCCTCTTGCTTAGATGGGTTTTTTTTTTTTAATTTGGGGTAATTTTGATACCAAATGATGAAAGACAGTAAAATAGGTCTTTCACATAAAATGAAAATTAATTCAAAAATGAGTTTTGAAAGAGTATATACCTTCTACCTAACTGTCAATGAGGTTTGTTGCAAAAGTCATACCCAAACCTCACCTCATGAATTGAAACCCAACCAGGTCATTGTTTTTCATCCAAAATCACAGCAGTCATTAACCGTCCACTTTTAATGTCCATTCGAATACGCTAATTTTGCTTTTTTCAGTGTTTTAATAAATCTTCGTATGTATGAGATTTCTTATTTGAATAGTGGTCATTACAACTTCAAACTTCAGCAGTTGATTGACATTTCGATGCAATCATGTCAGCTTTTTGTTGATGTCGGTCTCGGACTTCTTTTTTTTTTAATAGATTTATACCTGATTGAAAGGTATGATGAAACACTTCTGTAACTTTGAAAGTTGTAGAATTTCCAACTAAATCTGCTGTATTTGTGAATTTCATGCAGATACTGGTTCTGTCATTGCTTGACAAAACTGGCATCCATCACTTAACCACCATCCAGGGTTTGTGACAACTAGTCTGGTTTCTCTGTGAAAATCCTTGGTCAGATTCATTTTTGCTGGGAATCTGGACAGTTTTACATCGAATTTTTGCTGAATACTTGCAGTTTTCAATGACATAGAGGGCTAAATTGTGTGATGTGTACACGTCATGCTTCTCTTGAATAACCATACCCACAGAATACATGCCAGTGTGTCTCCCAGTGTTTGAATTCCATACACGCAAGTGCATATACCACCAGATGCAGACCCTGTGCACACATGCACTCATCCTTTCAAATTTAGTTTTAAGAGACGTATGTGACTTAAGATAATGTAGATAGATACGAAAAAAAAGGTGTATGCATTCCAATGTGATTTTCTTGAGTCTGTTTTTTTTTGCTTGCATTTTAGTAAATGCACATTTTCCATTCCCTTTTCTCACAGTTTTTCTCTTTCTCTCACTCTCTCTGCACCCCCCCCCCCCCCCCCCCCCCCATTACCCATCCCCTTCCTCTCTACCCCAGTGACTCTCTTGCTCCTTCTCTCTCTTTCTCTCCCACTTTGTCCCTTCCCGTACTCTCCTTTCACCGCACACCTCACTCCTCCTCCTCCCCCCCCCACCCACCCCCCCACCCCCCTCTTTCTTTCGCTCAGTGTATGTGTGAGTTTCCCAGTATACTGATCTAATTTATACATGACGTGACCATGCAAGTCTGTTGATCAGGTGACCCGGTTGTGTGACCTGTCCACTGATGAAGACACCGTTACCTCCGTGTCCTGGTCAGAAAGGGTAGGCATCAACTCCTTCTTTCATTATATCTGTCACCTTCTGACTTTCTTTTTCTTGAGAAAAAGGTAGATCCCCATTAGAATAGAGAAGAAAAGTGAAATAAAGAAACCCTGTCTCAAGAAAGTGGTTCTGGTGGTGGGTGGGGGGGGGGGGGGGGGGGGGGGGGGGGGATTTCTTGCTGTTTTTTTTTAGTTTGTTTTCTTGTCATATCTTCCCAAGAGGCTCATTCCATTCTCCCAGTCTGCCCAAACACAACTGTACCCATTGCTCATTTTGTTGCTACCAGAGCACCAGCAACACACTGGGAGCTGCAAAAAAAAATGTGGATCATCATAGGGCAACTTCTCGGAGGAGACACTGCACTGATGTTGAGCCAGTTCGTAGTTCAGTGATCTCCACAAAATAGAATGTGTTTGCAACCAGCAAAGAATTCTGAAAGTCTATTTTTGGTTTTCAGATAAACATGAAAATATTTCACAGATATAGTGTGTAATTAGTTCGTGTGTTTGTTTGGGGTTTTTTTTCTTACTAAGGTTTTATGCTTTGTTGTTTAAGAGCATTCAGGAAAAAAGTTTTCTGAGCATAATTATCCTGTGTGATACTGGCTTATTAATGCATTGTTTATATCCTGTACATTTCACTGCTAGCACTCCATTTGTGCACTTTTCCTCTTTTATTCTGAAATATTTGTAGTTCAGGCTTACCTGGGTATCCTGGTTATTAGATATTCTCTCTCTCTCTCTCTCTCTCTCTCTCTCTTCTCTCTCTCTCTCTCTCTCTCTCTCTCTCTGTTTTCTCACACATGTTTATACAGAAACACATAGACACAGAAACATTCATGTACACACACACACGGACACACACTCGCATGCACACACATATGTATGAAAGTTAACTCTGACACATACAGACTCTCTCTCACACTCTCCTCTCTCTCTCTCTCTCTCTCTCTCTCTCTCTCTCTCTCTGTTTTTCTCTCAGTATACTCAGAAATGCATACATACAGACATACATATGCACACACACACACGCAGACACATGCACTTGCATTTTTATGAATGTTCACTCCGACACCTACAAGCTAATGCTATGACAAACAAGCTTTCATCCTCAGAAGCATATGACCATGTTTTCATATTGGAGCTCAAAAAGTATGAACGTAAGTACTTTTTTTAGGATTGAATGTATTTGCAATGAATAGCGAAAAGCAGTGCATGCGCAAGATGTTTTCACAGTGGATTAGCTCTGTGCTAATTGTGAAGAGTGTGTTGGTTCCTGTGGTTAAGCAGGGCAACCAGGTAGCGGTGGGCACTCACAAGGGCCTGGTTCAGATCTGGGACGTGTCCGTCACCAAGAAGCTGACCACGCTGGAGGGGCATGGAGCACGAGTAGGTCAGTGCCTGGCTCACGCGTCTGTCCTGAGAAAGTGTCGTGGGTGCGTCCAGGGGAGTAATTTCATAGCTGTTGGGATACAGGCTGTATCATCAGCATTGCCATATAGAGAGAGAGATACTTGTGGGCTGTGAAGAGGAGGGGGCAGCAAGGTGATAAATGAAGGAAGAATGCAGGGGGGTGGAGGGGATTGCTGCATAAACTATGTGTGTGGTGTTCGGGTGCTGATAGGCAACAATAAAAATTTTCATTTATGTCATACTGAGAGCTGAAAGACAACAGTCAAGATGCACATTTTGTGTCATATCAGCGTTATTCACCATACACTCAGAAGAATTGGTGGGGGTGGGAGTGAATTGCTGCACAAATTATATGTGTAGAGTTTGGATGCTGATAGATTGTAATAAACATTTTCATCGATTAGTCATATGAAGTGCTGATAGATGACAGTCGGAATTTATCACTTGTGTCATATCAGTGTTATTCACCTTACACCAGTCCATTTATTCAAAGGGTCTGTGGTATGCTTTTTAATCTTGGACAGAAAACACTTTAAGGCTACGTTAATCATCAGTGTGTTCTGCTAATGGATTATGGCAGAACCAGAAAGGTGTGGAACTCTTAGAAAATATGTCTAGTGATCTTTCTGCTGTACATGGAATGGGCTCTTCTGCAGTACAGGAAATGTTACTGTAATTTAGTAAGAACAAAAATTCTCTGTCGGCCTGTCTCTCCCTCCTTGCTCTTCCCTCCCCTAATCCCCTCCTTCCCCTCTTACCCAGTCACACACACGTACACCACTCAATTCAGTAAGATGTTAAGGTGTGTTTTTCATAAGTGTGTAATGGTTTAGAGATACATTATTTATGTGTCCTTTTTCAGGTGCTTTAGCATGGAATGGCGACATATTATCCTCAGGGAGTCGAGATCGCTTGATCCTGCAGCGAGATGTTCGAACACCTTCCATAGCTCCAGAGAGGAAGTTGGCAGGGCACAAACAAGAAGTGAGTGCAGTTGTTTGTTGTTTGTTGACTACATTCACTGGACTCTAATAGCATCCAGGCTTCAGCTGATTTGATTCGCTATTTTAAGGAGGCATATTCTCCTACAGCTTGATTGGTTTGCTAGAGGATGTTCACAGTATTGAGCATGTATGGTCACAGACGGGGAGGGGGAGGGGGGGGGGGGGATAATATGTATATAGATTGTGGACATTTCTCAACAAAGCATTATTAGAGGGGTGGGGGAGAGAAGAGTTTAGACTACATGTTTAGGATAAACCAGTCAACTTAAGTAACTAAAAAAAGTTATAAGCATTTCATTGTGCCAATATTTATTGCACAGTAAAGATTTGTGTAATCCAGACATCTGTGGATTGGATTATGTATTAATTTATTTGAATAATACATCATTTATATTATGTAGAAGAGAAATCTTAAGTGTGAAAAAAGAAAGCGCACAGCATGGGTTGATGAATTGGGATTTGGGGGGGGGGGGCATTGTTTGTTTGTTTGTCAGAAAGATTTTAAACAGTGTTTGTTGTGAAAGGTTTTAAAGAACCAATTTCTTACAAGAACAGATGGTGACAGATCTATTGTGACTGCTTATTGAAGACAAGCACTGATGCTGTCTGTGTTTTTCCCCTGTCAGGTGTGTGGACTGAAATGGTCCCCAGACCACCAGCACCTAGCCTCTGGTGGTAACGACAACAAGTTGTTCGTGTGGAACCTGACCAGCACAGGTCCTGTGCAGACCTACACCGACCACCAGGCTGCTGTCAAGGCCATCGCCTGGTCCCCACACCAGCATGGCTTGCTGGCCTCTGGGGGTGGCACCGCTGACCGCTGCGTCCGCTTCTGGAACACCCTGACTGGCCAGCCTCTCCAGTGTGTGGACACAGGATCTCAAGTGTGTAACCTGGCCTGGTCCAAGCACTCCAACGAGCTGGTGAGTGGGGAGCCTGCTCGCTTGATGAACTCCACAGAGACTGAGAACAGTTGTGGGTCGTTGTTATTACTGTGATATCTGAGATGAGATCATCGTCGCACACATAACCTGCACATTTCAAACACTCGCTTGCTGGTTCTTTCATTTTCATCCGTTGGTCTTCTTTGATGTGTTTTAGATAAAAATATGAAACAGTATTGATATTTTCATAACAGTATTGTTTCATTTAGATCAAGCATAACTAATGATGAAATGACCTGTGTAGATATTTAGTGGCTGTACAATGCTGTGCTATACAACACCCTGTAAAAAGAAATATCACTTTGTGCTAAAATTAAATAGACTCGTCATCTCTCTTGGTGTAAGATTTTAATCATAGTTCAGAAAAGGTAAAATCCTACAGATATACACAAATATCCAGAGCATTCTCTCAATTCAAGATTTCAGAGTTCATTGTACTTACTTTTGAAATGTTCAAACAGACATTTTATAAGTGCTACTTATAAATTTCTGCTATTTTTTTTATAAGTTACACCATTCCAAAAAAGTGTGAAAGGTATGCTTACCTTAGAAAATCACAACAATCAGCAATTAGTAAGATGATTTTGACCCTCAAAGTAATGTTCATGTTTATCATATATAATCGTGTTCAGGGTTGGATCGTTCTTCTACCCCAAGTTTCATTACCTCTGGAAATGACCATTGCCTTCATTCCACCATCTTGTTAAGGAACAGCGCCAGCTCTGACCTGCCTGAAGATAAAGCTGTCAGGGTAAATAATTAGTCAACTTTAGTTCAACAGAAAATATCAATGTACAGGTAAGTGGTCAGCCTATTGACCCCTGGAGTTTTATTCAAATGAAGCTCATGCATGTTTTTGCAGAAAGTTTTGTGATCTGCCTATGCTGTGACTTCAGAATGGTGCAGTTTGTTAGGAGGGGGGATGGGCATCAGAGTTAAAACTTCGGCTCACCATCTTTGAGTTACAGATTACTTAGATTGCTGTACTAAAAACAAAACGAATCTGTAAACATGGATCAGTTCCGTGGTAAATTTGATTATGGATACATTGAATGCTCACGTGCAGACCAGTGCAGACATCTATGAGTTTGTGTTTCAGGTGAGCACGCATGGCTACTCACAGAACCAGATCTTGTTATGGAAATATCCCTCGCTTGTACAGATAGCCAAGCTGACAGGTCATTCCTACAGAGTTCTGTATCTAGTAAGTCTTGCATGTTTTGCTGTTGTAAAAATGTTTCGTTGCTTTGTGATTACGGGGAAACTCTTTTAAAGTTCATTGAATGAATTCTTTTTTGTGATTCCATGACAAAATTAGGCATGATGAATCGTAATTTTTTTTTTCATGCCCCAATGCCAGTTTTTAAAAAAAAAAAGAAAAAGGAAAATCAGCATCAGCAAGTTCTGTGAAATCAGACCTAAAAATTTGATGCAGTTGAAATCCGTTGGTTTCTTGGATACTGAAGTTCATGAAAACTGCTGAGAAACGGTAGTCTTGAGCAAAGAAACTTGTCAGATCTGCTGAATAAGCTTTATGTCACAGGTTAGCTGCAGTGCGAAATGCAGCTCATCTTCACAGAAGTTGTTTGTTCACATTGGTTAGTTCAGATTGATTGGTTGTTTCTCAGTTCCTTTTCCTTGTCTGCTCATTGACCTTTGCAAGGTTCATAGCATTTGGGAAAGTTTGGAGAAAATAGATGTTATTTTCCAGGCCCTGGAAAGACTTTGAAATATAAGAAAACATGAATATGGTTTGTGAATTTGGATTTATGTCACCAATATTATATTATAAGAAATCCACTTCGAAAAAAAACGGGGACCATGAAATTTTAACATGTAAGAGGAAATAACTATAAAATAAAATAAATGCGATCGGATGAACCGCAGCGAATTGAGCAGAAACGAACTCTCGATTTCTAGCATAATGCAAGTTACTTCCCTTGGAATATCCGGGTCTCTCCAAGAAATCAAAATGCCGGGCCAGTGCGTTTTCAGCGAGCTTTGGCTCGAAAATCCGTGTTATAAACGATGGCTGCGGAAAAATGCTGGCAACAAGCGGTCTGCGTACTGTGCAGCATGCAGAAAAAACATTGATATAGGATCGATGGGTGAAGGAGCCTTCATCAGCCATAATGGCGGTAAGTTAATACAGTGTTCATCGCGCAGGATCACAGGTCACATTCTCTTGGCCACAGGAAGAAAAATGAGACGAAAACGGAAAATGATTTTTGGTGAAACTTTTGTTTCAGTAGTTAGCCAAGCTATCCAAACGCTCTCCCACCAGCCATACCTCAACCTTGTTTTTGTTTTTTTTTACGTTGTTCAGGTTGACGTTTTTGCCCATTGAAAAAAGATTTCAGCTTTAGGGCCATTTAAAGGTCTTTGAAAAATCCAGAAAGTGGTTTGGAAAGTTTGGGAATCTTGGGATGCTCTTAGGCTATGAACCCTGCTTTACTCTCCAGGAAATGATGCAGCTCATCTCGCTCAAGGTTAATTTATTGACGGGGCTGCTTTTCTTTTCCTACATAATTCTTTTCATGTTCTCTTGATCAAATGTTTTGGTGCTCAGATCTCGCATGTCTGATGAGTTTGTTCTGTGACGTAACATCTCTTGTATTCAGCTTTTGCAACATGTTTCATGCTCACCTGCTATTAACCCGTGTCCATCAGAGGCAACTTTTTCTCAGTCCAGCCTCTGGACCCTTCGAGTGTGCTGGCCAGTTTCAGGTTTCCATCCTGAAAGGGTTTCCTGTAAAGGAGTCGTTTATTTATTGAGTGGTTATGTACTGTATATGATTGGACATGGAAGCAAGTTCCCATGAAACAATACAAATAATTCAACTTCTGAAACAAAAGCAACCCCATTGCTTGAAATTTGGTAGTGAAAAGAACATTGTTGTTTCAAGAGTTACCATTGTTAAGGAGTGGTTTTAATGCATAACATGTGCTTATAGAATGTAGATAAATCGCTTTCCTTTCATTAGCAGAACAACAGTTCTTAATTTGATTTCAAATATAAAAGCTATATGATTTTGTGAACCATGTCAGCTACAAAATATGCCAAGTTTGTTGAAATATGAATCATAATCTACAGATTCTTTAAGTGTAACAGACTACTCTACTAGGATGAAACAGCCAAATGAGTTAAGAAAGAAAGTAAGAATGAATGGGAAACAAGCCAACCATTGAAAAGAATATAATCTTGCTAACACAAGTGAAATTGATTTACAGCAACATTGTCATCGTACTGAAATGGGGCTGTCAGTGATGCCACCATTTCAACACATCACTAGCATTTTTTATGTTCTTACAACCACCACAATTGATAAAGTGCAGACTTGTGAATCATATGAAATTTGAATCTAAAATAGAGTTTCAGAGTTCATGTGCTGTATTATGTTAATTTGTTATTGTGTCTGATGCAAAAACTGTGGTGAGACAAATTCCGTTAATTAGCCTACATATGGTTTGGCTCCTTCAATCTGGGTCTGCGATTTGAATAAGTCAGCTCTGTTCATAACCCAAAATAACTACAGACAAGTATTAAATCTTAATTAAAAAATGACTTTTCAAACGCAGTCTTTTCAATCTTGCCTTCTACAGTGTCCTCAGATAAATCTTTGATAGAATCTTTGTCAGATTGCAGTTTCGCTCACTTGAATCGATGTGGCTTCATCACAAATTTTCAGTTGGTGACTGACTGATTTTCAACCCAGCCAGTTCTTTTGTTGAGTTCAATCTCAACAATGTTAGCAATAAACAAATATGCTTTTGCATGAAAGTTCTCATGAAACACTCCTTTAACTTTGTCGCTAGTTATTTTTCTGAATAAATCTGCTTATCATGTTAAAGTCATGCTGGTGGTGGTGCTGCCTCTGCTCAACAGAACTTCAGCATCCGTGATTTGCAATCACAGAATTTCTGTTCTTCGAAAAAAATTGCCCAGTCAGTTAATTCTCACTTGAAAAGCAAGGTTATTTCCAGTTGAAATGTTGCTGAATCATCAGTTTCAGTGAAGTAGATCCCTGAACTGTGTGACTAGTACACAACTTGTGTTTCATGTTTGAATAAGGTCATGCATGCACTACACGCAAACATGTGTCCTGACTGACAGGGTAGGCTTTGCACGGATGCGTTTCTAGACTGATGATTGTTATGAGCAGTGATTGATAATCACAAAGTCAGTCTGAGTGAGCATTCCTTCAAAAACAACAAAATGTTGGTGACAGAGTGTTTTTCTGTGTGTCAGGCCATGTCTCCAGACGGGGAAGCCATAGTCACAGGGGCTGGGGACGAGACACTTCGATTCTGGAATGTGTTCAGCAAAACAAGATCTACCAAAGTAAGTAGGCATCCTGGTTTTCAAGGTGTGGTGCATCAGTATCATAGCAAGTGTCATTCAGTTTGTGTGCTTAGAAGTATCGGTTCCATTCTCAGTGGCTTACATGTTTAGAAAAACTTCATTTCAAAATACTCTTTCTAGATTGTCATATTTCATTTCACAGCGGTCTGTGTTTTTAAAATAACAGAAAATCTATTCTTGTACTCATCAGTGGACCCCTTTTTTTTTTATGTGTCCAGTTCATGCACATACTAATTTCTTTTTCTACAGAATTATGACTTTTCATTTGTCTTCTCTTTGTTTCAGGAGTCAAAATCAGTTTTGAATCTCTTCACCCGGATCCGATAGTGGCAGCAAAGTTCAGTGATAGGGTGTGGTTGACTGGTGAAGCAAGAAATTGTGGCCATGCATGTGCAGAAACTTCTGAATGGGCGCATGTGAAAAAAATGTATAATTGAGTGTGTATGTAGGGTGGTGTGCAATGAGAAAGGTAAGTGTTTGTGAGATAACATAATGAATGCAAAGTGCGAGTATGGTTAGCAGATATAAATGTGTATATGCAGAAAAGTGTAACAGAAGGGATGAGTTTGTAAGAAGTGTAGCAGCATGCACATGGGGCACATCATAGTATGGGTATGAAGATGTGAAAGTACAAGGGGAACAAAACAAACATCCAAACACACAAATCTCACTGTGTGTGAGAGAGACTTTGAGTGACAGCGAGTTCAAGAAATGGAATTGTGACTGTGAAATGGGCATGCTGACCTGTGATCTTCCAAGAATGAGCGAGTGCCGGAGGTACATGCGTGGAACGGATGCAAGCAGTTGTTGAATTGTGGGTTTGCTGTTAAACCCTCATGAATCAAAGAGTGCAATAAAGGGGGGAGAGTGGTGGACTCCTCCACCCGGGGAGAAGTAAACTGTCTTCATTATGCTTGAAATGGAACAATTTTATTTGTGGTGGAGAACACAGTGGACATGTTGGAGGTTGGAACTGTCCTTCATGTCAAAAAACGACTCTTCTGTCTTCTTGGAGCTGTACTTCATGCACGTGGCGATAGGAACTTGGATTCAGTTGACCGTTCCTTCTTCAGGTTGACACTGGAGCTGTTTTTCATCTCTTTAGAGACGGGGCTTTTCCTCCTGCATGCTGTTCAAGGAACAAATCCAGACTGTGTTAAAAACATCTATGTGATGCTTCTCTGAATGTTTATGTGTACAACCCACCTGTCACAGTAAGCAGCAAAACATCAACAGATTGGCTGTGGCACCAGTTCGTAGAGCTTGTGTTGCCGATTTTCTTTTGTTTTTAGTTCTATTTCTGAGGAACAGTTGGTTAAAAGAAAAGAGTGCCATTGTTGTCAGATTGATTCAGCTTATGGCACTTTGTGTGTGTGTGTGTGTGTGTGTGTGTGTGTGTATGTTGCTAAGTTCAGTAGGATTGCTGAGTTTTGGATTGATTTTATTTTGTTGTTAATTATACATCTGTACTGCCCCAGATTGTATGTCTGTGGTATATATGTTGATTTGTATATATGGAAATAAGTGGCAGTATATTTTTTGACAAGGATTTTTGTTTTTTGTAGAGTCACAGCTTTTATTGATATTGAATCAGACACAAAGCCTTTGTAAGATATAATAGGTCAGATTTGAATCTGAAGAAAGTGAAATACTTGTCTTGATCATGAAATGGGTGGTAATGGAACAGTTGGTATTACATGTCTTCCAGATCGTTGTTTTGCAGACTGGAACTGTCTGAAGAAATAGTTTGTAATGGGCTAGAATTGACTCCTGCTGGACAGGATGAACTGGTTATATCAACACCGCAGTTTGTCCTTCCTTGGAAGTCGCAGGAGCCAATCCTTCTCAGTAGGTCTTGATGCACAAAGGATGGCTAGGGATCATAGACAGTAGTGGGTTCTGAAAGTGATGCTAAGGCTCATGATAATAATAATAATAATAATAATGAATACTTATATAGCGCCTATTCTCAGCTAGAGACCAAGCTCTAAGCGCTTTACATTCCACACTCGTTTACACAACGGGCTGCCTACCTGGATAGTGCCGACTGAAGAGCTGCCAGCTGGCGCTTCATTCAGTCGTTTCCCGTGTCATCCAGTCAATATCGTTCAATATCGTTCACTCAGTTTCTTTACTTCCTTCATTCTTTCCATTTCTTACGCAGGGTGCATGCTGTGTGTAACGTGTCATCCATACCAACGGCCCAGGCATTCATTTAACTGCATGCAAACCATCTCAGACTTGAAAAGATGAAGTGTACAGGTACAAGTTGTGGCAGTGGGATCACACTAGTACAGTTGTAGCACAATTAAGGGTAGAAAGAAAAAAAAAGGGGAGGGGGGGGGGATTTTGAAATTGCAGGAGACGAACTATTTTAGGTCAAAGAATCTTATGGCTTTTGACCCTTACTTAAACAAATCATACACTTACTATGCTGCTTTGAAAGTTTAAGTTTCCTTCTTTTGGTCCTAGTGTAAATGGGGTGGTTGACAGTGATTTCGGAAAATTCTGAAACTGTGTCTTCACAAAAAGAATGTCCTGATCTCTCTCTCTCTCTCTCTCTCTCTCTCTCTCTCTCTCTCTCTCTTGGATTGGCAAGAGTTATTCAGTATATAATGCTGCACTCCGTATCATAGAAGAAGAAAAACTAAAACATTTTCTGTTTATTTAAGGTAACTGGTTAGCAATTATATGACCAGAACATATGTTAATATTTCCAGCTGTTGCTTATGGGTACATTAGCTTTAGTATGTGATATAGAGACAAAGAGAAATTAAAATGCAAAACATGTCTTTAAGAGAACAGAGGTGTGTTGTTTTTTTTATTAAAAAAATTACTATACAGCATTATAAAAAAAAAGTTTTGTTTTGTAATTTATTTGTTCTTTTGCATGGTGATACAGTAATTTTTCTTTCAATTTTGTTTCAGTTTTTGCCTACATTCCCCCCAGTTGGAAACAAAAAAGAAGCTTTTGAAATGTCCTTTGAGGGAATTTTATGTGGGTTCTCCCCTTACTGCCTCCCATCCCTGTGTAGTTTGGCTGTTGAGAGTGACTCAAAAGGCTTGACCCTTGATCTGTTTTTGATGTGGAGTGTAGTCCAGAAACAAATAGCAGTCCTGAGCATGTCTATTACAATGCCAGGTGTGACAGAACATCAGTGTCAAAGTTGTGCTGTGTTGTATAGCGAACAGAAGTGAAGATTCTTTTAAAACAAAATTTACCCATTGTCACTTACTTATCCTATTTTTTTTTCTTTTTTTAATTGCAGTCAGTTATTGTTATTATACAGTGTAAGGGAAATTGGAATCAATTTTCAGTTTCTCAGGATCTAAGAAAATAAAGTTACTTTTATTTTGTGTATGTGTCTTCATCAGTTTGTGATTTGCCAAGATTTTTGTGGTTTGGTTTATGTGGTGTTCTTTTTTGTTTTGTTTTTGTTTTTTGGTTGTTTTTTTTGTTTTTGTTTTTTTTTTTTTTATGGAGGGGAGTAGTTTTTGTTTTGTTTTTGTGCAAAATAGATTAACACGGTTATTAACACGGTTTTGATGTATCTTTGGCAGGGTCCATAAAGGTCGTGGAAATCATCAGAAGTTACAGAATTTGAAGTTAATTTTTTTTTTTTTTTGCTGTACTGGATAGTTATGAAATTATGGTCAGAATCATGGGAAAGTCATGAAATTTAAGATAAAGCCTTCATGAAATGCAAATGCTCTTTGTTTGCCAGTATCTAAAAATCAGGTGAATATTCAGCCCATTACAAGCATCACTTAAGCAGCCATTTTGATAGCTGTAGGAGTACATTTTGCAAGTGAAAATAGCTCATTTGGAGTCAAGAAAATTTCGAGAAATGGCAAGGAAAATTCATGGAATTTTGAACTTGCCATCTTGTGTGGACCATGCTTAATTGGACTGTCTGATTCATTTGCACAATTTATAGTGATATTGCAGATGATGTTGTTAATCCTGTCATGACTGAAAGGTATATTTCTCTTTTCTTCTTTGTCTTCAATTTTACATTAAAATCTTTTTCTTTCTTTTAATGGAACTAGAATATTTGTGTTTGTGTTTGTTTCTTGCTAAGTATGAAATTTGTCATGCAGAAGGAAATCTGTAAAGTTTTATTCTCTCAAAAAAGAAAAGGAAATCTCTGAAACAAGGCTTTTTTAAAAGCTGTTTTGTTTTTATTAGATACATGTTTGGAAAAAAACAAAAAAATAAACCTTAGTGGTCTTCATTTTATCTTTTTTTTATTATTGTATCCTTTTCTTTAAAGTCCTCTTTAAATTTTCTTTAAGAGTCATCTTAAAATACAAGTTGAAAAGTGAGAGGGGATGTATGTGGTGGGGGGTTGGTGGTGATACAACTTTGCAATAACAATGTGAAAAAGGCATGAGGAGTTTAGGTTTCAGAAGTGAATTTTCTTAGTTTTAAAAAGAAGCAGATCTCCATGGGTGGATTTGTAAAGGTATGTGCCAGGTACTGAGCTAAACATTTCAGAAGAGAGTGGGTTTGTTTTTTTTTCAGGATTGTGAATATATCTGTGAATTTTGGGTGATGCATTGCATGAATGAATGTGCTGTGCAGTATGGTTCCCATATTGGCAGGGCTGCCAGTTACTAGTATTTCTCCAGAGCGTAGGCACGGTAAGCTGCGTTTCTATAGCTCCAAGGAGGAGGTTATGTTTTCACCTCTGTCTGTTGGCTGGTTGGTTTGTCTGTCTCTCTGCAAGACTGTTCAGAAAGTACAGAAGCAGTTTCAGTCAAACTTGTGAAATGTGTTTGAAAAATTGTTGTTTACAAGATTCCGCCAAAAAAATGTAGGCAAACGCATCACAAGATAAAACATGATGCGTTTCGACCTCTTAGGTCTTCTTCAGGCAAGATACACAACTCTCAGGACAATGAAATTGAATGAGCAATCACTGATCTTTTCAAATTCGTTTAGATTTCCGCCAGCAGTCGCCTCACTCTGCAACTTGTGGAATATGGTTCAAGGAGGAATCCATTAGATGTTGGTGCACGTTAGAATCCAACAGTGGATCCAGGAAGCATTGAACAAGATTATTGCAGATGACAGAAAAACTGCAGAACCAATTCTGACAAAACTTCGTGAGAAGACTGAATGTGGCCTGAGCATGAGCCCATATGTTGGTACAGATCTGGATCTAATGTTGGATCCTGGATGTGTTCAGCAAGATTATTGGGAATTCCCACAGAACTTGAACATAATGAAGTTAGAAGTATGTTGAATGTCTTTTGAGAGAAAAATAGTGACTTTTTTTTCTCTTTTGTAATGTCCTTTTTGAAAGTACAAGGGAAACGACATATACGGTCTATTCTGTTAATTCCCCTGATCATTGGGAAAAAAAATTGAAAAGAGAATTTGGTTTTTATTAGCAAAATAACTCGGAAAGCCAGATCCAGGATTAGATATATTTGGGTTTAGGTATGCACTCTTCCCAAATCCCCTTCTAGGTACAAAATATTTGAAAGAAACTTGAAGCACAGACTGGAGTTTGAGGCAAGATCACTTTTGGAGGAGCAATACCTTACGGTTTCTCACCAGAGGGTGCTTAGATAGGAGTAACTTTCAGTTTGTTAGGTTAACACAGTGATACAGAGTTAACTGCTGCAGACTATACCGTTTGAATTTGTTATATCTGCCTGAAAATGCTGATCAAGTGGTGTTTTCAAATGCAGTGAACAACTGGGATTCATTTTCCCAGGCTGGAATTATTTGTTGGAACAATGGACTGGTGAGTTTCAGTCAAAGACAAACGGGTTCCCAGACTACATACAGTAGACATATTTCATTCAAAGGGGAGAAAAAGTGTTGTGCTACACGGTGTAGCTGCTTTCTATTGAAATAGTGACTAGTCTCAACATGCATTGTTTGGTTAAAGCCCTTGAAAATGCACTGCCTGGGTTTTCAGTCCGCAGGTGGAATATTACTTTGAAAAGAAATGTCATCACATGAGTGGATAGTCCAAGGTACAGCTGTAAAGGGGTGTAACAGCCAGATTGAGAGTTTAAATGAAGAGGTCAGTGAAACTAAGGTGTAGCAGTGAGGTCGATGGTATGTCATGGTGATGGAATGAGAAAAGGCAGTTGACAGTGCAGCGGAAGGTCTGAACAACCACCAACACACCTGCAAAACTGGATCTTAACAGGTGGAAAGTCTTTGTTTGGTAGATGGTATTTTGTTTTGTTTTGTTTTTAAGTTTTGTTGTTGACTGAAGATGATGGCTTGTAGGTGCTGGAATTTGGGTGGAAAGCCTTCTGCTGATTGGCTGTCATCTGGACAGTCACTGTGAATAAATCATCATGACTTATTCTGTTGAGTTGTGTGTCTTTGTCATGTCTTTACTTTTTCGCCCAGGCATAGTCACACACACACACACACACACACACACACACACACACACACACACACACCTTTTTCTCTCTGTGTGTCTGTCAGAAGGCAAGCTCTGTGTCAGAAAGTGAAAGCAGCAAAGTTGTACTTTGATTTGAATGAACAATTGTTGTTTCACTACACTTACAACCAATGTCCATTAAAAAAATTGGGCAATGCTAAAGAATAAATGGCTGTATAAGACGAGATTAACAAACAGGCTGGAAAAATGTGTAAGAACAGCTAATGTAAGTAAATGGCAAAATCATGTAGCTAGCAGACATAGTGGACAAAAATCATGGTGAATCACACTTCAGATACCAATGAGAAGTGAGAGGTTTAGTATCTGAAGTGATGGAAATGCTCAACAGCCGACTAAAAGGTCAAGGTTTTAAACCCTTGCAACAACTGGTGGGCAGAGTGGTGGAGCAGGATTTTTTCTGTCTCTGTCAGTGTTACATGCAGGCTTACTAGTGGGTGATGCATTCACATTTACTTGCAGCAGATCACTGATAGGTTTGTTAAGAAACCTGTGATCTATGCCTGTGTTTGGTGAGTCATTGATACTTGACCATACACAGCATGCACCAGGATACAAGGAAGAAAGCTGAGGATGGAGGGCACTACCACATTTCCATATTGTCCACTAAATGCATGCTGTGATGAACTCTTGGCAACAAGGCTGTTGTCCATGAGACCTGGTAATGGAATGTTCATCATCCTCGGACCCGTTGTCTGGCTGTTGTAGGGGTACCACAGATGATCAGACAATCAGCTTTCTCCATTTGTCCCTGTCTTCCAATACTCTAATCCTTTAGTCGCTTGATTCAAGTGTGTTTATTCAGAGATGTTGTCTTCCCATGTTTTTCTCTATCTGCCTCATTTCTCCGTCTTTGCACTGTGCCTTGCAGGAATGTGTTTGCAAACCTCGATCATAAGAAGTGCACATAGCATTTTAACTGCTCTTCTTTTTTGTGGTCGGGTCACTATGAGGCCCAATGGACTGTCTCATTCTGAGTTTCACTTCTGTGACGTGATCTTTGTATGAGACGCCAAGGAGCTTTTGGTAGAATTTCATTCTAGTATATATCTTCCAATGTCAGCAGTTGAGATCCATGACTCGTAGGCATCAAGAAATATGCATACAAAAATACTGAGACCATGAATCATTAGAGTGGCCTCTAAACTGTAGTATGGTCTGTTAAGTGGGTGCAATTTTCTTGTTCCAAATGATGGGAGTCTTGCCAGCACAACTGCGGTTTGTGCAGTCCTGTGGGGTTTTTCAGGCTTGGATCCATCATCTGTTGCAAGTGCATCTATGTATTTGAAGCTGAATGATTTCCAGCTTTTCACCACTTACCTTGATGTCATTGCTGATGCCGTTGATGTTGCTGGTCAACAGTTCCATTTTCTGTGCATCTACTTGCATACCATAGGACTTAGAAGCCTTGTCAAGGCGCTCCACTTAATGGTTAGTTTCTCTTCTTTTTCTACTAGGTCATGCATATTGTTAACAAACTGCAAATTAGTAATCATCCTGCCTCCAGTACAGACTGTTTCTCCATGTTTTTGCAGTGTCTTTTATCATTCTATCCAAGCAGATGTTCAGATAGGTGAGGTAACGGCCTTATCTTGCTCCGACTGTGGTTCTAAGCCAGTCGGCAGTGGTATCTCTCTATCTGTATATGAAAAATACCTTCTTTGTTATTACTATTCTTTGTATATGCATAGATAGATAAATGTAGTGCGAGAACTAACATTCACTTTAATGTATGCATTATGTACACACACAGAATAAGAGATGCCCCAAAATTCATATCAACGTAGACCTTTTCCGCTAAAGGAATTCCAGATTGCCACTTCATGCCTCCCTTTTCACTTCTATCTTCTATTCTAATTACCATTTGTGCCCCCTTTTACTTCTTCGCTGGATTCTTTCTTCTTTTTCTGGTACGCAGGCTGATACTCCTGCGACACTGCTGTATAGACAGGCAGTGATTTTGTGTGTATGCCGTTTTTCATCCCGCCATTAAGGCAGCCATACTCCATCTTCGGGAAGGTGCATGCTATGTGTACGTGTTCATACCAACGGCCAACTGGCTTCTCTTCGAAAGTTGGGATGGGATTTCTGTGTGCAAGATGTTGTGCGGCGTTCACACACGGAACTCGGTTTATAGTCATTCGAAGACTGTATGGATGGAGTCAGAACATGTTAACCCCGAGGAAAAATCCCCTGTACGAAATTCGAACCGCAACCAGGATCACGATCCGCGCTCTACCAACTGAGCATTCCGCCCGCCTGGATTCACGATTACTATCATGCTGTCTTTCATCTCTATCTCCCAGAATTCCAGATCACCATTATGTACATCCGCTTGATAGAAAGACTGTTGTAGGCCATTGTCAATAAAAACGTATCTGAACCTTCTCTCTCTTCTCTCTCTCTCTCTCTCTCTCTCTCTCTCTCTCTCTCTCTCTCTCCCTCTCTCTCACACACTTATACACACACACACTCACACGTACGCACACACACACACACACTCAGAGACAGAGAGAGAGAGGGGGGAGGGAGGGAGAGTCGCACACATACTCTATTCATCCTTTCGCAATCTGGTTTCCTCATGTTTTCCATTTAACCTCTCTCTCTCTCTCTCTCTCTGTATATGCATGTATGCTCGGTCATGCGCTGTTGGGTAATTGTATAAGTATGTATAAAGCCTATGTATGTGATGTTTGTTTCTATCTACCTACTTGTCTGTCTATCTATCCATCTATCTATCTGTCTATGCACTCTCTCTCTCTCTCTCTCTCTCTCTCTCTCTCTCTCTCTCCTCTATGTATATATATATATATATATTATGTATATAATGACAGTAAACCATCAATGTGTCAGCTCTCTCTCACTCTCTCTCTCTGTCACGCACACACACACACACACATACACACACGCGCGCACACACACGCACACACACACACACATGCACACACACAAACTCTCGCGCATGCCTCTGTGTGCATGCGCACACACACGCACACACACACGCGCGCACAATTAATTGAGGTTTGTTATTGTTGCTGCTGCTGTTGTTGCTATATGATCATGATAATAGTAGTCATAGTGTTGTCATAAGTAGTAGTAGTAATTGTTTATTATTATTGTTGTTGTTGTGGCAGCAGCAGTAGCAGTTGTAGTAATAGCAGTTGTAGTAGTAGTAGTAGCAGAAGTAATAGTAGTATCCGATTGATTGTAGTTCAGTACTGAGGAGCACTTATAGATTGACGGCATGGGGTAGAAGGAGGTGATGGGGTGCGGGGTCAGAGAGAGTCAAGACTCATTTAAGACAAAATTGGTACTCGAGGGGAAAGAGAGAGAGAGGTTCAGGGTGGTGATGAGACGAGGTGGAGAGAAACTAACAATACAAATCATACCTGAGTTCATGAACACACACACACACACATACACACACACACACACACACATGTGCGCATGTACACACAGAAATCGAAGGGATAAGGGAGCATGGAGGAGAGAAACTAATAAGATAAACACACATGCATGTATTCACACACACACACAGACACACGCACACACCAGTGTGCGTCACATATATAGTTGCGCACTCACACATGCGTACTCATTCACAACACAAACTCAGTTTTCATAGAACATATAAATAAACTAATAACAAAAGACAAACACAAAGTAGCAATAAATGACCACGAAAAACGCACACAACACACACTCAGTATCCGTAGAGCGTATAAATAAATTAATGCCCTACCTCCCTGACTTCCAGATTACCATTTGATGTCTATCTCCCTGAATTCTAGATTATCATGGTGCCTTTCTTCTACCTCCTTTCTCTTCCAGTACTGCACATTACCATTTGATGACTGCCAGGCTTCTTCTGATTCCATGAACTCCAGATTATCATTGAATGTCTACCTTCCGTCCTGTACCTTCCTTACTTAATTCCTGACTTCCATTTGATGCCTTTCTTCCATCATCTCTCTGCCTGAATTTCAAATTACCATTTGTTGCCCCCCATCTCCCTAAATTCCAGAGCATCATTTGTTTCTTCCCTTTCATCTTCCGTTTACCTGAATTCCAGATAACCACCTTTTGCTCACATTTGTCTCCCAGAATTCTAGATTACCATTTGTTGCCTCTGCTTATTCTTCCATCTTCTATACCCCTTCACTATGTTGTGCAAGACTAGCATTCCTTCCTCTGTGTCCATACATCACACCTTTGTGTTCCACAGCAATGTCGCTCTCACAGACCAGTACCACGACACTGACGACATTTCATGCAGAAAAAAAATGCATGTGTTTCTGTTTTGGTTGACTTTGACATGTAGGCAAGCACACATCGGGAAGACTTAAATGTTTTCCCCATCAACATGAAAATCGTTTATTTTCCCCATCAAAATGAGAATCGTTATGCAAGGAACTTGTTTACCAATGACTGAAGACACTACCAAACACTGCATTGCATAACAAATTTTATTATATACTACGCACAAAAAGTTAAGGATCGGTATGTGAAAACAGGTGCGTAATAAACTCGTTCGCTACTGTTATTTATTTCTTAGTCCAGCCATATTGTCATGAATTCTTGTTCAGCTGTAAGTGGGCGATGTTGTGTTAGTGCGAAAATTGCACGGGATTCTCTACTACTGAGCTGGGCCGCAAACGGAAAAGCGGAAACTTGCAAAAAATGACCTTGTTTTGGACCGTTCTGCCTGAACACATTGCACTTGCCAGATGGAAAAACCATTATGCACGTGCAAGCACTGCTGTTTATGTGTGAGATGCTGTTGCTCGCTTGGCTATATAAGAAGACATTCCACCAGTAGTACGCCTGATCTGACAATGCCTCCACGACGAAAATTAAGCGAGTTGGATAGGGGACGAGCTGTTGCATGGTTCCAAGATGGTGTACCCAAGCGAGAAGTGGCCAGGCGACTTCATGTGTCCATCTCGGTCATTGTCCGACTGATTCAACGCTTCACAGCCACTGGGATTGTCCATGAAAGACGCAGATCTGGTCGACCGAAGAAGACAACCCCACGTGACGATCGTCTCATTGAACGACAAGCCCTGCAGACAAGAACAGCCTCTTCCAGCATAATTCAAAGGCAGTTCAGGGTGGCTACTAACATCAACATCAGCCAGCAGACCATACGGAACCGCCTACATGGGTTTAATCTCCGTTCTCGTCGCCCAGCAGTACGGCCACGCTTAACTCCAGCCCATAGGGCAGTACGCCGCGCCTTCTGCGCAAGTCACGTGAGGTGGACACGTCAGCAATGGTCCCAGGTCCTGTTCAGTGATGAATCACGCTTCACCCTTCACCACAACGACGGCCGACTGAGGATCTGGAGGCGCCCAGGGCAACACTTTACTGACGCCACTGTCCAAGAAAAGGTGGCCTTTGGTGGAGGTTCTGTAATGGTCTGGGGGGCCTTCAGCCTTCACCACAGAACACCCTTGTATCATGTACAGGGTAACCTGACTGGCATCCGATACCGGGATGAGATCCTTCGACCGCTGGCTGTGCCTACACTGCAGCAGATGGGACCAATGGCTGTCTACCAGGATGACAATGCTCGCCCCCACAGGGCAAGGGTGGTCAACGACTTCCTGCAGCAGTCTGGAGTCAACAGAATGGAGTGGCCAGCATGCAGTCCCGATCTCAACCCGATTGAGAACCTCTGGGATGAGCTGGATCGCAAAGTGAGGAGCCACCCCCCTTCCAGGGATGCCCAACACCTCTACCAGATGCTGCAGGCTGAGTGGCAGGCGCTTCCACAGAGGATCTTCACCAACCTGGTCAACTCGATGAGGACTCGCTGCGTCGAGTGCCAGAACAGCCATGGTGGTTACACGCATTACTGAGCTTTTGGGAGCATCAGTATGCCCTGTCTTGTGATTTCACTGACTTTGGGAAATCAAATTTGGATACGTACCCACTTTAATCAAATGTACACACCAAACGATTGCTCGAGATTGAAGGCAATTGTGTATCGTTATCACTAAAGAATGGAATTAAATGTTGGCCAAACTTCAACGCATTGACTTTCTTATTTTGACAGTTATGAATGTTTGTGAAAGTGATCCTTAACTTTTTGTGTGTAGCTTATTAAAGGCTGCAGGACACCAGTGACATTGGGTTAGCAAGTTTGTTAGTACACTGGTGAGTTTGAAACTGCAGTGTTTTCTCAGCTGGGCAAGTGGTCTTCCTCAGTAAGGGCTGACACTGTGGAGACGATGCAGAATTTCTCATGGCCACCATACAAAGGTAAACATCTACAAAATATGTCCATATCATCCGTGCTCACGAAGGTGCACCCTGGGAGTTAGCAGAATTGGTGATCGTAACAATGATCTGATGAACCCCGCTTTGGTCTCTGTGTCAAACTATACTGACTGGACTTGGTAAGTATTAATACAAGTTTTTCAGTAAATATCTAATACACACCAGCTGATATGTAATGTCACACACACACATTGTACTCGTCTGGCTTCATTTATAGTGGCATACGAAATGGGGGGGAGGGATGGCAGACTGAGCTGGTAAGCTTTGCCTCAGAAAATATTACAGCAAGCCACTCGGACTTGTCACTGACAGAAGCGGTTGAAAAGCCCGTATGACTGGTCACGATGATCGATCGAAGTTAAAACAACAACAGGAGGTGCGAAGTGCAGGAGTACTGTTGTTCCTTATCCGAAGAGACAGAGTAAGACACAGAGATCGCTCTTCTTTCTTATCAAGGGACAGATCTCGGCTGAATTCTTGAATTTAAAAAAAAAAAACCGTTAACTGCTTTGACTGAGGACAGAATGTCAGAGGACACACACCTCCTAAACCCCAAATGTGGATGTGAAATTAGTGTTTTAGTCACTCCCACATGCCTTACGCTAGTGTTCTGCTCTTCCTGACACTTTCAACGCTGGTTTCTGGGTCGTCAGAAAAATCCATGACCTTCGAACTTGATCATCTAACTTTATGGACAAAACTCAGGAAGCTCCCGGTAGATTTAATTCCGGATGCAAAAATCGTCCAAAGACTCGATGCACTGATAGGGAAAAGCACCCTGGAACACAAACTAGCCACATATGGGGACATTGTGTATGCCACATGTAGAGACGCCTATGGAGCAAAACTACCCAAAGAGAAAACACCTCCAAAGAAATCCAGACGCCAAGAAAAGATGGACAAGATCAGGGTCCAAAAGAAAAACCTCAAGATGCAAATAAAGACCGCACTGCCAGCTGAAAAACAAGGCTTGGAAAAACTGTGGAAAGACCTGAAAGAAAAACACAGCGCCCTCAGCAAAGCGGAATCTGCGAGGAAGAGGAAGAGCAAAAAGAAGAAGACACAAGAGCGCTTCTTCAGAGACCCCTTCCAGTTTGCCAGAACACTGTTTGAGCAGCCAAAATCCGGGACCCTAAGTGTGGACAAAGGAGTTCTTGAGCAGCATCTGAGGAAAACATACTCTGACCCACAGAGCAAAGCACCACTCGACATTCAAGGTCTGGTGTGGCCAACCAACCCTGAGGAACAGTTCAATGGCAAGCCTCCAACGTTGGCGGAAATCAAGAAGGTGGTCGACAAAGCCAGAGCCAAATCATCACCAGGGCCAAACGGAATACCTTACCAGCTTTACAAGAAATGTCCCAAGGTGCTGGAGTGGCTCCACAGGCTGCTGCGATCGGAGAAACCAGAAGATCAGCGGCCAGTGGATGACGGCAGATGGTGTGCACATCCCCAAAGAGCAAAACTCAAGTGACATCAGCCAGTTCAGGCCAATATCACTACTGAACGTCGAAGGGAAAATCTTCTTCTCTGTCATGGCAGCAAGGCTGACCAAGTACCTGATGGAAAACAAGTACTTGGATGTGTCAGTCCGGAAAGGTGGCATCCCAGGCGTGGCTGGCTGTGTAGAACACGCCACAATGATCTGGGACGCAATCCAAAAAGCAAAAACAGAAAAGAGAGACCTGGACGTAGTGTGGCTTGATCTGGCAAACGCATATGGATCTGTGCCCCATGAGATGATACAGTTGGCTCTTGAGATGTACCATGTGCCAAAGAACATCCGCGACATGCTCAAGAAGTACTTCAATGGCTTCTCAATGCGGTTCTCTACCAAGGAGTACACAACAGACTGGATCAACTTGGAAGTGGGTATTGCAATGGGCTGTGCAATTTCCCCAATACTGTTCGTGCTGGCAATGGAACTCATCTTGAAAGCAGCAACAAACAACGCGAGACAAACAGACCTTGGCGATGGATACAAGATGCCTCCTCTCAAGGCCTTCATGGATGACACTACAGTGATTTCATCCAGAGAAGACGAGACACGTCATGTGCTGGAGAGGCTGGACGACATAGTTGCCTCATCCAGAATGAAGTTCAAGCCAAAGAAATCACGGAGTCTCTCACTGAGGAAAGGAAAAGTGGCCGGATCTGTGGTCTTCAGTGTTGCCAACCAGGCCATTCCAACAGTCACAGAAGAACCAGTCAAGAGCCTTGGAAGATGGTATGATGATGGTACGATGATACACACAAAGAGCAAAAGAAACCAAGCAGATGGCGGAGGAAGGCTTGGAGACCATTGACCAGTGTGGGCTCCCTGGCAAATACAAGGTCTGGTGCCTGCAGTTCATGCTGATACCAAAGCTCCTATGGCCTCTGATGATATACGACATTTGCACCAGCATAGTGGAGGCAATGGAAGCCAAAATCAACAAGTTCACAAGGAAATGGCTTGGTGTCCCACCCTGTCTGACTGACATAGCGCTGTACTGTCGCCAAGCAAAGCTGAAACTACCACTGAAATCCATCCTGGAGGAATACAAAGCAGGGAAGATCAGACTTCAAAGCATGCTGGAGGACTCAGGAGACAAGGTGGTAGAAGCAATCAAGCCCCAGCTGAAGACAGGCAGAAAATGGAAAGTTCAAGAGGCGATGGATTCTGCAAAAGAAAGTCTCAAGATCAGAGAAATAACAGGACACACACAGACCAACAGACAAGGACTGGGGGTGACCAAAACTGAATGGTGGTCAAAGGCCAAAGGAAAAGCCAAACGAGACATGATGATTCAGGAGATGAGAAAAGAAAGAAGACCAAAAAAGACTCCAAAAAGCAGTCCAGCAGAGCCAGCAAGGGCAATGGACAACGTGGGAGAATGCACTCCAAAGAAGTCTCACTTGGAATGACATTTGGCACATGGCCCCTCTCAGGATCAGCTTCATTCTCAGATCTGCATATGACCTTCTGCCCTCAAATGCAAACCTGGTGAAGTGGGGGAAAACAGACGATCCTGCATGCCCCCTCTGCCATGAAAAACAAACAGTGGAGCATGTCCTAAGCTCATGTAAAGTAGCCCTGGCTCAAGGAAGGTACACATGGAGGCACAACCAAGTGCTCAAAGAGATTGTACAAGTAGTCTGGGCTAGTACCAACACCACAAAAGGGAAAATCAGGACTCCAAAAGCACCCGCAACATTCTTCACGGCAGAAGGCAGCAAATCATGGCCAAGAACAACAGTGCCACTCGAAACATGCAGGCAGAGTCTGCTGGACAGGGCAGATGACTGGGAGTGCACTGCAGACCTCCCAGAATGGAAGAGTCACCCAGAGATCATCAGCAAGAGTGGCATGAGACCAGACATAGTAGTCCACTCTAAGTCAACCAAGCAGCTGATCATGATCGAGCTCACGGTGCCATATGAGAACAGAATGGAGGCAGCTCAAATCTACAAGACTGAAAAGTATGCTGATCTGGCAAACAGCCTGAGGAGAGAAGGCTATCAGGTCAAAGTCCTCACTGCAGAAATTGGAGCTAGGGGGTTTGTAGGAACGTCTGCATACAGCCTCATGAAACAGCTCTCAGTTGCAGGGAAGGAAAAAACCAGAGCCCTGAAAGCAATGGCAGAAGCGGCAGAGAGGTGTTCAAGCTGGATCTGGTCAAGGAGGAACAAAAGTGAACTTCATAAGGCTTAACTTTCCTACAAATTTCAGGTGTCCCTGTGGCTCAGTGGTTAAAGCGCGAGTCATTAAGTGGAAAATGAGCATGTCCAGAGGGTCATGGGTTCGAATCCCAGCCATGGCTCGTCCCAAGATGGGGAAAAAAAAAAAAAAAAAAAGGGGGCAGCAGAGGGACATCCGGAGTCATGAACCGGGTGTGGCCCAACCCCCCTAGAGTGTCAGGAGATAAGGGCCGAAACACTTGCTTGAAGGGGGCTTCTCTTCTGAGGACTCTCTGCTGCCACGCTCTCCACGAGTTTCTTTCTACCGTCCTACAGCACTAATATCAAATTCTTGGATTGTTAGTTAGATACTCAGCTGCTCCTACTTGTGTTGTTATGGCGTGACTTTCAATCATGTGTTGCTATACAGGGTACATACAGTTGAATTCCTTTTATGTTTATAACAACTTACATCAGGCATTTATAATGCAGATATTCAGTAAATGGGTTGTTTTAAAGTTTTATCTGTGGAGGCTGTTTCACAGACAGCTTCTGGCTACATCAAGTTTAAAGTCTTACCGGGTGACTCGTGTTGACTTCACTGATCTGTCTCTTGTGTTGTCCCCTCTTAGGTGTGTGGACTGAAGTGGTCCCCAAACACACACACACACACACACACACACACACACACACACACACACACACACACACACAGATCTGTGCAATTTTGCACACACACACGCACGCACGCACGCACGCACGCACACACATATTGAGTAAAACTTTTCAAATTTAGATGCTATAATCACACATTCCCTATTGCGACAGGAAGAAAATATGGAACTGAAAAACACAAATGGTTAAATGTAGGCCTAAAGATTGTAAAATGAACATCGTTGGTGATGAATATCATTCTATAATCGAGTGGCCCTGATAAATCACGAAAACAACATTTACCTACTTATTTCTGCACTAGAAAGTCTGCATATCACTTCTGTAAACTGATGTCTGGAGGTTAAAAAAAGTTCTAATGAAAACTTCTGAAGTTACTTAATTTGTTCCCTCTTTGTCTTAAAAAACGTATTCACCGTCGTGTCTGTATTTTGTGTATTTGACATACACAAACAAAGTCTGTGCATATTAACAACCAGAGAAAGATTAACCTATTGCTGCACAGGTTGGTTGGTTATCCTCCATACCCCCAAAGAGGCCAAAGGGTTACATTCAATTTCAAGTAAGGACAGAGAAAAAAGAATTGCAGAGAAGCCTTGGCATACAACCGATGGAGGAGCCTGATGAACTGTTCTTCAGTGAGGTACCTGTATGATACTCAACTAAGTTACAGCAGCAGCAGCAGCAGCAGAAGAAGAAGAAGAAGAAGAAGAAGAAGAAGAAGAACTACTCTGATTACAGCGGCACCGTGAACAGCAGAAACTCTTCGTGAAGACGAAGTGGGCAAATATTGAGGTTAACGATACGAAGCACGAAACGGTAAGACCGGAGGATCTTCAGGACATGTTGTTCACGGACAAATCTGTGGGGAGCCGTGGCGTTAAAACACACACACACACACACACACACACACACACACACACACACACACACACACACACACCGTCATCATCATACGCGCGCGCGCGCGATCACACACACACACACACACACACACAACACACACACACACACACACACCACCGTCATCATCACGCGCGCGCACACACACAGACACACGCGCGCGCGCACACACACACTCACACACACAAACACACACACAACAACAACAACAACAACTTAGCAAAGTTAAAGGTAACTGTAAGAAGACATGAATTTACACCGCAAGTCTCGGAGATAAGGGAGATAATAACAATACCTTCGCCAATGTAATTCACCAGAGTGGTTGCGCTTGAGTCGGAGAGCATCGACCCTGTTTTGACCGTAGAGGGTGAGTTCAGTAAGACTGCTTGCGTTTGTCACGATGAAGGAACAAAAGATAACCCAGTCAGAAGAACCTTGTGTAGTAATGCAGTTCAGGTTTTCCCGGAACTACATACCGGGTTGCGTGCCGTTGAATATTCAGTCAGGTGTGCTCAAGTGCCCATCACATCGTACTCAAGATGCTCCAGGTTTCATTTAAACTAAATCTAAGACTGAGTAAGAAGAAAAGAGTTGAACAACTTTGACAGGTGACGAAAATCATGGAAGAAGATTTATGGATAAACGTCGCACAGCCCCTCCCCCCCCCCCCCCCCCCCCCCCCCCGTCACCTTCAAACGGACTCTACTTGCAGCACCTTCAATTTTCTCAATCCTCGTCACGCCTCGTCGAATCCTATTATCTGTACAATACCACACAACTCCCCATCCCCCACCTCCCTCACGTCACTTTGCTCAACCCACCGCCTCTTGCCAGCCCGCTGAGCATGTTTAGAATCAAACACAATTGCAGCGTTTGACTAAGACCGGGCATATCTCCTTAATACACTTCTCCAGGGTATTGCTTTGGAGCTTTGCTCACAGTTGAAACTGTGATACTGATTGGGAAAATGAAAAGTTAAAACCATGATCAGTGGCTTAAATCTGCTCCATGGAAAGAAGCCAACTGAAAATGCTTCTTACTGTCTGCAGTTTATCATCATTTCTTCAAACTCAAATCCTGAAACATTGTTGGCATGTTCGTCCACAGTTAAAGAGAAACAGTGGGAAATTGAAGGTCTCATACAGTCAAAAGTTCCATCGCAAATATTAGTTTCCTATGGCAATAATGAGCAGAAGTCTCGCACACTTTGTATGAAGTTATATTTGTTTTTCTTTCAGTGGGCAGAGCCAGGATACTGAGTGGAAGAAGTGCTGAACAGTTCCACAATGAAGGCACTTCTGTTCCACAGAATAACGCACCAGTCCTGCTGTGAGTGTGTTTGACCACTTAAAGTTCTCACTACACTGCAGCCTGGCTTTCTTTAATTGTCTTACTGTCATATGTTGTCAAGGGATTGTGCAGGCACTCTGTCGGTATATATTGTAATAATTTCTGCAAATTCAGTCTTGGCACGCACGCGCGAGTGCGCTCTCTCTCTCTCACACACACACACACACACACACACACACACACACACACACACACATTTGTATAGATGAACAGAAGTTTGGTCGACTCGGTTGTAAACACATGTTGAGGATCACAACCATCCTCAAATGTATAATCTTCAGTGGTGTGAAAGTTCATCTTTTGAATACTTATTTTGAGAGTATGCAAGTCCAGGAAATTGACATAGCCTGTAAATAGGTGTGTGGAAGGCTGTGGAAACTAGAGGACACACAAATTTTGATGTGAATGTACTCGTGGTTCACACACACACACACACACACACACACACACACACAGGCATGTATACACACACACACTCACACACACACACACACACACACACACAAAACACACACACACACACACACACACACACACCGCCTCCATTCCAGTTCTCTCTCCCCTTCCCTTTTTCCAGCTGCCCTCTTCTCCTGTAGATCAGGTTCTATGACATCGGGTGACGGTTGTCATATTTTTGTTACATTACAATATCCTGTTATGTGACATCCTCAAAACCATCATGCACCTACTGTCTTTTATTGGGTTTTTTTGGCTTCAAGCTATCCTGATAAATTCATTATGATCTTTGATTCAGGACTACAGAACTTACAAAAGAATGTAATGTACAGATGCTTGTACAATGATATCACTGCACATTGTACTTTCGACTTTATGAAGAAAGACTAGCTGGTGCAGGCCATTGTTCAGTGTGAGTCCTGTGGAGGTAGAGCAGTAACGCATCAGCTGAAGTGAGGTTTGAATTTTCAACTGCAAGGCAAACAGTGTTGTAGATATATTAAGGTATCCGGTGTGTGTGTGTGTGTGTGTGTGTGTGTGTGTGTGTGTGTGTTTCAATGTAATCTAGCAGGAAGGTCAGGGAAAGTGAGATTCTCTCTCTCTCTCTCTCTCTCTCTCTGTCCCTCCCCCCTCCCTTTCCCCCCTCTCTCTTTCTCTTTACAGTCATTGTATGCATTTCCTATCATCACATGTTTGAAAACACGCTTAGGGGATTGAGCATCCTATTACTGCAAGCAATATGAAATGGATCTTATGATCATCGTAGTTCTAAGCAAAGCATGAACAAGAGTGACAAAGAGCATGAGTGCAAGATGTAACCAGCATGTTTTCTCGCAGCAACTCAGCATCAGTGCATGCACACTTTAAAAGGAGCAATATTCCCCTCTCTCTAATCATTTCCTGTGTGCAGGTGGTGTGAAACACTTGGTATTTGTGCGCCGACTGACGTCCCAGTTGGCGGACATTCGCCAGCGCTTGGGGCAGTGCCAAGCAGGGACAGTGGAGCTGACGAAGAATTCCGATAGTGGCATCGCTGTCCTGACTCTGAACAACCCTGGTAGAAAGAATGCTCTCTCAGGTATAGGCCTTGTATCCTGATTCTGGTTTTTTCTGTCTTTGTTCGTAGTATTAATGATGGGCGATGAAGGTCATAAGTTCAGCCCGACCGTTGGGCATAAATGCTTTGCGATTCAAGTCATTTGCAGTGGGCTGATGTCAAAATTCAAGCATGCGAGGGATCATTGGGGTAAGACTGGGAAAACACAGTGTTGAGTTCTCCTAAGCTGTGCATTTGCCTGCAGTGAACGCAGTGAAATTACACAAGAAAGCCTCAACAGGTAGGCATCTCAAAATATCCCCAGGCTTGTTCGACATGACAGTAAAATCTCCAGTAAAATTCTTTGACACAGATGGGCTCTTTTTCTTTTTTTTAAAATTGATTTCATTAAAACATTTTGTTTTGAAAGATGTAAGTCTCCATTAAAAAAAAAAAAAGAAAGGTGTCTTTAGAGTGACTTGGTTTAGTTTACAAAAAGGAAAGAAGAAAAAACTTAATCTGTCAAGATGTAGGTCAACATGATTAGCATGTAACACTCATTTCTAATGGATTTACCTGCTGTTAAATGAAGAAATACATGCATCTCCTCCTCTTCTCAGAACATTTTTCACAACCATGTGCTTGGTGTGATGAGCTTCATAGACTGTAAGGAAACTGAAAGAGACTGCAGCTGGTTTATTGAAAACAGGACAAAATACAATGAACACACAAAATAAATTAATGTGCAATATAAAACGGACAGGTAAATTTTTGACAAAAATGTTTTCTTCAGTCGTGACAATGGACTGATGGTAGTCAGCATGAGAATGACAACAAAACAGACAAGGAAATTTTTGACAAAATGTGCAGCAAATCATAGAATGGCAGTTTTTCTTTTTTCTTTTTCTTTTTAAAAAATGATAAACATTAGATGCGAGTTAACAAAGTGCCTTCTAATAGACATGATATACCATAGTATAGCATCTTATAATAAAGATGGTACATCATAGAATAGCTTCTTGTAATAAATCTTATATAGAATAGCATAGGTGATATAGACAGTACATCATACTGTAGCATCTTGTAATAAATGAAGTCTATTGTAGCATGACATCTTTTAACAAAGAAGGAGCATCATAACATAGCATCTTGTAACAAATACGTGATACTATAACATGGCATCTTGTCATAAAGTGCATCATAGTATAGCCTCATGTTATAAATAATGACGGTAGATACATCATATATAGCATCTTGTAATAGACAGTATATCAAAGCATAGCATCTCGTAATACAAACAGTACATCATAGCATGGCATCTTGAAATAAACAAGGTATATCATAGTGTAGCATTGATTAAACATGGCAGTGTCATAGGCATCAACTAGTGTGGTTTGTCCAGATACCTGTACAGGAAAATCAGTATTTGAGGCTTATATGGTCATATATGTGGTCATATCATTGTATGTGTAATGGGAAAATTAGATTGAACAGATTGAAAAAAGATAAGAAAGGAATATTCTTAGACCATAAGTCATAAACTTGTGCTGACATTTCAAACTCACCAGCAGACAACACCTCTCACAGAATCGAGTTACAGTGGTTCTGACTTTATAAACTGTCACTACTGGGTCATTAAGTCATAACCAGTTGTTAATTCAAATCACACATGTGCGATTTTTGGCATCTCATGGTTTTTTCAGGTTAGAATTTTGTTACAGTTGTTCAGCATATAAGACATAGTGGTGGAACATAAGAAAATACGCAGCTGTAGGGGCAAGAAGCCCTACAAGAGGTTGACACCAATGCTATGCTTTCACAGGAACGTTGAAACTTTTTCAGGCAGTATGATGGTGGAGCTGGCAGACCATGTGACAGAGCTGGACCAGTGGCAGGAGGGCAAAGGCCTCATCCTACGGGGTGCTGACGGCACGTTCTGCTCTGGCGGCGACCTGAAGACGATCATGACCATGACGGAGCGACAGAATGCAGCAGACATGGCACGGCTGATGCATGACACGATGACCCGCCTGCGTTGCCTTCCCCTGGTGTCACTGGCTCTGATAGAGGGCATAGCCATCGGGGGAGGGGCGGAGCTGACTGTGGCATGTGACGTGCGTGCCATGACAGAGGGCGCCAAAGTGGGATTTGTGCAGGTGAGTTGAGAAGACGCATCATGTCTGGGCCTATAGTCACTCATGGGCTGGCTGGCACCACCAGCAAGTTGATGCAGAGTGAATCATCACTTTCCATTCCTTCCTGAAGCCTGCTCCTGCTCACTCAAAGCACTATGGGTTCACACCGTTTTGTTTTCGCATGCATTACATCAATACATGTTCAGATTAGATTAAGTTGTTTTATGCATGTGTATTTTACAGTGTTCATGTGAGAATTTTGCACGAACAATGGCGTACCCTTCTCATTCACCTGTGGTCTTTCTGGAGTGACAGCGCACATAAATTCTCAAGCAGAATTAACCTAGATAGATGCTGAACAAGCATGGCTGACCACATGTGGTGGCTGAAGCAGTACAACATGGTTTCTTTCTTTGTTCAATATTACCGAGCACTGTGCTAGCATTATCATCTGTGATGGTAGGGAAGTCTGCAAGTGGCTTGCTCTCTCTTCAGGGCCTATCCAGGCCCTTAACCCTCTTGTATTCAGATTATCTGAGGCCAAATTCCCCCTAGTTTTCAGATTTTTTTTGGTGAATTTAGCCTTAAAATGGGTATGTATGGTTCATGCTTCACCACAACCAAGAAATAAACCTCTAGAGCTACGAAATTCCGCATGTATGGTCACAAGGCTTTGTTCTATACTGTGAGCAAGATTTTGTGTGTCTCGAGGTGAAAGGTCGTGTCACTGTCACCAAAATGTCACCCAGTGTGTCACATGCGATGGTGACAATTCTAATACAGCGCACCAACATGCAGTTATCCCATGCACATGCATGTTAGTGTTGTAAAATGAAAGCTGCGGCCTCAGTGAGATGATCTGTCTTCTGTCCGCCTGTTTAGTCCCCACAGGTAATCCACAGAATGTCACACACAACTAGTGTCAACTGTCACTACTGAACAGTTACTGTAGATTCAAGCACAGTTCCTCATTGTTTTACTGTCACTGTTGTAAGCACCTTATACATGTCCATATGTATTTACACACTGTATAGCTGTACAGTGAGGAAATTGAGTAGAGTGTCACTGCCAAGTGTCATCAAAGCACTGTCACCATAAACTGCAGGTAAGCATATATACACGTACACACAAACACAGAGACTAGCAAATTGCCCTACTGTTGAGCCACTTTCTGCACATGGTAGTCATGGAAACAGTCATTCTTATGAAAGCATAAAGGCATCTGGCAGAAAGAACACATATATGACGTTTCTATGTGTCGTCCCTTAGTTGTCATAAGGAATAATCAGTACAGAGACATAGCCCCGCATTTCGTCAGGTGTTGTGTCGAACCATAGGGGGTCAGGTGTGCCCTTAGCTGCTTGTCTTTGTTGAGTGTATCTGTTAGTTTCTTCTGCTACTAGTTGAAAAAATGTGAGAGGGAGAAAAAAAGAAATAATCTAGTGCGGTGGCAGTGTTCGGCAGTGAGTGCGCAGGGCCTGTCGGCCGTTGGAATGCAACCATGTGGGCAGGATGTGTAGCCGGTCGCCATTGTTTCGCAGAACGGCGAGTAGCACGTTGTTCTCAGGGTCGCTTTCACCATTTTCCTCTCCTTCATTGGTGCCGATTTCAACATCATTCTCTTCTCAACTCTCCATTTTCATACTTCTCCACTTCTTGCATAATTTGATCCCACTCCTCCGCTGAATACTCAGGAATATCATCAAACTCGCTGTTGTTAGCAGACGACGCCATTGTGAAAATCGGTCAGTCTCACGCACAACTCTTCGCTTGCAGTTTCTCCTCTTTCTTAGTGAATGGAAGTGGTGCCAGCATCCAAAAATAGTGCTGCCACATTACTGGGCTATAGTGGGAAATCCCCAACAACTTTTAGGGGCTCTCCGAGTATTTTCACGGAGTCAGCACGTGATGGAAAAGTACCGTACACATGCGGCGGGCAGCTCCTGTCTGCGCCCGTTACGAAATCTAGCGTGCTATCTCAGCGCTCCCGTCTGCGCCCATTATGAATACAAGAGGGTTAAAGGCATACAGTGCTGTTCTTTCCTTATCAAGCGCTGTGTTGGCCTTATCAGCTGTGATGTCAGGGAATTGTAAAGGTGACTGGCTCAGTCTTAGCAACCCCGAATTAAAACTAGGTGTATTGGATCAGAACTGGCAACTGACACACCACCAAAACGATTGGACACTAGGGCAGTGTCTCCTCTGTTGGGTTGCTTTATAGTGACCTGTCATTGATTGCTCCCTGTGGACTGCTGGTACTGGGTGTGCGACAGGGCAACCTGGATGCAGCTGTGTGTAGGGGAGCCAGAAGGAGCTGCATGGGAGGGTACAGAAGATGGGAAAAAAAAATGATCTGTTTCAGACATTGACGTGATTTGGAATTTCAGTCTCTGGGATGTTGATTTGTCCATGAGTTGTGATTTTAAGTCGCTTACATCCCTGATGTGGCTTCTGTGGTCAGCTTAGCTGTCAGCAGCACAGAGTGACTTCCAGTTGTTTTCACTGGTTTTGAACTTTGGAAGTTCTCAGAAACAGTTTTGGATAAAATTGTGTGTTCGTGGCCTGTACTCCGGACCTATTCTTAATGGCGTCTTGTGACACATGCTTGAAGCGAATGGTAAATACTGTGCAGCTCATTTTAGTAGTCTCCTTTTACAGTGAAGAGTTTTGTCTTTTTTATGGCCTTTGTGTGTGTGTGTGTGTGTGATTTAATTTGGTCAGAGAAGTGGATAAAAACCAGTTAGTTAGTTTATGATGAGACTCAGGGAAATAGATATTTAAATAACATGTCTGCTATGAAATGTAGATTAAGTTTATTTCATTATAGCCCACCCCACCACACAGG
Source organism: Conus canariensis (assembly GCA_033310375.1). NCBI lineage: Eukaryota > Metazoa > Mollusca > Gastropoda > Neogastropoda > Conidae > Conus > Conus canariensis. Next base: position 73,053,618 of record CM065719.1, on the reverse strand, counting down.
ACTGCTCCATGCGTCATTGTCTGAAGTAAGAGATGGGCATCAGAACACTTTTGTGCTGAATCCAAAGTAGGAAGGATTTGAAATCGATTGTTGAAATCAATGCTTGATTTATGGCATGATTTTGGCTTGACATGTGTTTGTTTAGTTATAGTTTAGTTACAGTTGACTGGCTTTTAAAAAAAGAATTGTGCTAAGAGGCATATAAAAGAAAGTAAATTATTAGAGGGAGAGGAGTGATGACTTAAAAAAAAAAATCTGCAGTAAGAGGCAAATAAAAGAAAGCAAATTTCTAGAGGGAGAGGAGTGAGGAGGGAAAAGAATGTGTGTTGTGTGTGCATGCGCGTGCATGCAAGTGCATGAGTATGCTCACGGATGTGTGCGTGGTTATGTTAATAATGGTGAATCCACCCTGTTTGCTGACTCAGTGTGACATGTATACAGTTTAACATACTCATATAATTCAGGTGAAGATGGGGCTCACCACGGGATGGGCAGGGGCCACACATCTCCTCCAGCTGCTGGGACGACCCAGAGCTCTGCAACTTCTTGGCTCCAGCAAGATCCTCACCTGTCGAGAGGCCCTCGACTTCAGCTTGGTGGAACACCATCTCCCCAAAGAACCATCCCCCCTGCAAGCAGCTGAGACTTTGCTGGTGGAGAACTACTGTCAGGGGACGGTGAACTTGGTGCAGGGAGTGAAGAGGATGTTGGTGGGCATTGAGGACAGTGCTGGTGTGGCAGAGGCCCTAGAGCTGGAGAGGAACATCTTTGCTCCCTTCTGGAGAGGGGAGGCTCACGAAGCAGCCCTGAACAAAAATATCAAGCATTCTTGAGGGTGAAAGGTAGGACCTGGACTGCGGCTTTGTCACTGAACAGATCAATGACAGGTGTGTGAATGGTTAACTGTTCAACAAAGCAAACATTGATATAATAGCGCTCAGGGTTGTGGTGAATTTCTTAGGCATGAGATGTCTCACTTTTCAGTTTGTGGAACCTGATTGGTTGTTGCATCATTATAAGCAGCGCTTGATGGATGTTGGGATGGAGACTGGTTGTCTCCTGTTAAGATGTAGATCTGCTAATGATTTACTCCATTTCATCTATATTTAGCAGGATCATATTTACATGTTAAAAAGATCCTTTGATTGAAATCAGTTTTCAAAGGGTTATGGAAACTTAAATATCCTCTGAACGTGCTTTGCCTGTAAAAAGTTTGAAAGTTGAATTAGTGTGTTGAAAGCGATTATGTCAAGGTATTGCCCGTATTGTATGGTGTAAGGTTTGTCACAACAGATTTCTCATTTCAAATTCACTTTCCTCTTACTATAGATAGACAGGTTCTGTGGTGTCATGCAACATACTAAGAAAAGAAATCTTGTTGAGCTATCAAAGAAAGCTTATCAGTGGCATTTAGCTGGGGATGGCTCCCTGTTGCTATAGATTTGTTACCTGTTCTGTAAGCACACTGCCCACTGGACCTGAGGTTGCCTGTCATGTCCAAAAGTCTGGCACCCTGATCACCATTGAAGACTTTGTGGAGAGGAGGAGTAAAGCCTCATCTTGCTGAGGTCAACCTGTAGAGCCAGAGTCCTCTTGCCATGAGGGTGGATGTGTTATCTCCAAGGTTGTCTCTACTCATTGGAAAGTGGGTTGCAGTGAGAGAATATCAGACCTGTTTACCCTCCCTGTCTTAGTGGATTTATCCTGACAATAATGCTAAAATACCAGGTAAATGATAAATTTGAGGTAAACGTCCAAAAGCCCGGAAATTTGGGAAACCATGTATCATTTTTTCCTGCTTGTATAAAGATGCAAGATTCTACCAGAAACTGTTAGACATCTTAAGTGCACCTTTTGATTGGTTTGTGCTGTCTGCCTCTTGACCAATGACAGCATTTCTTGTTGATGAAGATTGTACTTTCGCGCCAAGATGCCTACAGCCAAGCTAGCCCCAGGCGAAAAGTGTTTGAAAAGTTCATCAGCTGACAGTAGTTGTCCCATAAAACGGTCAAAAGTGATACAGAAGTTCTCACAGAAGTATCTGGAAACGCTAGGAATGACATGTTTGCATTTGGAAGATGAACATGCACATCTTTGAAATCATGCTTATTGTAAGCCTTTGTTGTGGTTTGGAGTTCAGGTTTTGTTTTTTTGAAATATCAGGTTTTTCTGTGGAAAATATAAGGTTGTTCTTTATAAGGATAAATAGGTCTAGCATATAGTGGCAAGGTGCGGAGGCAGAGTATAAAGAGTGAAGTGACTTTTCTGTGATTTTTGCAAAGCAGTGTAGTTGTGGTCTGTTCACCTCCACATCATGAAGAGTGTTGGATTGGTGGTGGATCAGGTGTGGTTGACATGGTTGAAGCAGATTACTGACACACTTGAGACCAGAGGTTTGCAAGGTATCGGAGTGTTCATCTCCAGTAGGGATGGAGTGGCCTTGGCAGTAGTGTGTGTGTGTGTGTGTGTGTGTGTGTGTGTGTGTGTGTGAGTCACTGAGTGAGCGTGTGTGTGTGTGTGTGTGCAAGTCACTGAGTGTGTGTGTGGTGTTGTGTGTGTGTGTGTGTTCATATACGTTATATCCCTTAGACAAATGTGTCCTTTTCTCTGTCTTCGGTGATAACTGATTTGGTATGTGCGTGCGTGTGTACGCACATGTATGCATATGTATGTGCTATTTTAAACCTTAGTTCTGCTCATACTTTGGGTTTTTATCGGAAAGATTGCAAGCGTCTCTTCACATTAATTCATTCCAAATGTGAACACTGTAGTTATCATTTCTTCCTTTACTGTAGTTCACCACAGTGAACAGTTGGATTAAGAATGTGTACCAGTTCTCCATCCAACTTTCGTGACCGATAGCTATGACTGGGAACAGCATTTTAAATGTCTCTGTGGAATTTGAGAGTTAGAGTAATTGTCTGTACCTAAGACAATAATTATGTCCATGAAGTTTTATATCAGAATGGCAGCCAGCATGTTCAAGAGCAGGATCTGCTTCCATCAGAAGTGTCTAATGCAGACACGTGGTGTACTAAAATTTAACATGTATTTTCCAGCCACGTGCAGACTGAACTCTTGTTTTGCAGTTTCGGAAGTAGCTTCAAAGATTGTAAGTTTGTTTGTAAGAAATGCAGTTCACAATACTTACTTAAATGCAAAGCTTCATATACTTTATGTTTGATTGTTGTATTGTTAAATGTAGTCATTTCCAGGAATCTGACAGGCCAGTCCGATATATAATGTCAATTTGAAATGGTGTATCCAAATAATCAAATGAGATTTGTGTATATATGTTTACCCATGTAGATCAGAATTATGAAGGGAGAGAAGAGAAAGGCTGTGTTAATCATCTCATTTGATTAACATGGATACACCATTTCAAATCGGATTGGTACATGCATACAGTATACACAATGCAAAGATGAAACCACAAAGATGATTTTTAAGATTTTACTTCAACATTGAGACCAACAGTAAGCCCAAATCTATGCAACAGACTGAAATGACTGAACTGATAAGATAGAGAGAAAAAAAGGTTTTAGAGTATCTGTGGTTTTAAAGCTGATGTGTTATCTAAAGTTTGACTGATTACTCATACCATAATCCATGGATGCAAATATCTTTAAGGATTCCTGTCTCATGAACCAGATCTTGTACTATAATTCGCTAGTGCAGACATCGGCAAGAGTCGGATTCTTCTCTTATTAACAAGATTCCTGTATTATTAACCAAATCTCTCATCATAAGAACTCTGGCTATTTGCCTCCTTTATACACCCCATTGAGCACTCTCTCCCCCTACTTCTGGTCTGTTCCACAGCCACCTCTTCACCCATGATGGCAGATGCATTTCAGGCATCCAGAGGCACAGCCATTTCCTTGCAGCTAATCGGTCCGTTGCAGCCTATGTATTATTTCTTTCCAATTAAACAAAAAAACTGCATGTACAGCTCACATTATGCTGTGGTTTATAGCCTGGAAATTTCAGCACAGTCTCCAGACAGGGTGCAATTGAGGGATGCATCAAGGAAGTAATGGACTAATACTTTTATTTCAACTCTCTGTGAATTTTGTGCTAGACTGGAAACAGACCTCTGCCAGTGTCTGCATTAGTGGGTCACAGTGTTATTCATTAATAGTATTCTGTTTGCCATGTTTATCATCACAATGACTTGCCAATCTGCTGGAAGGCATTTCCCAGTGTTACCTAGTCACGTTCAAATTTGTTACAATGTTATTTTGTTAAAGAGGTTTCCTAATTTTGCTTGAAAAATGTGATATTAAAAATAATGTATACTAATCTGGTTTGTCTATCCAATTTAATTAGATCCTGATAATGTTGATTCAAATGACTTATCTGTTTTCTTATGACTTTAATGTCTAATGTCATGCAGACCAATTTAAGATATACTTCAAGACTGCTGTAATCTGACCATTCAAATGATTTCCCAGACAAGTTCTTTCCTTGCACATTTTCTGTCTCTTCCTCACCATCTCTTCCGCCCCTCAAACAAAAGTTTACCCCCCCCCCCCCCAGCACACACCCCAGCCCCTCCCCTACCTGTATCAAATTTCCCCATTTTCTTCTGGATCTCTGATTTTCTCTGCAGTCTCTCCAGTATGTTATATGATTGAAAACTGAGCACAGAATATTACTCTGAAAGTGTTAATAAAACAGGTAAAAGGCATTTAAAGAATATATTCAGTGGCAAAAAAAGCACTACAATTGTCGCTCAGAAAGTAGGACACGAGAAGATGTTTGATAAGAAGTATTGTTGATTGCTGTCAGTATCGCCCAGAATAATTTCGACTAACACAAAGCTGATTCATTGAAAGTGGTGGAGAGTAATATGAAGAAAAAGATGCCTAATACAGTTGTTTCTTGAAGAACGACAGCAAAACAAACAAACAATAAGGAAAAAAAATTATATCCAATGCAGTACTACAACATACACATTCGGAAACAAGAGAAATCCACTAGCAGTCCAAAAATGAGCTTTGAATTTAGTAACAATTGGGTGAGCATTGAATTCAGTTATAAAGGGTTATCTTCCATTTTCGCAATTGTCATGGAACCTTGTTACAGTGTTAGAAGCTCAAAGCAAACGAGCAAAAAACAAAAAAAAATAATATAAAAGCCGATTCACTGCACATTAAACACCATAAGCTATAGATCATGAACAACAAACATGGGAAGACAAGTCATTTGATATCACAAAATTACGAACATCCAGTATGTGTAGTGATGTGTTATCATAGATATGATAGTGTCAGACAGTCACGGTCTGTTTAGAGGAATGCCAGAAATCAGATGATAGTGAACATTAACAGTGGTTCCACTGTTCAGACCTTGGTGTGTACAAACTGCCCTTCAGGGCCACCCAAATTTTGTGCTGTGCAGTTCAGTCAGGGGGTAAAATTCCCTCCGGCTTTTCTGGCTCTATGGCTGTCACTTTAAAGTCTCAGGTTGGAAATCTGGCCAAATCTGAAAGCAGTGGAGTCACTGAGAGTTTGGAAAACTGTTTTCAGTGTTATCGTTTCGAGGGTCCAGTTTTTCTCAGCCTGAAAAAACGGAGAACTGGCTGAAAAACAGTCCCTGTTAAGACTGGTTAAAAGCTGATTTCATCATTATCATTGTTTTTTCAAAAATGCAAACACTCTGCAAGAGTTAGACTAGTAAAATGAGCTGGGATAATGGGGACAGCCATCCCCAGCAGTCTGTCGTGCTGTGTGGGCACAGACAGGCATAAAAATTCCTACGGATGTGATGTCTTTTTCACTCCATGAGGGGGAAAATAATGGCTGAACATGATTATTTTCTTTTGACTTCTTGCCCTTTAAGGCACATTCATCATGCTTATATTGGGGATGAAGCCATTTTTAAAAAGAAAGAAAGATAATTTTTAAAGTTTGTTTTGAAGATGAAGTGGATTTTCAATGGAAAAACAACTTTGAAATCATATTGTTTTAACTTTGTGTATGTTTTTAACTTTGTCTACATTTTTCATCACTGGCTGTTTTGTATAAAAATATCAATATAAATGTCTGGGGATATGATTTTGCCAAATTCTGTAAAGTATCTTGTGATTGGTAGGAAGAACAGTTGGCGTCCACCTGTTGAGGACTGCACAGGCAGTTGTTGGCTCTCAATTGGGGGCCGGAGTAGCCCAGTTGGTAGAGCGCCGGACTCGTAATCCAAAGGTTGTGGGTTCGAATCTCTGCCGGGCCGTTTCGATACAGGGGGATTTCCCCCTCGGAGTTAACATTAGTTCAGACTCCATTTCCCATACAGTTCTTCGAATGAGACTATAAACCAAGGTTCCGTGTGTGAACGCACGCATAACATCTTGCACACACGTAAAATCCCATCACCAACTTTCGGAAGGGAAGGCCAGTTTGGCCATTGGTATGGATGACACGTTACACATAGCATGCACCTTCCCCGAAGATGGAGTATGGCTGCCTTAATGGCGGGGTAAAAAACGGTCATCATACAAAACTCTACTCCCTTTGTTGGGTAGATGGGATTAATACTTGTCTGTCCATATAGGGGGTGTCCGCAGGAGTATCAGCCTGTGTACACAGAAGAAGAAGAAGGCTCTCAATTGTCTATGGTGTTCTGAATGGTCAAGGACTATAGAAACAGCTGTGTCCTACTCCTATGGAACTTAACGACATTAAGTCAAGAAGCACAATAATAAAACACAGTACAACATAGAAGACACATGATTCAAATAACAATCCGCCTAATAAACATCTCCAACAGCATGTACATATTCACACATGACTGAGTACTTTCTGCTACTTTCTCATAGCCCTTCTCAACTAACGACGCATCAAGTTGAGGAACATTCACTTGGCCAAGAATATCAAAGATAAATTATAGTTCTTAAGCACATGAATACAAGAGAAAGAGACATTTACTCTGTACCATGTTTTGTACAGCCCTTTTCTTCTTCATCATGAAAGATATATATTTTAAAAAAACACAAAAAAAACTTACAAACAAATCTTATCCGGTGCTGTTACAGGAATGCATGGAACAGGCAAGACTGTTGTGTGGTCAAACCAAAACAGAATGGTCAGTGTGAAGTGGACAAAAATCTCCATCTGTACTTCACTTACCCTCCAACAGTAGCAGATGCAATGCAATTAATCTAATAGCAAAAACAAAACAACAAAAAAAGAGTCTCTGTATACATATAATACACAAAAAATACACGGCAAGAATCGCTGTTCTCTTTTAGAGGCTTCTCCCCACCACCACCCACCACTCTTTAATCTCAGTTTGCCAAGTGTGACCAAATAAGCCAACATACCTTGAGCAGCCCAATGCATTTGGCACAAAATACAATCACAAATAGCAATAAACATTTAGACAAGATGGCTTGGGCAAGAAAACCCAGAGTCAACTCTGTTTTCTGAGTGTTCTGATTATCATGGAAACAAGTAGCGATAATGGAAATGACCCGAAACCTTTCAGACTAAACACGTACAGATCAGGACAAGAATTGAAACCGTAGAATAGTCCTTGGTGACAACCAAGAGAAAATGCCCACACAAATTCCTTTCACTCATGAATATTTAGTTCTTTTCCTCAGTACAAACTCTTTTTGATTAAATGCAAAGCGTGGTATTTGGGAGCTGACATGATTCCAAATGCACATGTGTTGAGACATTTGTGATGCTTTGAACAGGCGTTATTGCACATGATCATTCATTTACCCATTTTTGCATCATGTTTAAACATTTACATTTAAGGAGGAGGGGAGGGGAAGGATGGTAGGGGGTGTGGTTTTTAAGCAATATATACAGTTCTTAGTCATTTTTATGCCCTTTTTTTTGTTAGAAACAAAATAAAGCATTTCCCTCCTCTGTCTTTCCCCTCTCCCACTGAAAGACTGACAAATTCCGGACAGGGTCACAAGGGACAGGGGAGAGAATGAAAGCAAGTCAAACGCTTGTTTCCTCTGCATGTATGTATGCCTCATTGGAGACAGTTCTGACTAGCAAACTCAATGCACGATCAACAGCCTTGAAACCCAAATTCACACTATTATACATAAGGGGGGAATAAAAAAAAAGGAATAAAATCTGAAACAATAAGAAAAATACTATTGGTAGTTCACTACCCTAAAAGACAAGAAACATGGCAGATAACAATTCCAGCAGCACCACATAATAAACAACACAACAAACAACACTCTTACCATTCTAAAATTGATGCATACCAGTGATCTACAGAAAACCTTGAATATTTTAAATCTAACTTTCATTTCTAAAATACAACAAAGCCATTAAAAAGAGACAAGAAAACGTTTTCTTTTTTTTTTTTTAATCTCTATCTACATCTATCTATATGTATGAACACACTTAACCTCAAACCCTGAAAAATGATAAAGTTATGGAACATGGACACCATGAGCAAGACATGTGGCACATACACAGTGTGAGTTCTGTGAAGAAAAATACTGGGTCAGACCATAAAAATCAAAGTCCATCATAGACAACTTTGGGATGAAAGCGAGGGATGGAACAAAGGGAAGGGTTGGGGACAGGGCGGGGAGAGGGGGAGGGGTGTGTAAGAAAGGGACAGGATGTGTGTGGACACAGACACAGAGGTGTTTGGGAGGAAATGGCAGATAAGAGATGACAACACTACTGACATGTTCTCCATAACAACATATACAGAGTCAAAACTGCTGTGTGAAGCACAGGAAGACATGACATGCACTGACATCCATGTCATTCATGGATGACATTTTTACACATGATTCACTTGGTGGTGCAATTCATGGAGAGAAAAGAAAAGCATGTTTCTGATCTAAACAGTCTTAACATCAAAACCACTTACCTTTCAATAACTACACATTATGAAACACATATTTTCTGCAAATGTCACATCAAGAGAATTTTTCTGTACCTCTAGATTTTCAAGACATGTATATGCACAACTTACAAATTTACAAGAGATAAAGCATGAAGAATAGGTGTGGCGCTAATGGCAAGGTATGTTTCTTCCATGTGCACGTTCTAATGCAAAGTACAATGAAGAGGCATTCGTCTGCAGGTAATTCTCATCACCTTGACCCACCAGGTCACTGTGGGCAAGTCCAACAGTTGTAATGTTCTGTGCGACTGGTTGGTGATGTGACAAAATGCAAGTTTGTGAACAGGGAATGAAAGCGAACAATAATACAGGTGTTCCATTTGTGGTTTTCTTTTCATAAAGGTTTGGTCCATATTTTGTGTTAAAAAAAAAAGGAAAAAAATGAAGAAAAAGGCAAGTGTTGTGTTCTTAAGAGTCTGGTCAATAATTTGAGGGGAGTTAACTGGAACAAAATGACAAAAGCAAGAATACAGTGCCACTGATGGCTATCTCCCACAGTACTGGTCCCTACTCCCTTGAAAAAGGAAAGGGAAGTCCTTTGGGCATTGTTTGGTCAGTTCATGATGCAATGGAGACTTAGTTTATGGTAAACTGAATGAGGAAAATCCAAACAAGCATTTGCAAAGTCACATGCTGATACATTTTTTTAGGCTCTCAAAGTCCCAACAGTAATGATGGTTGATAGATACAAAATATACCAAGCATTAAACTATCAACACAATGACAATACTAATGAGCTGACACTAGTGTCTATCCTGTCCATGTTCAAGTTTAACAATTTGGTAAAAAAAAAATGTTCTTCATGTAAAATTCCACGACACTTCTTCCAGCTCACATAAACACACACACCAACATCGAAAGCACACACAAAGTATCCAAAGTATATTCTACTTTTCCCTGAATCCCATATTGTAACTGTACATGGACTGGAGCCCAGTCCCAGTCATCAACGATTTCTTCTCCACGGTGGGTATGGCCACAAACCCATGAAGATCCAGCTCATGTTTCCTCTCATGGCACTCCCTCCCCATCCATCTGTCTGTCGTGGCACTCCTTTGACCTAAGATTGCAGCACAGCGACAGCAATGACCCAAAGTCACGTCAGTCCTCGGCACAATCCATCCACTGCTGGGTGAACGTTAGACATGCCTTAATAATAATCTGACAGACAAGCTTGGGCTTCAGCACCAGTTTCACTAGCTCAACGACTTGTTCAGGGACAAGAGAATCAGTCATCATCTGCAACATGGTAGTTCCACACACATACTGTTAGTATTCTGCCTGATCAAAGCACACACCACCTGACTGAAGGTACGATTCAGGTAACAATAAATCACTTTTCATCCCACTGCGGTACAATGCACTGACACCATGTCTGTTTTCCCAGACTTGTTCCAAGGTGCAGAAACTGCGGCTTTCTTACAGTTACACTTCCAGGTGATTCACATGATGATGTCAATGATTCATGCATCTTCCACATGCCGTGGCTCAGCACTGACCAGTGGTCAATTCAGCTTGACGCAGTGACCACTTAATTAAGCAGTCTGTGAGCCCCGTCTGCAAAAACGATGACCACAGCCATGGATACAGTTGTCCCAATTGCACAGTTCGTTTGGTATGAACATCCGTCGAAGTTGATGAGGCTAAGGTGAGATAGGGCGTGACTCATGTTGTGGATCAACACACTGGATGTATGGAGAATCCTTGTGCATGGCTGGACAAAATCTGAAGCTTTCCTTCCCTTCAGAGAATGCACGGAGCAGATGAATGCCTGGCACATCAAGAAACCGGCATCTCTCTCTTCATCAGCCAGAACTCCGAAACACAACAATTGTAAGTTTGTTTGTTTTTTTTATGTATGTGACCATTTTTTCATCCATTTGAGTAACCCCATTCTGTCCTTGGGTGTCACTTGCACATTCATCTAACATTGTGGAAAATCTAACTGCACAATAAGTAGCCAAGCAAAGCACTGATTATTGCAAACAACTTCAAGCTGAACTGACGGGAGATGATAACTACACTGGGCATCACTGCCATGCCCATAGCATTCGACAGAATCTTCTATTACATCATGTCTACACACTTAAATGCGAAATACGGAGTCGGTCACTCACATTCAATTCATGCTGTGTACAGTCCATCTGACCATGACGGGCCGTGTCAGCTCGGAGTCATGTTACAGACCACCAAGGAACAAAAGCACACATTGTGAACGAGGACTTCCTACACAGTGTGACAAAGGGTCGGGGCAGTGACACAAATGGCCGTCATCCTCATTGCAGGTCTGTTAAGTCTGTGACAGGAGTATTTCTAAGGATAAGGAAGACTGAAGTGGAAGCCATGTTGTCAAAGTCCAGTCCAGGTGAAGAATGTGTCATTCCAAAATCGAAAGCAGATCTAGGCCGATACAGATCATGAATGACACAATCCTGGTGATCCAACGATGTTCTGTTTGTGTGTCCAAATGCTGACACCCTGGTGATGGTGAAACTCTCTCTCCACTTTCAGCGAACTCCCTGGTCGTTGGGTGAGCTTGCTTCTATTCCAAGCACGCAGCTGCAGAGGTACAGAATGTTTCCAGACGGTGAACTTCAAGTTTTCATTTGCTGAATGAAAGCTGCTGTAAACTAATGCTGGAGAATGCAGCTGAAGAAAAGATGCGTAGCAGCTGTATTTTGAGACGTTAACTTGATCCACAGCCAGGCTGCAGAGACAGACACAGACTACAGTGAAGTAGCAAGACATGTCACAACGTAAATGATCAGAAAAGAAGTTAACCTTAAAGTCTGGGCTGCCCAAACTGTAACAAATCTAACTGAGACTACATGTTTCATGTGGAAGCAAACAACAGTGAACGTCATGAGAGAGGTCATCGAGACCAAAACTTTAGAGCTGGACAGAGCAGCACTCGTCCAAAACATGGAAGTTTAACTTGGATGTCGGTTGGCCATAAATTCGCATCAGAAGCAACACAAATTGCCGAAATCATGGCCATGATCAATCAGACTTCAGCAATCAGAGATGCTGCTCCAATCTAGAACATATTCTTGAAGCCCGGACCTTGGTACAACTAGAGCCATCGTGGGAGACTGCTGACGATCCAGACTAGGGGCGATTGTTGAAGTAGTGGTAGGTGGGGGTGTCCATGTAGTGACTGTGCTTGTTGAAGGAAGGGCCGCTGGTCAGCTTGTTCTTGGCCGAGGAGCTGTGAGTGCCGCTGCCAGAGCCAGTGGTGCTGGGGCGCCTCTTGACCTTCATCACACGCTGGTACTCCTTGCGGGCCTGAAAACAGTCGGTGGGTCACACTGGTTATCCTACGTGTTCTTCACACACATGGACATAGAATTAATTCCCAATGAGTTACGTTTGATCAATAAATTTCATGGTCATTTTACCATCTTAGTTCCTTTTATTTGTTCATCACATACTGGAACTCCTTGTTCAGCTAAAAACAGTATGCATTGTACTGTTCCTTTGATATGGTCATACACACTGCAATTCTATGGACGGCTTGAAAACTGCTCCTGTTCCTCAATGAATTGTGGCAGCTATACTGTCACTGAGATGCAACACAACCATTCAGCCATTGCAGTACTGCTGTCTATCTATTGCGTAATATTTGATTGGTCATAGTTTTTTTTCATTTTTTTTTTCATGCTGCTTCTGTTGTTCTCTTTGTTAAACATTTGAAACCACTTGGTGATCTTGAAAACTGGGATTTCAATTTCATTTCAGCAATTACAAAATAATTTTCAGAAAATGACCTTACTGAGAATACACCTGCTAATATGTCATGTCTGGAACTCTCTCTTTTAAAACATCAAACTAAATGTTCCAGACCATCAGAATGTTTATGAAGTATCCTTTTTCCAAACTATTTTAAGAAAACTGCTTGTCTAGTTTAAGGGTTTCCATGGAATTTGAGTCTTTCCACAGCATGTGATGAAGAGGAGCGACTGTTGGGTCAAAATCTATCCACATCTCAAAGTTGATTAGTAACATCATCTGACCTTAATATCTCCACCAAGGAGCTTCTATTTTCACCTATGTTCCTCGGTCTGTTTGCCTGTACATACGTTTATTCAATCTTTTCCTTAAAACTTCAAAAGATAGGACATTTTAAATGAGGAAGGGAATAGTAAACAGTTAAAAATGAACAAGTAGGGTAACTCTTTCTCTCGTGATGAAATTAATTGCACGCCACAACTCCAAATGAATTATGCTTACAATACCAAATCACCTAGCAGAAATGTTGTTGCTATTGTTGGAGATGTGTTGGGTATAGGATGTACAGGCAAGCTTGGAACATCCCTTTTTTGGGGTATGTCTCCTTGTTTGTTGTGTGTGCTGTCTTGGCATTTCTGCCTGGTGATTTGGTGTTGTAAGCAGCCTTCGCTTGGAGTTATGGGCGAGTAATTGCTTTCATCATGGGAGAAAGAGTTAGGCCTACCCTACTTGTTCATTATTTAAAAGATGGCATGTGACCCAAATATGGGGTGGATCCATGGTCCTATTACATATCACATAAGGGTCCAGGATTAACCTCTCTGTGATACCCTGAAGATTCGAAAGTTGAAATTGGATTGAATGCGTCACATAATTATACAGTATGACTTAGTGGTGACACAAAGAACAAATGACATCAGACTCTTGGAAGATGACACATGCAAGGTGAAGCCACATGTGAGACCTAAGCTGACAAACTTTCAACTTTGCTGAAAAGCCTATGATATGAAGATGCTATTTTTGTTCTTCTTTTAAGGATTGTTCGAGGTCCGCACTCTCCTGAGAGACCATCGAAAGTTTTGCTTTTTTTTGTTTGTTTTCTTTAACGCAAAATGACCCAATATTACACAACCTTGTGTACTACTTGTTCATTGTCTTGCCTGAGGAAGACCTAGGAGGCTGAAACGGGTCGTGTTTTGTCTTGTGATTCATTTGTCCATGTTGTTCGGCGGATTCACTATGAATACTTTTTAAAATTTGACCCAATATCATGTCAAAGTCGTCCCTCTGGTCACAACGAAAGCTCCCAGGCTGCAGTCAGCAAGGCAGCCGTGCACCACCCCCTTCTTGTTGAGCAGACAGTGGAAGACGAAGATGAAGAGGCCTTGCAGGGTGTTGAGCACCGTGAAGACGTAAGCCACCGCCACGGTCTGCACGTCCACGAAGAAAAAGCCCAGCATCCACGTCAGTCCCAGCAGCACCTCCAGTGCCAGTGCCCCCTGGATCCATGACCTGAACACAGGCAGCCAGGACACATAGGTTACAGAGACTTGGATCAGACAAGGTTTGAGTTATTGTGCAATTCTTTGCGGTTACAGGTTCTGTCTCAGTGACATAATCACGTCTGTTTGACGGGAGCAAACCTTAAGTAATGTTTATCTAAATGAATATTTGAAAGATCATTTAACCTTACTAATGTTTTAAAGATATAAATATGAATTACAGCCCACATATGCCCTCTCTTTGTCTGAAGGAAAGCGAGGCATCGTTTTTAAATGTATTGTTAAGCCTGTTGACATACGTAACGTAGAGGGACATCTGGAGTCATGAACCGGGTGTGGCCCAACCCCCCTAGTGTGTCAGGAGATAAGGGCAGCAGAGGGACATCTGGAGTCATGAACCGGGTGTGGCCCAACCCCGCTAGAGTGTCAGGAGATAAGGGCCGAAACACTTGCTTGAAGGGGGCTTCTCTTCTGAGGACTCTCTGCTGCCACGCTCTCCACGAGTTTCTTTCTACTGATGCATGTGTAAACCACTGACTTCCGGGAATAGGCCGGAGGACGTCCGGGAAAGACCGGAGGACACTGGGAAAGACCAGAACCAAGGGCTCTGTGGGCTGGCTCCCCACTTTGCCTTAAACATGTGGCTACTAAGTACAAAAAGAAAAGATGCTCCCAGGATTCACCGAAAGGGGGAGAGAATGATGAATCCATCGGTGCTCAACCAATCATGACTGCAAATCCCAAACAGACTATGAACATGGACCAAATGGAATATCCATGTGTCTGTGGAAAGCGTTTCGCTACCACCCGTGGCATGAAGATCCACAGAACAAAGATGGGATGTGTGAAGACTCATCTGAATGAGCAGCAGCGCACTGCATCAGCAGATAAGACGTCGGAAGACCAAGGCCAGGATTTAAACCACAGTGCCAAGGACATCTACGCTGTTGGTTCGGATGAGGAATTTGCACAGGCCCTCGATGCCTGGCGCCTGAAACTCAACCTGCCACGAGCAAACGAAACTGAAGACTGGGAGAAACTGGATGCAAAAATTGTCCAAAAACTCGATGCACTGATAGGGAAAAGTACCCTGGAACACAAACTAGCCACATATGGGGACATTGTGTATGCCACATGTAGAGACGCCTATGGAGCAAAACTACCCAAAGAGAAAACACCTCCAAAGAAATCCAGACACCAAGAAGAGATGGACAAGATCAGGGTCCAAAAGAAAAACCTCAAGAAGCAAATGAAGACCGCACTGCCAGCTGAAAAACAAGGCTTGGAAAAACTCTGGAAAGACCTGAAAGCAAAACACAGCGCCCTCAGCAAAGCGGAATCTGCGAGGAAGAGGAAGAGCAAAAAGAAGAAGACACAAGAGCGGTTCTTCAGAGACCCCTTCCAGTTTGCCAGAATACTGTTTGAGCAGCCAAAATCTGGGACCCTAAGTGTGGACAAAGGAGTTCTTGAGCAGCATTTGAGGAAAACATACTCTGACTCACAGAGCAAAGCACCACTCGACATTCAAGGTCTGGTGTGGCCAACCAACCCTGAGGAACAAGTTCAATGACAAGCCTCCAACGTTGGCGGAAATCAAGAAGGTGGTCGACAAAGCCAGAGCCAAATCATCACCAGGGCCAAACGGAATACCTTACCAGCTATACAAGAAATGTCCCAAGGTGTTGGAGTGGCTCCACAGGCTGCTGCGATCAGCTTGGAGAAACCAGAAGATCAGCGGCCAGTGGATGACGGCAGATGGTGTGTACATCCCCAAAGAGCAAAACTCAAGTGACATCAGCCAGTTCAGGCCAATATCACTACTGAACGTCGAAGGGAAAATCTTCTTCTCTGCCATGGCAGCAAGGCTGACCAAGTACCTCATGGAAAACAAGTACTTGGATGTGTCAGTCCAGAAAGGTGGCATCCCAGGCATAGCTGGCTGTGTAGAACACGCCACAATGATCTGGGACGCAATCCAAAGAGCAAAAACAGAAAAGAGAGAGACCTGGACGTAGTGTGGCTTGATCTGGCAAACGCATATGGATCTGTACCCCATGAGATGATACAGTTGGCTCTTGAGATGTACCATGTGCCAAAGAACATCCGCGACATGCTCAAGAAGTACTTAAATGGCTTCTCAATGCGGTTCTCTACCAAGCAGTACACAACAGATTGGATCAACTTGGAAGTGGGCATTGCAACGGGCTGTGCAATTTCCCCAGTACTGTTCGTGTTGGCAATGGAAGTCATCTTGAAAGCAGCAACAAGCAACGCAAGACAAACAGACCTTGGCGATGGATGCAAGATGTCCCCTCTCAAGGCCTTCATGGATGACACTACAGTGATTTCATCCAGAGAAGACACGTCATGTGCTGGAAAGGCTGGACGACATATTTGCCTCATCCAGAATGAAGTTCAAGCCAAAGAAATCATGGAGTCTCTCACTGAGGAAAGGAAAAGTGGCCGAATCTGTGGTCTTCAGTGTTGCCAACCAGGCCATTCCAACAGTCACAGAAGAGCCAGTCAAGAGCCTTGGAAGATGGTATGATGATACGCTTAAAGACACACAAAGAGCAAAAGAAACCAAACAGATGTTGGAAGAAGGCTTGGAAACCATTGACCAGTGTGGGCTCCCTGGCAAATACAAGGTCTGGTGTCTGCAGTTCATGCTGATACCAAAGCTCCTATGGCCTCTGATGATATACGACATCTGCACCAGCACAGTGGAGGCAATGGAAGCCAAAATAACAAGTTCACAAGGAAATGGCTTGGTGTCCCACCCTGTCTGACTGACATAGCGCTGTACTGTCGCCAAGCAAAGCTGAAACTACCACTGAAATCCATCCTGGAAGAATACAAAGCAGGAAAGATAAGACTTCAAAGCATGCTGGAGGACTCAGGAGACAAGGTGGTAGAAGCAATCAAGCCCCAGCTGAAGACAGGCAGAAAATGGAAAGTTCAAGAGGCGATGGATTCTGCAAAAGAAAGTCTCAAGATCAGAGAAATAACAGGACACACACAGACCAACAGACAAGGACTGGGGGTGACCAAAACTGAATGGTGGTCAAAGGCCAAAGGAAAAGCCAAAAGAGACATCATGATTCAGGAGATGAGAAAAGAAGAAGACCAAAAAAGACTCCAAAAAGCAGTCCAGCAGAGCCAGCAAGGGCAATGGACAACGTGGGAGAATGCACTCCAAAGAAGTCTCACTTGGAATGACATTTGGCACATGGCCCCTCTCAGGATCAGCTTCATTCTCAGAGCTGCATATGACCTTCTGCCCTCAAATGCAAACCTGGTGAAGTGGGAAAAAACAGACGATCTTGCATGCCCCCTCTGCCATGAAAAACAAACAGTGGAGCATGTCCTAAGCTCATGTAAAGTAGCCCTGGCTCAAGGAAGGTACACATGGAGGCACAACCAAGTGCTCAAAGAGATTGTACAAGTAGTCTGGGCTAGTACCAACACCACGAAAGGGAAAATCAGGACTCCAAAAGCACCCGCAACATTCGTCACGGCAGGAGGCGGCAAATCATGGCCAAGAACAACAGTGCCACTCGAAACATGCAGGCAGAGTCTGCTGGACGGAGCAGATGATTGGGAGTGCACTGCAGACCTCCCAGAATGGAAGAGTCACCCAGAGATCATCAGCAAGAGTGGCATGAGACCAGACATAGTAGTCCACTCTCAGTCAACCAAGCAGCTGATCATGATCGAGCTCACAGTGCCATATGAGAACAGAATGGAGGCAGCTCAAATCTAGAAGACTGAAAAGTATGCTGATCTGGCAAACAGCCTGAGGAGAGAAGGCTATCAGGTCAAAGTCCTCACTGCAGAAATTGGAGCTAGAGGGTTTGTAGGAACGTCTGCATACAGCCTCATGAAACAGCTCTCAGTTGCCGGGAGGGAAAAAACCAGAGCCCTGAAAGCAATGGCAGAAGTGACAGAGAGGTGTTCAAGCTGGATCTGGTCAAGGAGGAACAAAAGTGAACTTCATAAGGCTTAAATTTCCTACAAATATCAGGTGTCCCTGTGACTCAGTGGTTAGAGTGCGAGTCATTAAGTGGAAAATGAGCATGTCCAGAAGGTCATGGGTTTGAATCCCAGCCATGGCTCGTCCCAAGATGGGGGGAAAAAAAAAAAAAAAGGGGGGGGGGGCAGCAGAGGGACATCCGGAGTCATGAACCGGGTGTGGCCCAACCCCCCTAGAGTGTCAGGAGATAAGGGCCGAAACACTTGCTTGAAGGGGGATTCTCTTCTGAGGACTCTCTGCTGCCACGCTCTCCACGAGTTTCTTTCTACTTACATATACAATCCAAACACTTGCACACAGCTGGCTAAACTCATCACTGATTCCACAAACAAGTGACCATTTGCAGAGACCCAGGCCTTTGGACACAACTGACATAACAGGAGGAGCATGGTGAACAGTTCTTCAATGTAGTGCCCCTGTGATTCTTCATGGAATCAAGGGAGAAGAAAAAGAATAAGAAGAAACACTCAAATACACATACATGCATGCACATATACACACACACACACACATGCACGCACGCACGCACACACACACACACAAAGTGTGCGCACACAACACACACACACACACACACACACACACACACACACACACAGGGCCATGCCGACTCACCTGATGCCGCTGGCAGTGGTCTTCTCCTTGCCCCCAAAGACATACTCAGAATGGCGGTACACCATGGTCATGGCGTAGATGAGGATCACCGAGTTGGCCTGGACAACACACAGTTCTACACACATGAACCCGAGTTACAAATTCTCCACTCTAACACTGCTCACGTTCTCGTCTCTCCATATACAACCCTTCCAAGGTTCATCTTGTCATTGTCCTAGTGGCAGCAGTTTACAGGGATCAGTATCAGGTCATCATAAAGCACCTTACCAAAGTAGACCCTGCACTACGGCCAAGACACTTTGGTTGCATTTGACGTTGGTGGTTCTGGTTCAACACTCTGCGGAAAACCAGCCACTGGGACCCTCTCCTTTGATACACTGCAAAGGTCAGGAACCACACAACTGATCATCAGGAAGACAAGTTGAGGTGACTGCAGATAGAAATTTAAACAAATTTTAAAAGGTATTTGAGAGAACTCCCCCAGATAACATGGACAAACGAATTTGGCCAGACAAAGTGATTGCTTGTTCTTCTTTTTTGTTGTCCTGAGCGTTATTTATTTTGCCTGAAGAGGACCTAAGAGGTCGAAACGCATCGTGTTTTGTCTTGTAATTCGTTTGTCTATGTCATCTGGCGGAGTTATTCAAATACCTCTTAAAATTCAAGAGGAAGACTGTTACTACTCCCCCTCCAGTGACAGTCCCCTTCAATCTGCTGACAACAGAGTTAGATACCAACTCACTGCAGGCACACACAGAGTGTGGGCTGAAAATTCGCCGAGGTCACCAGGTGAGTAGGGCTCTGTGAAACTCTCATTCTCAAATGCCATTTGTGACCTTTATGAAGGTCATAGGAAAGTATACATACCACCTGAAGAGATGTGGCTTGATATCAGAAATGTAAACAGATTAAAATGTTGGCATGACATGCTACGTGGACGTCAGTCAGTTCATTCATGGGGAGGGAGATTGACTGGAGGGACGGGGAGGAGGGAGACAGACTGGAGAGGAGAGGACGGTTAAATTTTTTTCAAACTGTCTAAACTTGTACCAGGGACTGGAAACTGCACAACCAACTGAAAGAAACTAAAAGAGGCGGGAGGGAGGTGAATGGGAAGATGTATAGATTGGGGTGACCGTAATCACCATAGAAAAAAAACTGAAGACAAGGATGGAGTGGGAGGGAGTGGGGTATGTGTTCCAGAATCCCTTGTTCCTAGAACCTCTGCCTCCCCCTCACCTGCCCCCTGTCTCCTTCCCCCAGACCATTTTTGACACGATAATAATGTATCTACAAGCACACGTAATACACTCGCACTGGGCTTAGAACTGTATGATAGAATCTCATAGTGTTTTTCTTATTCTTCACAACAGCAGACCCAACAATGGATAAAGAAAGGAAAGGAAAAAATGTGGGACAGAAAAACAATACCAAGTGCCATCCCACAGACAGATCTTGCCAACTGCCCATCTCCAAATCCTACCCCCAGCCAACTGACATCATTCGTGGTAAGCCACACCATCACAATCACACTGTCGATGTCAGTTACACGTCACAGCTGTTGAAATCAGACATGGGTTGTCTGCCAAACCCCCATTCCCTCACCGCTGTTTTGTTTCCTCATCAAGCCCACCCCTTCCTGCTGCTGTTTATCAAACACCTTCCGTTAGAGGTGAAAAAAGGAGAGCGGGTAAGAAATAACAGTAAACTGGGTCGCCCTTACCTGATAAAGAAACCGAACCAGATGGAAATTAAAGTAAACTGTACTGACATGGGAGATAAAACAAACGACGGACACCTTCCGGGGCAGGCCATCGTTTTAAAATATGGCAAGTTACAAACAAAAAGGAGCCTTCTTTCTGGTACTTTCCCCTGCTTTATATGTTTGGGGCTTATTAGTCGGATGCTGGTCTGATAACTATCATAACTTAATTAACAAACTCAGTTATTGGGGCTATTAGTTGGATGCTGGTCTGATAAATATCACAACTTAATTAACAAACTCAATTCCTTAGCATCAGTTTGGCCGACAGCCAAAGCTGTCTGACGTTGTTAACAAACAGGGCTTGTCTATAATGAAAAACTGGAAGGATGGGGGGAAAGCGCACTCTCAACAGAAGCTCCATGTTGGAATATGCACACACATTCTGTCTCTCACTCACACTCACACACACACACACACACACACAACCACACCACACCACACACACCACACCACACCACACCACACCCCTCACCTCACCACACCACACCACACCACACCCACGCACGCACGCACACACGAACGCACGCACGCACACACGCACAGTGAAAATTGAGGGTGTGTGCAGAGAATGAACATCGGCTTTCATGTAAAACATCAGTGGTGCTTTGAAAATGAAATAGCAAGGCGTTGTGAAGGTAATAAGACGGCAGGTTTGATGATAAGACTAACCTTGTTAACTGCCAGTCCCCACTTTCCTTTCACTGAGAATGAAAGAGAAGAAAATTGTTCCCTGCTGTGAGCACAGATAGCCCACCGAGACAATTCCACATGCACTGGAGGGAAGGTTCACACAGCTCATATTTCTCCTTCTTTGTTCACTTCCAGGTTTTCTGATGTCCCCTCCCTGTGTGTGTGTGTGTGTGTGTGTGTGTGTGTGTGTGTGTGTGTGTGTGTGTGTGTGTGTGTGTGTGTGTGTGCGTGCGTGCGTGAGCGTGCGTGCGTGCGTGTATGCATGCGTGCGTGTGCGCGTGCATGTGTGTGTGAGAGAGAGAGAGAGAGTGTGTGTGTGTATGGTTTCTCTCTCTCTGGTTTCTCTCTCTCTCTCCCTCTCTCTCTCTCGCTGTGTGTGTGTGTGTGTGTGTGTGTGTGTGTGTGTGTGTGTGTGTGTGTGTGTGTGTGTGCGCATGCGCATACATGTGTGTGGAAACGTGCATGTGTGTGTAAGTGTGTTGTGTGTGTGCATGTGTGTGTATGTGTGTTGTGTGTGTGACATGGATAGACTATGTGCATGTGTAATACGTGTATGCATGCACATGTAAGAAAAAAAAGGCTAGGAGGTAAACCAGAAGCCAGCCATGGAGACAGAAATGCTAACAGAGCCACACAGAAAACTGCACCCCCTGTATTACCAAAGAAAAATGAATGCTGACTGCGCTGAAACCTACCTCAATTTCTGCCACAAAGCGTTCTTATTTGGATGGAAGCACCGCAACAACATGGCATGCTAGGTGTCACTGAAATGATCATCGGGACTCCAGCCACATTTTCTTAAGATCAATATTTCCAACAGCTAGGTTTGTTCCAGCTTTTTTTTCCTCTCTGTCATCTTACACGTGGCATTGCTCCTACAATCACTCCTTTCGGCCACCTCATACACAGCCACGCCTACACTCATTTTCAGAATAGTAACACTGACGTTTAGCTGAGCGAGAGAGCTTATTAAGGCTGAAGACGATCCTTATACACCAATGAGCTGTGCGTGCCGAAGAGTTAAATGCGGGGAACTATCAATCATGCTTCAGCACTGAAGCTTTGATTGGACAGAGGGCAAACCATATTTAAAAAGAACACAGAGAAATCAATGTCACACACTGTTTTTTTTTTTTTGTCAAGCTACTGTACTCACCAGCAGAATGGCCGCCACAGGACCAGCAAAGCTCCAGATGAAATATCTCTCTGTGGTCAGCCAGCAACTGTAAAAAAAATTGATGTACCTTGATCAAACGCTGTGCTGAGAAACATCACACATGTTTCTTTCATTCAAATAGCTTAATTAAGGGCATGGAACTGATGCCGTCTCATATTCTGATCCCTCTCACATACTGACAAATTTCAGTTGTCAGGAGATGAGAAAAAAATATAAAGCGCTGAAACCGTGAAAATCTTAAAACTGCATAAGATAATGAGAGAAAATTGCAAAATGCAAGAAATTTCATAAATCTTAATTGATAATGATTAACTTCAACTATCAACCTTGAATTTTTTTTTTTTTTGTTTTTTTTTTTTTTTGTTTTTTTTTTGCTGTCCCAACCTCTGTGCCACCTCAGAGGCTGTGCACACACGCCGCTCATTCCGACACCCCATCCACAGCCACAGCCCGGTCAGCCCCGCCGCAGCCCCGGCACCGACAATCCACAGGGAGCAGTCAATGTCAAGTCGTCAAGAGGCAACCCACCGGAGAAGACACTGCACTGCTGCCGAGTCACTTCAGTGGTGTTCAGTGGCACCTGTTCTGATCTAACATACGCAGGACACCACCTACTAAGCCCCCTACTGACGACAATAATTGCTTAGTCGCGGAGCTGGCGTGAGTGAGCTCTCCCTCCGGAGGGCGCCACCACGTCCGTCCAACAACAGCCCCCATGGACTCGCTGATACCGGTGACCTCGACGGAACCAAGGCCACAGACGTGGAGAGGACATCGAAACTGAGGTCACCATGAGAGCAGGGCATGAAGGGCCACAGAATTTGAGACATTTTTTTTTTTTTTTTTTTTTAATGCTGATCGATGAGAATGAGGATGATTAAGATGATGCTACGGATTTCCATTTCGGTCTGAGACTACATGACAGGGCTGTACTCTACGCTTCCTTTCATAATATATCCCGGCATCAACCAGGCCCGAGAGATACAGGCCCCTGCAGTGTTGGTCAGGAAATTTGAGCAACACTCTCAGAAACGCATCCATTAAGTGGATGAAACTCGACTGTGTGGTCCCAGTCTTCCCAACTGAGTTCACAGCAAACTCAACTCTGGGTAGGAGCCGGTCGGGGCAGAGAAACCCACATGACTCTGATGGGATTCGAACCCAAGACCTCCCAGCCGGAGTCCGCGACGCTAACCACTTCGTCACGGCGGCTGGTATCAACCTTGAATTTACACTAAAGTACAATATTTTTGAAGCACTAATATATACTGAAAAGGGGGGGGGGGGGTAATGAGAGTTAACATAATTAGACAAATCAAAGTATTGAAAGAAACAAAAACATTCTTACTATCTGTCCGTGCCATAGCCTTGATGATAAAATCCAGCAGACACAGCGACGATCAGCACAGGGGGAGCTGCACACACACACACACACACACACACACACACACACACACACACACACACACACACACACATATCATAACCATTACTTTTCTTTCCTTTTGATATATTGTTCGATTCAGCTGGCATCTATTTATCAATTTCACGCATCTGTCTTTGCATGCGTATACTTTTGTGCCTGGGTGTGTGAGTACATACACACATGAATGTGCAAACACATGCACACGTATGTTATTGTGATCTCAGAGGTAACGAAACAGATTCTGCCTAACAACAGGTGAAGGGACTGAGAAAGAGGCACAACAGACAAGAATAGGTAGACAGACATTTAAAAAGCTGATATAAGACACAGAAAAACATCTGCAAAAAGAATGGGATTTGATACTTGACAGTACTGGAGAAATGCACACTTAGAGGTAATTCAGGTAAATGGAAGAAACAGGGAAAAATCACTATTCAGTACCACAAGTCATCTACACTCATGACATCCACCAAAGACGTTCTGTTTTTGCCTTTGTCTATTTGGGTGGGTGGGTAGGAAGATATCAGTGCATAAGATTTACCCAAAACTACTAAATCAACTTTAACAAAACTACGCGGAAAAATGGTTTATGACCCACAGTCAAACCAATTAAATTTTGGGCTGGATCTGTGTACGTGTCACATGGTGGATCCTGGACCATTCTTTCTTTGTTACATATTTCTAACCTGCTTCCACAAGAGAATTATAATGAAGCTCTACAGGTATGGCATGAGTGATGATGGAAATAATGGAGTGATTGAGGGGCGTGTAAGAACGTTTGTCTGTGGAGCTGATGACAGTCATGAATTCAAACCACTTCTGGGGGTGAGATTTTCACTACTTTGTCCACCCAGCAGTAAAATGGATACCTGATTCTGATCAGGGAAGGTGAAAGTGGTTGAAGGAGGAAAACGGGCTGTGTCTTCATAAGGCTGTCAATGAACATGGTACACTAACAGTTTATAGCCCCTATGGTCAGTAGGCTATGGGACCCGAACCTTTTTCACCTTTACATGATATAAAATGGTTAATGTCACTGTAAAATACCACCGTTTGGGGGGAGGGTAGTCATTTGTGCTCAACCTTGGCCAGGACTGCCCTTTCTTGACAGCGTCTTCTGGTTCACAACCACAGTTGATGCTAGACTTAACAAGAGTCAGTTAAAATGAAACCCTGTTGCACCAAAACAAAAAATCATGCCCCTTCTTCCCATCTCCCACCCCCTTACCCCCACCCCCCATACGAGCCAAATCCCATCTTTGCCGTCCAGTTGTCATGAAAGGCGATTCTATTGCACTGATTTCATCAGTGCCAATCATTGTAGTACAAGGAGTCGGATTGTACACACAGACACAGACGAAGTGGGTGATGCACTTTTTTCTGTTTCAGTGCGAGCCCTGTGCTGTGGACTCACCATAGCCGGTGGCGTAGTAGTAGGGCAGCCTGGAGCGCGAGGCATCGAACACCTGGACCAGCATGAGGACGATGTGGATGCCTTCTAGCATCATCCACAGGAAGGCCGCCAGGAAGAAGTAGTGCAGGCACCCAGCCACGATACCACAGGCCAGCTGTCAACAGACACACGGTATACTGTGACTTGGAATACACACCGCAATCATGTCAACTGTCATCCATACACACTACCGTACACAGTATCAAGGCTATATACTAGAATCAGGCCAGCTGTCACACATACATTACACTATGACACAGCATATACACCAGAAACAGTTAACTGTCATCCATACACAGTGACATAAAAAGCATACTGGAAACAGGCCCGCAGTCGTCCATTCATGACTTAAAATACTGTGACGCAGGATTTGCCCATGGAACAGGGCAGCTGCCATCCACATACATATGATACACTATGACACAGAACATATGTTAGGGACAGGCTGACTAACAAAAACATCATATATTATAACACTGAATATATACTGTGAAAAAGTCAACAGGGATTCCAACCTTAGGATCAAAGGGTGGCATAGCCTGTTCCCTTTACGAGCAGTGTGCTTATGTCTGTTGGCCAATAGACAATACAAAGGTAATCTGCCTTGAGCTGCTTCTGGTGCACACTGTATTCAACCAGACTAAACCAATCAAACAAACAAGTTTCTGTGGTGTGGTGGTCAGCACTACGGGTAGGGGATTGGGACCTTGGGGGTTGAGTCCCATCAGAGACTTTTATGAATGGGAATTTTCAACCCTGGGCTGATCCTAGCCTGAGCTGTGAGAGTGCCAAGGGATCAACTGGGAAGACTGGAACCACAGTCGTTCAGCTGATGTGCTCCGTCTCCTCTGACGAGTTGCCTCACGATGATCGAATATTTGATTGCTCCCTGTGGGACTACCAGTGACAGAACAAGCCTGTGTGTAGCTGTACATAGTGGAACCAGACAAAGCAGCCTGTGAGTCAGGTTACTGAAAGGGCACCAAAGAAGAACAAAATACACCCAGAGGTGCGGGTGGGACCCAAAGAAGCACTATCCTCAAATGCCGAACAAACCAGCAGGGAGCAATCCTGCACCACCCTTGGAAGCCTGTGCTGTGTTCATACAGGGTGCAGGCACGCACAGGGCATTCCATTAAGACGTCAAAGGACATAGCTGCTCCCTGGCAAATGCCATGGTGTAATGGCCACTGGATATGACATGACAGAACCTCCACGGGAGCGTTCCCATGGGTGAACCAGCCCGTATTTCATGACTGCAGAGCCCATCGGCAAAAAACGCCACCATCAAGCAACTGCCGTGTGCATCAGGCAGCCTCACTCGCTGTACTGCCGACAAGCGAAGTCAGTACAACTCCAAATACGGCCAAACCTTCACAATGAGGTCTTACATGCTCTCTGAAGAGAATCCCAGCAACAACAAAAATAATAACAACATCAACAGCAGTCATAATAATGTAAACAAATAACTATAAAAACAAATAAACAAACGAAAAACAAAAGTACAAAGCTGGGTAGAAAACTCACCCTGTTCTGTGTTTGGTCGATGCCAGTGAGAAACAGCATCTCGGCAATGAACAAACATGCCACCAGGTTCTTGTGGATGGAATTGCGCTCCCCTTGTAGTGTTCTGCACACAGACCAATCAGACTGGTCAGTACATCATTCTACACAAAATGATCTGGTACTGAAGAAACAAACCACACAACCGATGGAATATAATTTATTTGATCTGAGATGTAAATTATGTCTGACGACTCGATCGGAGACCTAAATCATGTCTGATATGTCTAGCTGAGCAACTATACAGATAACAATTAGCCATGATACAGTTGTTTCTTTCTCTCACATGTTATGAACAATTGAACATGTGGTCTCTTGACATTACTCACAAGTATTTGATCACTCCAACAGTAACTCTGTATTTGTGAATGCAATTTCTCTGTAACGTGTTGCATTAAAACAGTCAACAATGAAATATGTTCTCAGTTTTTTCAGGATAACCATTTATGAAATGAACAACAATATTCAGCATTTGGGTTATAACAGACAAACAGAATATGGCAGTTGATTGGTTCAAGGTTCGTTCATTAACTTACGGTCTATTTTGATCTATGCTGAAACTTACATATGCTATATAAATCCGAATATCATTACATAGTTAGTAGTTCAATGACTGTTAATAAAACAGGTCACACACACACACACACACACACACACACACACACACAAACAAAGCGATACCAAATAAACGGGAGGGGGGGGGGGGGGGACAGACAAAAAGTAGAGTTTTTTGCTTTGTTTCTTTTCTGGAAAGGAAAAAGGAGGTGGTAGTTACATGAAACAAATAATGGAGGTTTTTTTGTTTGTTTTTTTTTAATCATGGGCAAGTTTTAGAACAGAACATTCTCAACAAGAATCTAACACCTGAAAGTCAGTTCCAAGAGCACTGATGTGGGAGTGGGAGTAGGAGCGGGGGCGGGGTGGGGGTGGGAAGAATGTCTATCAATAGTAAATCTACAAGCAACTCCATTAAGGAGGCTGAGATGTTTGTCCTGGGAAGCAGCAGATAAGCGACAGATGGCAGGCGCCCAACTCTGTGCCGTCATGCTTACATGGCGGGCTGAGCTGGCTAATGTCCAACACCATCATCTACATCGCCCTGCTCCTCACACACACTCATTCACACACACACACACACACACACACACTCATTCACTCAAACACACACACACACACACTCATTCACAAACACACACACACACACACACACACACACACACACACACACCACTCATTCACTCAAACACACACACTCATTCACTCAAACACACACCACCTATTCTTTTGTAAACAAAAATCGAGTTCCATGCAGGTGAGGTCAACAACCATGACGACAGGCTCACCCCGGTGAAGAAGGAGGACACTGCGGCCTTGACTTTGCACCAGTGACGTAAGCAGACCATTACCCCAGCAACCTCTATCATCTTTATGGCCTGAAATGACCCTGCACCCCCCCCCCCTCCCCCCTTCATCCCTCATTCTCCCCCTATCTATGGATTTCCGGAGTTGGGGATGGTGTGCCATTGGTGTCTAAAGCTGAACATGTTCATGCTCTAAAAAGGCGTAAGTGTGTACGAATTTTGATCTTCTAGTTGGAAATGAAATGAAATGAGGCAGGGAACAGTAAACGATAAACAGTAAACAAGTTGGGTATTTTTTGCTCCCATAAGAAAACCTAACACAGAGTAACTTTTATTCAAGAGTGGCACAGCCTTTTAAACTTGAATAAAGTCAGACAAATACATAGACGAACAATCTAATAGTGGGGGAAAAAACAAGCGCAGGCCAACAACTGAACTATCTTCATAGTAATGACTTGGCAAAGATTTGGACTTAAGGAGGGGGAGGGGGGTGGAATTTGAAGATGGAGAAAATGGGAACATGAAATTAAGAAAATATGTTACAAATATGGAAACTCTTCACTAGCTGCATAAGGGAACCATTGCAATCCCTTTTGAAGGCAGATATATTTGTATTGCCTGCTCCGAGGCCTTTCGTCCGCTGGGTCGGACTCATCAGGGAGACACGGCTGGTTGTGTCTGCGCTCCTGGCGTCAAATAGAGACACATCACAGTCCATAATACTGTGGTGTTCTCACCACCAAGGGTGCAAAAAAGAATCCAATAGCACCCCCAAAGGCAGCCAGCGAAGAGTAGTAAATGAAACCAAACGAAAGTGTGGGGAGGAAAAAAGTTGCTGAAAAACTAAAAACATTATGCAAATAGTATAAAATGTAGGGGACAATCTTTGAGCCTACGCTCAGTTGTTGGCCTGCGCTTGTTTTTTTCCCCCACTATTAGATTGTTCGTCTATGTATTTGTCTGACTTTATTCAAGTTTAAAAGGCTGTGCCACTCTTGAATAAAAGTTACTCTGTGTTAGGTTTTCTTATGGGAGCAAAAAATACCCAACTTGTTTACTGTTTATCGTTTACTGTTCCCTGCCTCATTTCATTTCATTTCCGATTTTGTTTTGTTTTGATTAAATTGAGGTTATTTGTATTTGTTTCTGTCCGTCCGTGTGTTTGTCTTTTGATCTCCCTTGCATCTTTGGGTGGATCCTCAAGCGTAGGCTCAAAGATTGCCTCAAATTTTCTCCCACATTTTTCTTTTGCTTTTTTTTTTAAATAGTGGGACCTGCATCGTATTTTTTCCCACTGTCTTTTTTCTGACACCGACTCATACTCACCATGCATTGTGTGTGTGTGTGTGTGTGTGTGTGTGTGTGTGATCTTTTCCTACTGTATTATTTAGTGATAGACAGACGAGCTTAGAAAAGTGTTGGTTGCTGAAAGGGAAACACTGCTGAACTGTTGGAACGCATACTGGCAACAGCCTAAAACAGCACAAAAAGGACAGCTTGATGTCAGATTTCTTTCTTTTTTTTTTAAAGTGAAACTCTCACTAGTCTAAAATGTTCAAATGAGACGAAACATGCCAATTAAATTTCAATGTGTTCAGCTATGTAAAGATATCCATTAGCATTTTACACTAACAGTGTTAACGCATTTCCCACCAATTTTAAACGTCCAAAAGCACGTGAAAATTCCAAAAACAAAAAAATATCAACACTCAAAATTGACGGTCCCAATTTTGACAGATATTAAAAATGTTCACAGTGACACTAAAAAAAAATACAACTGAAGTTTGCCACTAGTAAACTACCATAGCTGGGTGTACTGGCACTGCCGTGCGCCACTCAGCTGTCAACAGTCCCGAGGCAT
Organism: Conus canariensis; assembly: GCA_033310375.1. Taxonomy (NCBI): domain Eukaryota; kingdom Metazoa; phylum Mollusca; class Gastropoda; order Neogastropoda; family Conidae; genus Conus; species Conus canariensis. The sequence continues at coordinate 73,023,551 of CM065719.1, read as the reverse complement.
TATCTGAAAACCAGCTAAACCTCGTCCATTATTGGGAGGCAGCCGCAAAACTTCAATGATTTCAACTATGAAGATATGGACCATGTCCGTACGCGCGAACTCACAAAACAAGCTGAAATATCTCTTTCTGCGCCCCCCCCCCCCCCCCCTTCTCCGCACACCCCATCCCCACCTCTCTCTCCCTCTCTCTCTCGCTCGCTCGCTCTCTCATTCGAAATGCAGAGGGCATGCTACGCGTATGTTCATCTTCCCTTATCTTTCCTTCTCTGTTCCTCTCTCTCCCAAACATACGAGTTGGGAGGGTAGGGGAGGGGGGGGGGAGAGAAAGCTCTTTGCTAACACTGTTCATTACCTCTTCAGCAAAAAGGGAAATGTGCTTTGAATCGTTTTGATGCTGCAACGAACGTACGCGTTCAAGTGCACAGCTTTTTTCGCCAGCCGGCCCATCTCTCCCGAGCCATCAAGCATCATCAAGCAAGCCCTATGATAACTTCGATCACAATATCCACCATTTCTGAACGTCCGAACACGTTGAAATTCCAAAGACAAAATATCAACACTTAATGCTGACAGTCCCAATTTTGACATATTAAAACGTTTTAAAATGTTCATGCTAAACGTTCCGAAAGAGAGGATACCTATCTATCTATCCACCTACATATAATTATCTGTCTATCCATACCTATCTATCTATTTATCCATCTGACTATCTACCTACTTATCTATACGAACCGACGATGTACTGCCCCAAACACTCTCTCACTCACTCACTCTCTCTCACTCACTCACTCACTCACTCCACACACACACACACACTCCTCACTCACTCACTCACTCACTACTCACTCATCTCTCCTCTCTCTCTCTCTCTCTCTCTCTCTCTCTCTCTCTCTCTCTCTCTCTCTCTCTCTCAGTAAGAACCTACGGCTGTGATATGCAATGAGTCTACCACCCGTCGCCATTAGGAAGTTGGAGGTAGCTGCCATGACTCCAAGTTTGATGTTACTGATTAGAGGGTCTCTCCTCGGGACGTTTTTTTTTTCTTTAGAACATATCAAAGATAACAGTGTCACTTGGTACCTCCTGAATGCCGCAATGCCTCCAGTGATGACAGCAGAGCTTGTATGCAAGAGGTTGTGGGTTCAGATCTTGGGCACCTAGCACAAACACTTGCCATTTTCTCGGCAACACCTAGCGCGACATGCATGGTGTCGTTCTGCTGGTCTTGGTGTAGCGTTACATAGAACCCCGTATTCATTGCGTCAGTGTAGCGCTACATAGAACCCTACACTTATTGTATCAGTATAGTGCTACGTAGAACCTTGCACTCACTGTGTCAGTGTAGCGCTATCCAGGAACCAACACTCATTCTGTCAGTGTAGCGCTATCCAGGAACCAACACTCATTCTGTCAGTGTAGCGCTAAATAAACCCTACACCCATTGCATCAGTGTAGCACTATACAGGACCCTACACTCATTATGTCAGCGTAGCGCTATTTAGGATCCTACACTCATTGCGTCACAGAATCCTACAATCATTATGTCAGTGCAGCGCAATGTAAGACTCTAAACTCATTGTGTCAGTTTAGTGCTATACAGGATCCTGTGCTCATTGTGTCACGTGCGTGCTCGTGTGCGCGCTTGCGCACACACATGAGTAGGAGTTGTGAGAGAAACAGAGAGAGGAAGAAGCACACAGAGAGAGAGAGAGAGAGAGAGAGAGAGAGAGAGAGGGCACACACACACACACACACACCAGACACATGGGCAGACAGACAACAGACAGCAGACAGACACACAGACAGACGGACAGACAGACAGAGGCAGGGACAGACGGACACACAGACAGACAAACAGACGGACAGACGGACAGAGGGAGGC
>CM065719.1:73004169-73009169 GCA_033310375.1 Conus canariensis | reverse complement strand
GAGAGAGAGTGATGTCGTGCCATCGGAAGGGGTGCCGACACGTGAACACTGGGGCAGGCGGGGGCTCTGATGCGAACTGTGCACCCCGCATGTTCGGCCACAGTCAGCCAGCTCGCCATTAAAATCACACAGAGAAAGCTAGTGTTCTATTCCAAACAGTCGTCATGTGAGGAAAAAAACACACACACACACACACACACACACACACACACACACACACACACACACACACATTCACATACATACAAACGTAACCACACCCCTCAACCTTCCCACCCCCGACTCGCCGCCTCCCCTTCCTAAAACGGAGGCGCGCGCTCACGCATGCACACACACGCGCGCGCGCGCACTCACGCACACACATGTACTCTCTCTCTCTCTCTCTCTCTCTCTCTCTCTCTCACACACACACACACACACACACACACACACACATACACACACACACTACACACACCACACACACACACACACACACACACACACACTAACAAGCTATATGTGTGTAAGTTGTTTCTCCGGGCCTCCCGCTCTGGTTTATGTGGCACTCTGCAAACTAACAAAGACTGACGGCAGAAAGACTGCGTCGCTCAACTTTCCCTTCCATCACACAGAGAGAGAGAGAGACAGGGCGGGGGATGAAAGAGAGAAGGAGAACAGACAGAGAGACAGAGATAGAGAGTGGAGAGAGAGAGAGAGAGAGAGAGAGGGAGGGAGAGGGAGGGAGAGAGAGAGGGGGGGAGAGAGGGAGGGAAACAGACAGACAGACAGAGAAACAAGAATGCATGTTACAGCTCAGTAACAGCCACGAAAGATAAAAGGTAATGTTACTTAAAGCCCAGCCGACCGCAAAGGGTCATATCAGGGCTGTCACCGCGTTGAAGTCAACTCACATGTCTACTTTAAAAAGAAAAGAAAAAAAAAGCAAGAAAGAAAAAGCAAAAAGAACAAGACGACCACACACACACACACACACACACACACACACACACACACACACCACACACCACACACCACACACACACACACACACACTGGGTAGGGAGGAGGTGGCGGACTGGCAGAGAGGCGAGCTGTAGTAGTCTAGTAGTAAACAAAAAGAAATCACAAGAACAAAACCAGCAGGGGATGAAGAAGGAGAGAGCCACTCTGTCTCACTTTTCGATCTGCGGAGATAAAATAGGTACCTTGGTGGCCTCCCTTTGGGGACCATTACCCCCCCCCCCCCCCCCCCCCCCATCCCCCTTTCCCCGACGGCCCTTATCACCTGGGGTCGGTGTCGATGTTCCACCTCAATTTCCCAGGAGGGAGAGGTGGAGGAAGGTGGGGTCGGGAAAGGTGCCGATGGACACACACACAAGCCACGCGCGCGCGCGCGCGCCGCACACACAGCACACACACACACACACACACACACACACACACACACAGAGTAAACGTGGGTGGGATCTGGAAGGATGCGTGTGTTGTACCAACACACACACACACACACACACACACACACAGATGGGTGGCTGCTGGGCTTAGACAGACAGCGAGACAGACAGATAGATAGATAGACACACAGTCGGGCGCGTGTTGGGCTCAGTTGATGAAGCATCGCGTCCGCCAACAAATGTGAGTTCAACTCATGCCAGTGCCCACCATACAAAAATGGCCATTTTCGCCAACTGCCTTACTGTGTTGTTGTTCTGGTGGTCCGTAGTGTGTACTGTAAAACAGGCTTCCTTCCCTTACTCTCCTGGGAAGGTTATCTCCCTTTGCCTTCTCACTGAAAGTGGACGTGGACGTGATCTGAACGTCAGTATCGCGGAAGTGGGCAGACGGACGGACGGACTGACAGAAAACAATGGGAAGTGTGTGAAACCCGTGTGTCGCAAATCCTGGGTAACGTCTCAGTCTCTCACCGAAAACCTTCAAATCAACAGGCTGAAAGTGGGTGGAGGAAAGAAAGAGAGGCGAAAGGGGCGGAAGATTGGGTGTAGTGGGGAGGGGGGGGGGGGGTGAAGACGGAAGGAGGGAGAGGGGAGGGAGAGAGTGAAGGGAGGGGGAGGGGATGTGCGGAAGTCGGACAGCAAACTGCACACACGCACACACACACTGCGCATTTGTTATTTATGGGATGTTCAGGCAAACTCGGAGAGAACAGTGGCAGCTTTTTTTGTGCGTTTCAAACATCTGACAGACACTCTTATCATCTAACACGTGCAGTGATTCAGTTTTTATTTCTCTGTAAGTGTATTTTTTTCTTTTTCACTCCATAAGCAAATGAAACAAAATACTACGTTGTTTTCCTGTCTGGTACAAACGTGTGCACAATGTCTCTCTCTCTCTCTCTTCTCTCTCTCTCTCTCTCTCTCTCTCTCTTCTTTCTCTCTCTCTCTCTCTCGTGTGCGTGTGTGCGCGCGCGCGCGTGCGCACGCGCTCGTGCGTTTGTGTGCCCGCGCGAGTGCGTGAGCGTGTGAGACCTTCCCGTTCCGTGTCTGAATCTCTGCACCGCCTTCACAGAAATACATACGGGCAGTTCGCTCCCTTTCAAAAAATCAAACCAGACCCTCTGAGAAGCGGAAATAACGTTTCGGGTGACAGTCACGTAATGCACAAAACCGGAAGCATTGAATTGCATTAATTAGTGGCAGCATTCCAGCCGGATTTAACATCACATGTCGTTCCCATGGACGGCATAATATAAGAGGTGAACGGTTCTCGCCCTCCCCCTTCTCCATCCCCATCTCCGCCCCCTCAGTCACCCCGCCCTCTCTTTTCCTCTCTCATCTATGCAGACAGTGGTGTGGATTATGCTTTTTGCTGCGATGCGAAAGCCACTGCTAACCAGATGACTACGCAATTGTTTTAACAACCGGATACACCGTAATTAAGGCTGAATGTCACTGGCAATCAACACCTTGCAATGACCTTGTGGACATGAAATTCATATTTGAGTAGAAAAAGAAACAAACGAAACTAAAAATAGTAATAATAATAAAATTAAATTACAGAATCCCTCCCCCCCCCCCCCCCAAAAAAAAAAAAAGGAAGAAAGAAAGACCGAAAGAAAAACCGAAAAGGAGGGAAAGAAAGGAATAACGGGTCAAGCAAAAGAATTACTGTCGCCTCACGTGTGTAGGTGATTGCAGACATCTAATTAAGAGAATTCTCACAATGTTAGAATGCTATCATATAAAAGAGAAAGGCGGGTGAAAAGGGAGATAAGTAGAAGAGGACAGGGACAGCTGGATCGTGAGTGATAGGAGGAAAAATGATCGATAATGGGAAGGAACAAAGATGTCTGAGGCGATTTAAGTACGATAAAAGAACATTACTTAATGGACTTTACAAAACAAAAGCTCACTTGTTTGTATTACGAATCCCAAAAGCCAAAATAATCAATAGTATACTCAGCGTTTGCAGAGGCACAATTTTGTTAAGAAAGGTCTCCTTAAAACTAAAACACAGTTCAGGACATGTTGAACTGTAACACTGCCGTGGCATATACACTTGACATTTTGGCAATAATGTGATCAGTAATGAAATATATCAAACTCTGAAAGTCAGACTTGAAATAGGCCAGCAGATCGAAACAAAATCCGATAGAATCCCTTGACGATATGTTGAAGATCAGATGAATTAAAACACCTTAAAATATCCCTTTGAAGTGTATTACTCATTTCTTTATATTACAATGGGCAACTAACTCATCTGGTAGCTATAATTATCATTCTTTGCTCTCTTCTTTCCTGCTCTGTCTGCTTGATCATTAACACGACACTTGGTGTGGGATGGTACCTTTCATATAAAAAGAGTGTATCGGCTGCTTGATGTAAAAAAGATTAAGCTCTCTTTTTTATTAGTCTCGAACAGAAGCAAACTTTTCAAAACTGATTGAGACGGCGTGAAACAGGATATCAAAAACTGTCATTTGTATGGGAACTACAAAATTCAATACCATTACAACAGCAAGCAGCTCAGCTGTAAAAACTGAATGACCCTTTCATCAGTAAAACGTTGTGTGTGTGTGTGTGTGTGTGTTTTTTTAAGATTAAAAAAAAAGGTTTTGCACGAAAAACGGGGGGAAAATCAATTCTATAATCCCTTATCAAGTCAGATTCTGAAACAAACTTTTTAGTCGTAACAGAAACGTGGATAGACCGCACGTTTAAGAAAACACACCACACACACACACACACACACACACACACACACACACACACACAACACAATTACGAAATAAACTAAAACTAATCAACAACCAGAAATCACCATGTCTAAATTACGGATCTAAAATGTCAACGACTCGGAACCTTTTACAAACGACACACTCCGCTAGATTCGTTGGCTTCAAAGAGCAAAAGAAAAAGAAGAAGAAGAAGAAATCATGCTCGTAAATCTGCCGTCAGAATTGGACTAATTACTGGCCGTGGGTGGAATGGACAGTGATAAAAACGGGTCTGGCTGGAGCCGGCTGTCTGCGAGAAACATGGGTTCAACCCTGGCATCCTTCACTGTCGGCTGATGACCGACTTTCGACCGCGACGGATCACTGAGGTATGTGAGGAAAGACAGACGTAAGAGACGGACAGACATACAGATTGGTAGAAAGGTTGATAGATACATAGACAGATGGGTGGATGGACAGACAGACAGACAGACAGACAGATAGATAGATAGATAGATAGATAGACAGATAGATAAGGATTCAACTTTCATTTTTCACTTCTTGTCAATGTCATTGTCCCCTCCCTCCCCTGTCCTCTAAGAATGAAAGAAATGAATACAGAAACAAAGGAAGAAAGAAGCGAAGGGAGAAAGAAGGGAAGCGAAATTAACCTGAATAAAGATGTATGATAGGAAGGGAGGAAGAAAAAAGGGGAAAGGAAGAAATGAAGGAAGAAATGAGGAAATGTAGAACGAAACTTGAAATGTTGAAGAAAGAAAGGAAGAAATAACAGAAAGAGAAGAGAAAAAAAAAGCTTAGGAAGACAGACAAAAAAATGTGAAAA
>CM065719.1:72989169-72996669 GCA_033310375.1 Conus canariensis | reverse complement strand
GTCTTGTTGGTGGACACCAGGTTGCTGCCTGCCTTCACCACGTTCTGTGGGGGACAATGGGAGATAGCTCTTGAGTTCAAGTCGGCTATGTCCACATTTACCACCGTCGAGAGAAGGTAATCTGTTTTTTTACCACCGTCGAGAGAAGACATGTCTGAAAGCAGCTTTCTGGATTATTCCGTTGAGCTGCTTTTCGTTCATTGATTGTCTTCTCTTTTCGGAGGGGTGGATGTGGATAGTGTCCTAACTTTTACAACTTGCATTTCAATTCTATTCCGTGCTGTTTCACACACACACACACACACACACACACACACACACACACACACACACGATAAACAGAGAAAACGTTTCAAGTCAACTTCATTATTGTTATCGCCCAGCCCTTTCAAAGTTTCCCTTATCTTCGAACACCTCTAAAGCTCTCTCTCTCTCTCTCTCTCTCTCTCTCTCTCTCTCTCTCTCTCTCTGTGTTTATCTAGCTTCCAATCAATTTATCGATCGATCTATAATATGCAAAACGATTTTATAATGTGGAAAGTAAATAATTATTAACATCTTTAACGCGTGTAAGACTATACTGTATTGAGTGTACGAGTCATTCTGTTTAAAGTCATGGCAACTGATTTTTAAAACACAAAGCGTAGGAAAAAAATCATGCAGAAAAATTTTATAAATGGAATGACAAAAAACAAACAAAACGTATTAATAAAAGCTTATATAAGCAAATAGCAAACTGAAAAACCAGTGCCCTTTCCGATGGTTACATTCTCGGTTTCTGGTGCCATACTAAGATAGAAGATGGATAAGGGGAAAAGGTGTCAAAATACATCAGAATAAAGACATGAATAAGCTACAATGATGAAACGAAAGACGACAGAAAAGAAAGACTAGAAACGCGGTGACAGTTTTAGACAGTGACCGAGCGAAATAAAGGAAATAACAAACACCGACTTTCCTGAAAGCGGTTACGCTATTCATACCCAAGAATTCCCAGTACCCCCACAGTGAGCCCTTCAATCCTTTCTTTTTTTTTTTTTTTTTTTTTCAAAACTCAAGAATAAGAACTGAACAATCCAGCATCATTCATACCATCCCGTATAAACGTCAGAGCAGGCAACGTGCCATAGTTGATTGTAAGAGTCACACAGCATTGCAAAGGTCGGTGCGTGGATTTCATATGAAGTACGCATCATCTTTGTGTAGAAGTAAGGACCTGTGCAGGTTCCCTTTGCTATCGCAGCTGTTACCGTTGCTGAGCAAAGGAATAGGAAAAGACGTTAAATTTAATGTATATTCATGTAACTGCAACAGTACACGAAATGTTAGTAACCATTAGTCATCAGGTTCAATTTTACCACTGATGTTCGACAGACGCATTTCAGACATATTTAATGCCACATGATTTCAATGCGACGCCATTTCATTCAATTTTTTTCTGCTACTCCTGGGTATGTTTGTTCAAGTCTTATCTCTTCTGTTCTACCTAATCTTGTCACTGTTGTGCAAACTCGATTGAAAAAAAATGCAGCCCAATCTTGTCAGTTCTCTGCATATCTCGAAAGGTGAAAGAGGATAATTATGACAATCAGGCTTCAATTGTTCTACCACTATAACAGTCCTAAGAAACAACACAGGTGAAAAGTCAACTTCTTTCCATAATGTGAAGATGAATGTGGCACTATAGCAATAAATAAATACATCAATAAACTAAATAAGGAACGGGTTAAAAACACAGAAAAAAAAAGGCACAAACATTCATAGAAAACACTTACAGCGACAATGTTCTTGACTTCTTTCTTGTCCTTGATCTTCGCGGTGGCCCCACTGCTAACGAGGTTCTGAATGACCTTGGAAGTGACGACTATGTCTTCCTCGGTGACGTCAGCACTCTCTGTGACGTTAGCCAGCTCCATCGTCATTGCCACTGTCTCTTCGGGCTCTGGTGCTTCAGTGATATTGGTGTACTTGATCTGTCAAGACAGACACAGAGAGAGAACGGTTCTGCGTAATCTTCAAGAAGCTCAATCTGGGTTCTGACAAACCGAAACTGAAACTTTTGTCTCTTTTGGTTGATTTTTGTTTTTCCTCCTTTCTTTAACTTTATTTCGCACCTCATGACTCTACGGAGGACACACACAGAAGTCAGGATTCCAAAACTTTTGGCGACATCAATTCGCTGCTATCTATTAAGTGAATAACAAAGCTCGACCAAGAAGAGGCAAGGCTTCTGTCAATTTATCTTCCAAGCTTCAGTAAAAATACTGACACCCCCCCCCCCCCCTTCCCCAACTACCTGACAGACAGTAAATTAGTGGTCAGTAAATTAGGTTCATTTATTTCCGTGGCCATAGTGAAGACACTTCCATCAATCGGGTTTTTTGTTTTTTGGTTTTTTGTTTTTGTTTTTTCTTCTGTTTTTGCTTTCGTTTAGATCACTGATATATGATAAAATCTTAGATCAAACTATGGCCTTTGTCAAGACAAAAACGAATGTTTCTAGCAGACAAAAATTGCTGGCTACAGTGTCACTGGAAACATGCCGTATTACAAATAAACTGTGTATCAAGGTGCGAAATAACGCTGACTGAACACATAAAACAAAACAGACGGATGGGTTTTTGAAAACATGCAATATTCGGTTTGGTTTTTAAAAGCCCGATCAAGATAACCGAGGTCAATTCTTTTTCTAAATGTTGATGCAGTCTCTTTTGTAAGAGGCCTTTATCAAGATACTAACTTGCGTCAATCCTCTTTAAAAGCATCGGTCAAAATACTTTATTCAATGTAGCCTTTATCAGATACTAACTTGCGTCAATCCTCTTTAAAAGCATCGGTCAAATACTATCATGTCGATCATTCCAATTCGTTGTCATGATACCCACTCAAGTAAATTCATTTCAAAAGCCTTTGCCGAAATAATGATTAAGGTCAATCTATTTCCAAAACATTTTGTTTTTATCAAGACACCGACTTAGGTCAATCCATTTCAAAAATCTTTTAACATGACACTAAGCGTAAAGTCCCTGTCAAACGCCGCTGTGAAGTCACCCACCTTCTTCAGGATCTTTTTGAAGCCTGGGGACGCACACTCGTCCACATTGGGCGCCCCTCTCCAGCACGTGGGGTTCCCACCACAGTAGAAGAACATCTTACCTGTCACAGACATCACCGACAGTCTGTACGTGTCCGTCAGTCGAGCGTCATTGTCACCCTTCTTGATGAAAACTGAATGTAATGAAAGTGACTTGTTTGATTGCTGGGAACTGCTTATCAACTTGCAAAAGCAAAAAAAAAATTTTTTAAATAATAATAATGCAATCAAACTAAGACAGAAATAACCAGAAGAGAAACGGAAACTCGAAATTATCAAGAGTTAAGTTAAAATTCCTGATGCTTGAAGTTTTTATTTTAAACGAAAACGACTCTCAGGACGACAACAACAACAGAAGCAGCAGCAACATTGATAGAAATACAATGATTGTGATTTCTTGGTCTGTTTAATTAAAATCAATATTTTGCTACTCTCTCTCTCTCTCTCTCTCTCTCTCTCTCTCTCGCTTTCTTATAGTTACTCACTCACTCACGTATGCCTGCACGCATGCGCGTCCACACATGCACGCAAGCTTGAATAAAAGGAATTTTAAGCCTTCCATAATCCATTCCAATACAGGAAATCATTTGCGCTCCAGAACATCCAAAAAACAAACAAAAGCCAACACACACGCACGCACGCGCGCGCGCACGCACGCACACACACACACACCACACACGCACCACACACACACAAACACACACACACACACACACACACACACACACAGGGAAAACAACAAAACAGAGAAAACAGTTCCTACCCTGGCCACGTTCGCACGGCATGGGCTGCGTGACGTTGTGAGACGTCTTCGGCCACGTGACTCTTGACGCCTTCACTTCCGGACACATCTGCGCGCCGACCGTGTACAGGAACTCTCCGTTGCCGTGACGTCGCCCGCGAGACTCCAGCATATAGCAGCCCGAATAGAGCGCGAACAGGTCGACTTCTGTTGTTGTTGCTCTTGTTGTTGTCGTTGTTGACGGTGTTGTTGTTGTTGTCGTTGTTGTTGTTGTTGTCGTTGTTGTTGTTGTTGTTGTTGTTTCTGTGGTCGTAGGTGGTGTCGTAGCTGCTGGCAGCGTTGGTGGCACAGTGGTGGTTTCCTCATCACCGTCATCCTCGCTATCTTCTTCCTCGTCGTCGTCTTCATCATCATCAGCATCGCTGTCGGCATCGGTGACTGGTGAGCTGGAACTACTCTGGGAGGTCACCTCCGTCGTTGCGTCGGTTTCTGTCGTCGTTGAAACGGAGGTACTGCTGGGTGGAGTGGTAGAGGTGGTGGTGGAAGTCGTGGTGGTGCTGGTGGCGGTGGTGGTCGCAGGGGTGGTGGTGGTGGAGGTGGTGGCAGGAAGGGTGGTGGTGGTGGTCGGGGTGGTGGTGGTGGTGGTCGGGGTGGTGGTGGAGGTGGTGGTGATGGGCTGAGTGGTCAGGTCCACGGGTCGCGGGGTAACTGGACGGGCAGTCGGGACAAGCAGAATCAAGTGATGGCTTACACGTCAGTGCATGTTCGTGTGAAAACATAAAAGTAAATAGCGTTCTTTCTCCCAAAGAACAACCAATACATACTATCAGTGGCTGACGTTTTGCGTGAAATCTGCTCTGCCCCTACCTCTTTGATCTTCGAGCGGTTAGAGGAATGAAAAGACCTGTGCCGGCAGCCGACCGCGGAGCCAGACATCTTCGACTGCGCAGTGACACTACGGGCCTGGTCCACTACCCACCCATGCCGAGGTTAACTAGACCCAAAGTCAACAGCTGTTGGCGTAACAAGGATTCCAACAATGGTCTTTTCATGCCTACGAACTGCGTGAAGATCAAAGAAAGAATGGAGAGAGAACGCGAATCAGTCACACAGAACTGACAAGAATATCTCAATTCTTCTTGGGGGAGGAAAACAAACTTCTTGCATTTGACTTTTTACGACGAAACATATGGCAGCTTTATAAAAATCGATGTAATATTATTAATAAGAACGACAACAGTGACATCAACTATCATAATAGTAGACGTTGATGAAAAAAAATTCTTCGAATAATCAAACAAAATGAAAATGGGAATGCGTAGAATGAGAGACAGACAGAGACAGACAGAGAGACAGACAGACACAGACAGACAGACAGACAGACAGACAGACAGAGAGACAGACAGACAGACAGAGGAACGTCTATGGAAAAGAATAGGTTAGACCAAGTATCAGATGAGAAATCGAGACAGAGTCGATTACCGGATAATTTCTAAATAATGTGTACAGTTTCGATGAAACCTTAAATTTCAGCCCCATCTCAAAGACGGTGTCTACTCACTTTCATGACGCTCACATATGAAGGGGCGCGCATCCTCACAGGGTATGTCGTTGACCTGTCCGATGGAGGTCATCTCCGCGCACTTCGCCTTGTTTCCGTAGCTACCCCGCGGCTTCCATGGCCTGAACAACAACATCAACAACAACATGAAAGTCATCGTTAGCATCACTGATACCAACATCATCACAGGCTTGGAAACACAGGAAAAGATAAGGCAAATTTTGCGTCGAAGTGGCAAAATACAGATTATCAACACACACAAAAATTAGAAAGAAAAAAGAAAAAAAAAAAAGAAAAGAAAGAAAAGGACGGCTACCATCTCCTGCGAAGGGAAGACCGAGTAATCACCGTGAGACGGAGAACAAGACACTCCGAAGATATGGTGGTCACCAAGTTCCATGCAGATACCTGCTGCATGCTTATGTGACCCTCCCCCCCTCCCCCCCCCCAACCCCCCACAGTGACGATGGGCCACGTCTTCCAGCTCCTCCCTACCCGGAGAACCTTAGCCTGCCGTCATACCCGTGGAGAACGATCTCTTCGAACCTGTAGACGAACTTCAGCGGACTGAAGCGTTCATCCGCTGACGTTTCCGTGTGCACGATGACGAGGCATAGGAAGATGAAATACGGTCAGAATGACACGTCATCAACAGCGGTTACTGCATAACCCATACCATCCTCATGTCGTCAACTGTTGAGAGACGCCCGCGGAAGCCAGATGGCTGCCAGTGCGGTAAGGTAATGTTGCTCATAGCCCAGCCGACCGCAAAGGGCCATTTCAGGGCTGTCACCGCCTTGAAGTCAACTCACAAGTCATATCTTTTAAAAAAAATTTTTTAAAAAGGGGGGAGGGAGAAAAAACACCTCATTTACATAAACCTTTGAAATACACCTTCTAAAAAACACACTGGAAATTTCGTTTAAAAAAAAAACTTTCTTCTGTAAAATCTTAGATTAGATGAAAAATGTCAATCTCTTTCAGAAATTCAAAGATCACATCAGGTGGGACATTCTGAACATTATATGAAATACTACGAACTGAGATGATCCCAAGCCACTGCTAAACTGCTGGAAAAAACCACAAACACTGCTGCTGCTGCTGCTAACGCGCCCTAACACAAACCACACCCCAACTGTACAATGGCAGCAGATCACAAGAGCAGCCATGACACAGACCGCGTCTGTCACAGAATGTTACACTAATCAGGCAAATCCGAGGTTTGAACAGACTGAGAACTATCGGTCTCAACCCGACTCAAAACGCATTGTGTGTTCTTCAAAACAGACGAGAGTTTCCTTCCAATCAGAAAAAACGTTCTCTTCTCCGGCCAGTAAACACCCGTTTTGGAGCTTTGTCCTGGCCAGAACGTGACTTAAAAGGTAATACAGGGCAGTCAACGGTCTGTTTATGTCCTAAAGCTTCTATGGCCTTTTTTACAACTTTCTGTTGGCTAATGGAATCTCAGGCCGCATTAGCAGTCCATATCAACCCATCCACTTTGACCTCATCGTGTGGCAACCAGTATGATTCGCACAGACCAGTGAACTGGATCAGTTTGTGTACCTTTGCCCCATTTTGGCGTTCGGGGTTTCAAAGCAAATTTTCCCCAAATGTGCTTTAAGTAGCAGAATCGGTTGTGTCAAGTGTGTAGCAACAAATAATGATTTTGTAACTTAAAACACATCTTTTCTGCGTAGATGTGTGCGTGTGTTTTTCCGCCTGCGCTCGTCTCACTCACACACACACACACACACACACACACACACACACACACACACACCACACACACACACACTAACTCTCCCGCACTCTGGGTGTATGTGTAAGCGTGCGTGAGAGAGGGAGAGAGAGAGAGAGAGGGGAGGAGTGTGTGTGTGTGTGTGTGTGTGTGTGTGTGGTGTGTGTGTGTGTGTGTGTGGACAGCGAGAGAGGAGCGGGGTCGGCAGAAAGAAATAGTGTAACGGGGAAAGGAAATCTGTTTGAAGGGAGATCACTCACGTGATCCTGGTGTTGAAGTCTCCATCATCCATCCACTGCCACAAGCCCCGCGACTTCTGCAAGCCCACCCACCACGTAGTTCGTCTGTTGAAAGTTTTCAGC
>CM065719.1:72971669-72979169 GCA_033310375.1 Conus canariensis | reverse complement strand
TAACTCCAGCCCATAGGGCAGCACGCCGCGCCTTCTGCGCACGTCACGTGAGGTGGACACGTCAGCAATGGTCCCAGGTCCTGTTCAGTGATGAATCACGCTTCACCCTTCACCACAACGACGGCCGACTGAGGGTCTGGAGGCGCCCAGGGCAACGCTTTACTGACGCCACTGTCCAAGAAAAGGTGGCCTTTGGTGGAGGTTCTGTAATGGTCTGGGGGGCCTTCAGCCTTCACCACAGAACACCCTTGTATCATGTACAGGGTAACCTGACTGGCATCCGATACCGGGATGAGATCCTTCGACCGCTGGCTGTGCCTACACTGCAGCAGATGGGACTGAGGGCTGTCTACCAGGATGACAATGCTCGCCCCCACAGGGCAAGGGTGGTCAACGACTTCCTGCAGCAGTCTGGAGTCAACAGAATGGAGTGGCCAGCATGCAGTCCCGATCTCAACCCGATTGAGAACCTCTGGGATGAGCTGGATCGCAAAGTGAGGAGCCACCCCCCCTCCCAGGGATGCCCAACACCTCTACCAGATGCTGCAGGCTGAGTGGCAGGCGCTTCCACAGAGGATCTTCACCAACCTGGTCAACTCGATGAGGACTTGCTGCGTCGAGTGCCAGAACAGCCATGGTGGTCACACGCATTACTGAGCTTTTGGGAGCATCAGTATGCCCTGTCTTGTGATTTCAATGACTTTGGGAAATCAAGTTTGGATACGTACCCACTTTAATCAAATGTACACACCAAACGATTGCTCGAGATTGAAGGCAATTGTGTATCGTTATCACTAAAGAATGGAATTAAATGTTGGCCAAACTTCAACGCATTGACTTTCTTATTTTGACAGTTATGAATGTTTGTGAAAGTGATCCTTAACTTTTTGTGTGTAGCTTACTTTAAGGGCACGTTTATAGATACCGACTTAAGGTTTCATTACATTTTCGCTGGTGGTTTCAAATAGTGTCGAACAGTCAACATTGCTACTACTTCAACTACTGCTGTGCGTTTTCCTTCTTCGACCTCAGTTATTAATACAGCTAAAATCATCATCGTCACCCTCTTCTGCAACCACTACTTCTTCTTCCCGCTCCTATTCTTCACATTTGATATTGTTTATTGATGTTGTTGTTATTGCTCTTTGGTTTCAATTTTCTTATAGCCCAGCCTATCGAGGTTGTCACAATGAACGGATAAAGAAGTCCTGCCGTAGAAAAACAACAACAATCCGAACACTACACACACAGTAGAACTTGGATGACAGTCGACAGATACGGTCTAAGTAGACCTATATTTTTTCTTTCCTGACGAGATCAGTTTAGTATCAGCAGTCATTGATAATAAACACAATATAACTCTTTACAGATATGTGACTAACTGATAACATGACAGATAATCTACTGACCTCGTTGTGGTACATTTAGGACCAGGCTACGGGGAGGGCGCCAGCTCATTTCGCTTAAGTATCACCCCCAGATTTTAAGAACTGGTCAAAATAGATGAGAATAAAGGAAGAAAGAGAGACAGAAAGACAGAAACATAAGCGCTAAAAAGAACACTCATACAAAATATGTTACTGTCCACTAACGCAATTTTACCTTAAAAGTAAAGTTTGGCGCCGCTTGCGTTTTTCGCGGTTGGTTTACTGATGATTGGAAGCGAACAATACGACATGATCCTAGGCTACGACTACGACTACAAATGAACCCCCCCCCCCCCCCCCCCCGCAACTCTGTGTGTGTGCGTGGGGGGGGGGGGGGGCTGTCTGTCTGTGTCGGTGTGTCTTCGCAATAAGTTGTAAAACTTGTTTCTTCAAATTTATCATTCAGATCACATCGTCAATTACCAATAAATGCAGAAAGATAGTCGACCAAGAACGGACGGACAGAAAAGTGGAGGGAAGGAGTGGTAGTCGTGGTGGAGAATATAAGGAAGGAAGGGAGAAAGAAAGAGAAAAGGGAAAAGAGATAAAACAAACAAAAAAAAATTGGGGGGGGGGGGGGAGAGAGAAAAGAACAAGAAAAAAGAACGAAACCACAAAATGTACGTCACTGCAAGCGTGGTAAGGTAGTGGTGAGCGACTGAGTGACCGATGTGAGTGAATGAGTGAGAGAGAGGAGAGACAGAGAGAGAGAGAGAGGGGGGGGGAGGGAAGAGAGAGAGAGAGGCTCAGAAAGAAAGAGAGAGGGGCTCAGACAGAGAGATAGATCTAGAGGCTCAGAGAGAGAGAGAAGCTCAGAGAGAGAGAGAGAGAGAGGGGGAGAGAGAGAGACAGGGGTGCACGCGCATGCGCGCGCCTGAGCTCATCAACATAATTCCTCCCTCTCACATCAAACCTCACACACACACTCATTAATTACCTCTTCTCCACCGTCCGCCATTATCCCAAAAACGTCCCCCGTCACCAGCCAAGCGTCCTGCGTCACCCCCAGGGCGTCCACCCGTCCGAAAACCCGGTCTTCCCCTGAGTTTTTCGCACTCGGCGACGTCGACGACCACCACCACCAACACCAACACCAAGAGGGCCGGCGCCAAACCACAGTCCGCTCTACTGGTCCTGTGCGCCGCCATCATTGAAAGAGGCAGTGGATGGAGTCTTTCTCTCTCCCTCTCTCTCTCTCTTGTAGGGTTGGGGGCGATGAGAGCTAGACTCTGCAGCAGGGGGGGAGATAGGGTTACCTACCTACACAGGCTTGCCCGAGTTCTGCCCCGTGAACACGCAGCGGTAACAAAGAGCGAGGAAAGTCATTATCGCGACAAACAGCCGGCTAAATGAGAAAAAGAGAGAGAAGGCTGTCGCTTGCTTCTTTCTTTCTTTCTCTCTCTTTATTTTTTTTATCTTTTTAAATCCGTGTCATAGACTTAGCTATGCCTTTTATGGGTCACTTCAACCGTTTATCAAACTCGCCTTTACGTGGTGACCTGCACTGATTTCGATACCGACTGCTTTCATCTCTCTTTAGGTAAAACAAGAATACAAATATACACTTTCTTCGCTAACGATGACGCGGAGTCAGGACATAACTTTTTTTTTTTTTTTTAATTTCAACAACTTGACACTAACGTAACTGTCGCCGTCTTGAAGAAAGAACACAATGATGGATCGTGAACACAACATGAATGGAAAACCATGGTCCAACTCGCAAACAAAATCAAGAGAGAAAATAAAAAAAACGCACATTGCCGGCAAACTGAAAATCAGTATGGCGTGCAAAGCAAGTGATGACGTCCATGAATCACGTGACCTCTCGCCGCGCGCTATGAAGTTGCCCGTACACCGGAAGTAGGTGCGCAGGTCCGGTGACCGCCACACGACTCATTACCATCTGGTTAAAGTGGCCTCGCTTGGGCTAAGGAAATGCCAAGTAACACACACACACACACACACACACACACACACTCTGTGTGTGTCTGTGTGTGTCATTTGAGTGCTGTTGTAGCCTAGGATCATGACGTATCGCTGCCCACCAATCATCAGTCAACCAACAGCATCCCACTTTACGTCACGTATACGCCAGTCAAGAGCTGGGTTCTGTGACGTCAAACTGCAGTTACAGCAGATACACACAGATTGGTGTACCGTGTTTAGCTCCCAGTTTAAAGACAATGGTCCACCACTCTCTTGGCTACATACGGACTTCACATAACTTAGTGTTCCACGCCCATGACATCGTTCATTGGTTGATTTCTGCATAGTCGGTTCAACTGTGTCAATGACTTCAGATTCAAAGTAAATTTGATGATTATTATTTAAACATTAGATTATGAGTTATCAACAACCTCTTCTTCTGCTCCTCTGCCCCTGCAAGACCCCATCAACAACAAAGAAAGTACACGTACACGCACGCGCGCGCGCGCCAACACACACACACACACACACACACACACACACACACACACACACACACACGCACGCGCACTCGCAGCAGGCACGCACACGCACACAAGCACGCACAAAAAGACCGGCTCTTCATGTGTGCGTGCGGGTTGTGTGTGTGTGTGTGTGTGTGTGTGTGTGTGTGTGTGTGTGTGTGTGTGTGTGTGTGTGTGGGTGTGGTGTGTGTGGTGTTGTCGTCGTCGTCGTAGTCGTTGTTGTTGTTGTTATTGTTAAAAGATTTCAGGCTTCCCTCCCAAAATAGATATCGGAATTCGGCAACCCATTCCCCCCCCCCCCCCCCCCCCCCCCCCAGATTGCCATATCACACATATCCAGCCAGACCCTACGATTAATCACAATAGATAACAAACAAGTAGGGAAACTCTTGCTCCCATGATGAGGGTAATTCAACGCCCATAATTCAAACGAACGCTGCTTGCGACACCGAATCGCCTAGCAGACATAACAGCACTGACAGCATACAGAACAAAGAAAGAAACAACCCCCTTAAACACAACAGATCTACAGGAAAAATTGTCGGTCGGATACAGACTGCAGAAACAATGCAAACAATCACTTGTAAAGGGGCACTTCAAACCATCATGTGACAGGCCGCACTGAACAAACGTTGGACACTGATAGACACCAATGATTTAAAAAAAAAAAAAAAAAAAAAAAAAAAAAGGCCACCTGCTATATACTTTTTTTTCAGCAGAGCGTATCCGCGCTCATCAACAATCTCCTCCTTTCTAGACAGTCATTTCTAGGTCGATGGTGAAAACAGACTCTTGAAAATTTCTGACAAATTAGCGACAGATACATACACACACGCGCGCGCGCGCTCGCTCCTCACGGATGCGCACAAACATGCGTATGCGAAGACACACTATTCACACAAGCATCCACGCACGACCACTCGCACATGCGCACACACGGCACGCTTACGTTTCAAGTTTATGAACAATTTTATTCTATTTTGAACTACGCAGGACAGCAAGAGGCAGGAGAGAGAGAGAGAGAGAGAGAGAGAGAGAGAGAGAGAGAGAGAGAGAGAGAGAGAGAGAGAGCGAGCGAGAGAGAGAGAAAGAGACAGAAACAAGAAAGAGCGAGACAGAGAGAGAGAGAGAGAGAGAGTGCGCGCGCGCGCACTCGCGCATGTGTGTGCGTGTGTGTGTGTGGTGTGTGTTTTGTGTGTGTGTTTGTGTGATATCAGCAGTTAAAAAATATGTAAGTTCGTTTGTAGCTGCGATCATCCACCCCCCTGCTTACACCTCTTCCCCTTTATCCTCCACCCCTATCGTACCGCTCTGTGGTGATACCGAGAGGATGTTTTGCAAAGCGGTGTAGAGAACTGGGAACAGGGAAGAGCTTTAATTCCACTGAAGAA
This sequence comes from Conus canariensis, assembly GCA_033310375.1. NCBI lineage: Eukaryota > Metazoa > Mollusca > Gastropoda > Neogastropoda > Conidae > Conus > Conus canariensis. The sequence goes on along the minus strand of CM065719.1, from coordinate 72,973,901 downwards.
AACAGACATGCAGCTGTACCCGAAAAAAGAAGAAGAAAAAAGATGTGTTGCACATCTTACGAGAATGACAATTCTGGCATCTTGACAAGTCGGTGAAGTCTGGCTTATTTTTTTCTTTCATGCCTATGAGATGGCGTGAGGAAAGGAGATGCAAGAGAGGAACAAGAAGAGGATGGAAGAGAAGGGGGAGCGGTATAGTCTAATATAATAAAAGAGAGACAAACCAGAAACACAGAAAAAAGACATAGAGATGCTGTGTGTGTTGTGTGTGTGTGTGTGTGTGTGTGAGGAGAGAGAGAGAGAGAGAGAGAGAGAGAGAGAGAGAGAGAGAGAGAGAGACAGAGACAGAGAGGAGAGAGAGAGAGGAACACAAAGACCCGTTCCACTGATGAATTCGGACATGTTTCGCATGCCTCAAACAGAAAACTGCCGCAGTTTACAACCTCAGTTACACCCCCACTCCCCCCCCCCCCCCCGCCTCCCCCCTCCACTTCAACCCTAACCCCAACCATCCCCAACTTGTTATCGTCACATTCATTAACCCGTTTTTTTCCATGCTGCATGAAAAACCTGCTCAATGTTTGCGCAGAGTTTCTGGTCCAGATCAGCACTCAGCACTGCGTTTCCACCACTGAACAGCGGGAGAGGAAACAGGAAGCAGTCAGACTGCTGCCCAGGTGGCTCAGTGGTTACAGTATCACGATCGTAGGCAGACGCTGCGATGTCGAATCCTTCTGGCGCACGGCAACAACAACAACAACCCAAAAACGACGACGACAACAAAAACTGACGTTTTGGCCGCTCGTTATCACTCTAGTTGTACTTGTGCAGATCTTCTTTCTTCTTCTTCTTCTTCTTCTTCTTCTTCTTCTTCTTCCTCTCTCTCTCTCTTCTCTCTCTCTCTCTCTCTCTCTCTCTCTCTCTCTCTCTTCAGAATTCCAGTTTCAAGGCTCAAAACAAGTCGACTGGGCGAAAAGGACGATAATACATCGCTCTGTCATCCACAAATTATAGGTTATAGAGTCAAACATGTAAGAAGCAGTGGATTCAGTATTCTGTACGCAGTATCACTATAATGTTTCAGTAGTCTGACCCTATTGTGTCGTTTCCTGTCTTGTCCTTCACGATTGGTCTTTTGTCTGTTTTGCGTGCCCTCCCCCCCTCACATCACCCCCTCCTCAACTTAAACACATACATACGTTTATACCTCTCTTTACCACACACCCCCCCCCTCCCCTTTTTTTTTCTTTCCTTTCCCGTCTATCACCGCCTCCGACCCTCCCCGTCCATCCCACAAGTCAAGTCTTCCATTTCATATTCATACATTTCAGTTTATATGCTCCCCCCCCCCCCCCTATCCCCAGATGTCCCACCTGACGTGATCTTTGGGTTTCTGAACGAGATTAACATTTTCATCTGATCTAAGATTTTACGGAAGAAAGATTTTTAACGAAGTTTCTGGTGCGTTTTTAGAAGGTGTACTATAAAGAGATGGGTGAATGGAATTTTTTGTTTGTTTTTTTTTATCACTTGTGAGTTGACTTCATCGTGGTGACAGCCCTGATGTAGCCCTTTGCGGTCGGCTGGGCTATAAGCAACATTACCTTACCTTACCATCCCCCACCCCATTCACATTCACCCACCCCTACCCCTCTTCTCCGTATCTGTGTGGCGTTAGATAGATCCGTTTGGCCCATTCACCGGGACACTTAATCCCGGGCTGGCTTACTCTCACCTCTTGGTGAGTGTAAATGTTGAACCTGAATGCAAACTGACTGGACGTGAAAAAAATTCCCAAAAGTGCCCCCCCCCCCCCCCCCCCCCCCCCCCCCCGCATTTCTGCGTCATTTTCCATCGAGTTGTTCAACACAGACTGAATCCTTTCTCATTCATCTCCACCTCTCCTCCTTCAACTCTTTCTCTCTCTCCCTCCTCTCTCAACTCCTCTCTCTCTCCTCCTCCTCTCTCTCTCTCTCTCTCGCAAAAGATCAAACGAACGCGTCAAATCTCATCCGTACAACTGTGAGAAACAGCAGAAAACTGAATAACAGTGACTGCTCCAGAGATTGGAAGGAAATAAATCAAAACATAAATCAAGATCTCAAAGTTAGCTGCGGCACCAGAAGCAGCGGCGGAGGCAGTATCGGTAGCAGCAACAGTCCCAACTCCACTAAGATCAGCTGTGGTAACTCGCCGTTTGTGTTACAAAATTATTACCTTCATAACAAAACA
>CM065719.1:72966473-72971569 GCA_033310375.1 Conus canariensis | reverse complement strand
GTCATATCGGGCTGGTGGGGCACTGGGTGGTTATGAGCCCGCTATCTGCACAGCTTACACATGGACAAAAAGCAATCCAAATACTGCGTTTTGTATTTATTTTCCGCACGAAGTAGATGCTAATTACGTTTACCGACTTTGGTTTCATAGCAATAGTAAGGATGATTTCAAGAAATTCTTCCACAGTGCAGCAATGATACAGTAATCCTTACACAGTATTTTCTGTTTTATTTCGGCGTGTTTCTATCGCATAAGTCATATATAACATAAGACATACGAAAACAGTCACTATCATGGGTTACCGAAGTGTTACAGGGATACCATAAACAGTGAACTGTAAAACTGCCGAGTTATCCGCGACTTAAAGACAGAGAATTCAAGTATAATAAAGATTAAAGACGTCAAACGTACAAATTAAGACTGACAAAATCTGAACTTGATAAGGTAGTGAAGATGATGTCATCGTCACGAGTTCTGCAGATCATCAACTGGACTTAAAAAGCCTGACACCATCGAACCGGAAATGTCAAACTCTCCCTTGAAATGTGTGTGTGTGTGTGTGTGTGTGTGTGTGTGTGTGTGTGTGTGTGTGTGTGTGTGTGTGTGTGTGTGTGAGAGAGAGAGAGAGAGAGAGAGAGAGAGAGAGAAGGAAAAGCAAAATATAACATACACATACACACACATACGTATATATATATATATATATATATATATATATATATATATATATATAGATATATAGATAGATAGATAGAGACCCCAAAAATTGTGTGGTGTGTGTGTGTGTGTGTGTGTGTGTGTGTGTGTTTGTGTGTGTGTGCATAACAGAAATGTTACTGGACACTTTTATTGACCACAAAGAATACACTTTGACACCTCGTAAATGAATTAATATGAGATCTTCAACGCTTTCAGCTAAGTAAAAACAAACAAGCAAACAGAACAGGGCCAGTTCACCATGTTAAAAAAAAATAGGCGGGGGCGGGGCGAGAAGAGTGTGGACCAAGAAATCCTCCGTTTTCTTAACCCCATCACTCATAATAAATGCACAATGTATGAAGAGGTTATTACTGCGTCTTTAAACTCCTTGGATTATCCCTGGAGAAAGCTATATATTGAGGGGGGGGGGGGGGGGGGGGATTGTACATTTTCGAAAAAAATGTCTTCTTCAGTCATCACGAACAACCGTTGACCACCATTCAAAATGGACAAACAAAAACAATGCTCCCCGGAAGACTGCCACCACAAGGAGAATCAGACATCATGGGTCTGTTTGAAGGACCACAGGAAGCTGAACCGACGTGGACACGCGACAAGGTCAAATCAACCCTTGACGACCGCCCTCTAAACAAACTGTGCACGGAAAGAAGAAACAGAGCAGACCGAGACGCACACAAGACATTGCTGAATGGAGAGGGAAGAGCTTGACCACACAAGCCCCGGGCACCTGCCCGCAACCATCAAAGGTGGAGACAACCAACTCGTGCAGCGGGATAATTAAGAAAATAACATTTCCTTCAGTCAGTAGTCCATGCACAACGTTTCGGGTTTATTTTCGCTCGCGTGCTCAAACTTGCCGCACAATGATGTCTTGCAATGGACACGGAGTAATGTTCCGCCCCCAAAATAGGGATAAATCAAATCACTACCGTAAACAATAGTGCGTCCTCCCACGTGTAAGGACGGAAACTTATCGCGTGACCTACTTGTCACACACGATGCTAGCTGCAAGTTAAAATAAGACGGTGCAATGACCACAGTACGTGACTTGTAACGTGCACTGCGCCGGTGTCACAGCCCAAACTGACCTTCCCCTATAAAGCCGTTCCCTCGGACAGTGTAAGCTATCCCATACTGAAAAGTGTCCCTCAAGGAAGGTCAATTTGGGTTGTGGAGCATGCAAGAACTGTCCCTCCCCTCTCTCCTCCCTCCCGGACAGCACAGGCTGGTGTATGTCGTTCCACTGCCACCTGACGTGTCGTTCACAGGTGAGTTTACATGTGGGGTATGCCTGATCTGCTTCCCCACCCCAACACACCTCCCACCTGGATTATTCCCCCACCCCCCACCCCACGCCGCAAACACCCTGCCACCTCCCCTGGTCACTTCCGTCAAGATGGTAACAGCTAACTGCCAATAACCATAGGAGAAAAAAAAAGACGAAAAATAGTAATAAAAAATCATTACACAAAAACGAATGATGGTTATAAAAATAATACTCGTTGACGAATGAAGCTGCCTCAGATAGATATATGCCAAGCAAAAGGAAGACTTCGGATGGCTCCTACGGTTCTTCCTTTATCTGGAGTAAGCAGACCAGTCCACTTCAAGACACAAACAGAGTCGTCTTTTCCAGCTCCTGACAGCTGCCGTGGAGTCTGGTTGTCAGCAGAGGAAATCCCCCAGTGCCCAAGCTGAGACTGGACCGATGGCATCCACGTGACTCGTTCACATTATCACTTCTCACAGTGCAGACATAAAACGGCCCAGCTTCACTGTAGATGTTGCCAGAGTAAACCGCCCAAATACATACTCGTGAATCCGTAAACGTTTCATTCACACCCACCAAATAAACCGCCACAAATACATCCGCGTACATCCGTAAACGTTTCATTCACATTCACCAGATAAACCGCCACAAATACATCCGCGTGCATCCGTTGACGTTTCATTCACATTCACCAAATCAACCGCCACAAATACATCCGCGTGCATTCGTGGACGTTTCATTCACATTCACTGAACTGACATCGATACATACCGGGGGAGAGCCTGGACAGGGAACAACTTGAGCTAAGACACCGGATGAGTTCTCTGCCCGTGGGCGAGGTGATCGAAAAGGGTTCCGCGGTGTTCAGTCCAGGGGGCGCTGTACTGATAAGGGACCAAGAGACATCTTTCTATTTCTCACGACCAAGTATGACAGGCCTCGGTCTGGAAGCAACTCGTCCTTGAGAGCCTCAGACTAACTGGACGTAAATGTTACCATCTTAACCCTTCAGTTAGGGTCTCTAAGTAGTAGGGCATCGAGTTCGCATTCTGAACTTAAGAGTTTGATTCCCATTGTCAACCAGTCCTCCACACAATCATTTTGGTTATTTTTATCCTGAAATATCATTTGCTGTTGTAGTTACAAACTGCAGTATTAGTTAGGTTATCTCCCCCCTCACTCTCGTAGGAAGATTATTCACTGTCTGCTGTGTCACATGCGGGATGTAAGGAGGTTAAACCTAAGTGGAACTCCGTAAATACCACAGCACAAGGGAGAGAAGCTTAACGAAGACCCGAGCTGAATTTCTCGATCGCCAGTCATCACTAGAGGTCTTGTCGCCAGCTGATTCGGCAAGACTATCGAAAGAAATGTCTTTTAAAGAGACGGCGTTAGGCAGAATCCGATTTTAAAAGCTTTTTCCAACAAATCTGGTGTCTGGACCTGGATTCAATGAAATAGACTTTTATCATAAAAGGTCTGATCATGGCAATGACAAACAACTGACTGACAGCTGGTTTACATAACAACCTTCAACGACAGAATACTACGTTTTACCTGAGCCAGACTCAAACTCATCATTAATGAATCCGACCCACTCAGGCTCAGTGTTTGTCTAGCATGCAAGCAAAACTCAAGATACTTTAAGACATATCTAGCGAACTCGCGCCGCAAGAAGTCGAAAAGAAACGTCCGTCCCCATTTCGCCAAACTCACGAGAATTCTTGCCTCTCGCGCCTATGAAACGCAGCCCTGGAGGCCTGCTGCTGAACGCGTTGTCACTCTGTTAAAAAATGTCACCCGGCGACATTCTGCACCGACACTGCGGCGCAAAATGTCACCCCGGTACACGTCACTCTGGGTGACAGTTTGTACCGACAGGTCACATGATTATGTCCACTATGGAACGAATCATGGCTATAGCTGGAGACACGGTTGAGGACCGAGTGTGACAGTCGCTTGTGTTGTGCTGTAGGTGTACGAGGTGAAGCAGAGAGATGGTGGTGATCTCCAATGTGTACACCTGAGTGCCGACGACTGTGCTGGTTTTCACGATAGCAGTGATGCCATCTGACAGTGGTGGTGTATTAAGTCTAGTCTTTGACGTGCCGGACTCTGCTTGTATCCTGGTTTTGAAAGAACGACGACGACGATGGTGACGACGACGACGACGACGACGACGACGATGATGATGATGATGACAGTCATGATGATGAGTATGAGGACAATGACGATGATGATGATGGAGGCGATGATGACGGCAATGATGATGATGATGACGATGAGATGATGATGATGATGATGATGATGATGATGATGGCATTGTGTTAGGCCTAAGCTGGTGGACCTGTCTCCTTGCTGTTTTCTGGGTCGCGTGATCCAAGCACCAGGCCTACATGACCTTCTGTTAACCTCGCAATATGTTTGTGGGTTTGTTTTTTTTTAACAAATTGATTGGGACTTTTTATTGTTGTTGAGATGCTGAATCCAAATCCATTTGTGAATTATCATTTTGGCATACTCATCTTCCCTAATCCACCATGTGCATCTCGATCACATACTTCAAGTGACCAATCACACCAGACCCCAAACTGTACATTCGCAAATGGTTACAATTTTTGTTCTGCTGCAGACACGAATGTGTGACCTTGCGGTACTTAAGGTCGCTCAAGGTGACATTCTTAACCGGGATGACATTTTGCGCCGCAACAAGGATTTCGTAGAAACGCGACACTGGAACCGACGATTGGCGAAGGGCTGTAATTCCACCAGAGTAAAGGAAGACGCACCAGTGACAGCTGCAAAAATGTTCACTTTCCAATCTCACGACTCTTTGGCTTCTTTTACGTCATGGTTAACTTTACATTTCCAGGCGAGAGGAGCGCTTTCTAGGTTTCGCATAGAAACCAGATTTGTTTCCCAACAGATTTTCTGATTGAACGTTTGCTATAATTTTCTTTCCTTTTTTTCTATCCATAAATGTAAACGTGCGCTGAGGACTACAGAAATGTCCGTCTGTGATAACAGTGAGCAAGCGAGCGAGCAAGAGACAGACCGACCGACACACAGACGGCAAGGCCGATATGAAAAGACAGAATGTAACCAA
>CM065719.1:72956473-72961473 GCA_033310375.1 Conus canariensis | reverse complement strand
ATACACAGCACAGTTCTGTAACCTGCAGGACGTCGACTGATTGAGTGCAAACACATTTTTGGGAGGAGGGGGAAGGAGGGGGGGGGGGGGGTAAGTCCTATGTTTGCGTCATCTTTTGGCGATTTTCACTCTTCCGTTTCCGAACAGTATTTTTGAGGCATTTTCAAAAGTGAACCACTTTTAAACCAGACATGACTAAGCGACCATCTGCAGAAGAAAATTACCCTAGATTAAGATAGGATGATAAATATACATGTATACATTTCAGAGGTCCTCGAAATATTTAAAGGACGTTTAACCGTTAAGCATGTTGTATTTCACACAGCAACAATACATAACACTGACATGAACACGTAACATTAAAAAAAAAAAATCTAAACATTTTCCCCTTTTGAAGAACAATAAAACCGCCATTGTGTGTGTGTGTCGGAAGGATAATATCGACCTTTGTTTACTTCTTTTGTTGATAAACTTGATTATTCCCCTTCAGATCTACTATCAATGGATTTATTTCCCCTGTCAAACGTGTTCCCTAGTATTCAGGCCGGTGTTCTTACAAGTAAATTCCTGAGTTCCGGAGTTTTCTCTCTTAATGAAGCCGATCTTCTAAGGAGCTGCGATATTTAAGCGTGTGTGCAGTTCTACTTTATTTCCTGCCATGTTTAATATCACGGTAACTGGATAATTCTTTCAATTATGTAATGTTCTAATTTTCTTCTTCCTCTGCATTTTCTTCTTCTTCCTCTTCCTCCTCTACTTCTACTTCGTCTTCTCTCTCTCTCTCTCTCTCTCTCTCTCTCTCTCTCTCTCTCTCTCTCTCTCACGCAAAGCTGTCACTGGAGTATTCATTTAAACCTTATTATCCAGTTCGCGACAAATAATAAACCCTCTCGGGCTAGCATGTGTAAATTCGAGTCCCTCTTGACATCATAAACTCGACAGATCTTCCTGTGGACTTAACGTTGTCCCTTGCTTCCTTTTCTTGTGTCACTCGCCGCGCACTGACCAAGGGAGATAACCACATCTTCGTTCGCAGCTGACACGGACGTGGAAAAGAGAACTGTGGATGTAAAAGCAGGAAATGTGAACGACACCGATACCGCCCGTTATGTTGATCCTGTTATGGAATTAATATCAGCCAGTCAAACCGAGTCAGAAACATGACTTTACTACCAAACATTATATAAGCGTACTGTTTTGCTATGTTTCTGTGCTGCTTTCCTCTGATGGTGACCAAGTCTTCCACAGTGTGTGTGTTGTGTGTGTGTGTGTGTGTGTGTGTGTGTGTGTGTTGTGTGTGTGGTATGCCTGCGTGCAGACACGCGCGAGTGTCTCTGTGTGCGCGTTTGCCTGTGTGTGAGTACATGTGTATGCGTGTGTGAGCGAGTGGTGGTGTGTGTGTGTGTGTGTGTGTGTGAATGCGTGCGCGCGTGCGCAACGAGCGTGATTTTGTGTGTGTGTGTGTGTGTGTGCGTGTGTGAGCGCGCGCGCGTGCGTGCGTGCATGCGTGCGTGCGTGTGTGTGTGTGTTTATGCGTGTGTGCGTGTGTGTGTGTGTGTGTGTGTGATATAGATCAAAAGAGGAAATGTTTAACTTTCCTTTCTTTTCAATCCGTTTCTTCAGTCCTTCTAAGTTTCTTTTATTCTTCAATCCGTCTTTTATTTTCTGCTTCTGTCACTTTTTTCTTTATTCCCAAACTCTGTGTGTGTGTGTGTGTGTGTGTGTGTGTGGCGCGCGCGCGCGCGCGCGTGTGTTGTGTGCGAATGTGTGTGTGCGTGTGTGCATGCGCGCGCTGCTCTGTGTGTGGTGTGTGTGTGTGTGCGAGAGAGAGAGAGAGAGAGAGAGAGAGAGAGAGAGAGAGAGAGAGAGAGAGGCTGTTTATTTTCCTTTACGCTGAAGCAAACAGAATTCGTGCCGCAGTCTGCCTTTGTTAAGACTGCTTTTACGAACAGCCGAAAGCTTATACCTCCATTTCTTTCGAAAGCAATCGCCGCTCTCAGTTCAAGCCTAGTCTGTCACAACGCCTTGCTAAATGTGCACACACACACACACACACACACACACACACACACACACACACACACACACACACACACAACTGACTGACTGACTGAAACCATTTACTGTCAGATTAACATAGTGTTGTACTGACATTTTAAAAAGAAAAACCTTAATAAATTAATGAGATAATGAAAATAATACAAATAACATCTGAATGACATAAAAATCATAAAGGAAAATTAACAGGGAAACATTTAACATTTGTAAGTAACATAATAAAAATCAGAAATTGTAACAATAAAGCAAATTACATCTTAACTGTACTGAAAATCAAAAAATCTCTCTCTCTCTCTCTCTCTCTCTCTCTCTCTCTCTCTCTCTCTCTCTCTCTCTCAGAACACCATAAAAAAAATTTAAAACACACACACACACACACAACCACACACACACACACACACACACACACACAATTCCTTGCAGCTCTGCTCTTCTCTCTACAGCAGGTCTAAATTCTATTGGGTGTAACTGTACAAGGTGCGATGTGACACCTGGTCGAAAGACCTGCCTTGATGACCAGCGTGTTGACTGACAGGGTCCTGACATGACCTGAGCCCACCTTTTCCCAGTCCGTCCTCATTACATTCAACCCTAAATCAGCGCTCTCGGGCATCGTGGCTCAGCGGGGCGTGGTCTCGCGAATATGGACTTGCCCGTACGCGAGCACGCCTTCTTGCTGAAACTTCAAACTCAGATAATCCACGTAAAATCGGCCCTCATTTTTTAAGGCAATGCACAGACTGCCAGACGAGTTTTGCTTACGACAGCGTTTTGCCTTAAAACAGTTAGGTAGTGCATACATCGTCTATTCAGACGACTTGTATCCTGTCCACTTTGTGATAACAATACTGAATCGCGGCGAACGCCAGGCTTCGTCCTGTTAGTGTTACGTCGAAAGGGCAGACAAAGAAGAATGGAAATGATGCTGTACTCTGAGAGATGAACCCATCAGCTTGCCTTTCGTTTCTTTGTCATGCGGAGAAATACCTCGGAGAAAGAAACACGCCTTCTCCACTGAAAGATATTCCCACCGTTCTCACAACACCAATCCTATCTGAGCCGTCACAGCTGCGCTGATACCAAAGTCTATGCAACATGGGGTCGGGGTGTTGGAAGCGGTCCTACCCAGGATACTGAATGGATTAAGGCGACAGACACACTCGGCTCTGTTCTTGTCCGAGCGACACCTGTCAGAACAATAAGATGAAGCGTGCAGTAGCTTATTGCTATCTTTTTCCACCATCGTCTGAACTGCCGAGAGTGCATTTGCTGACTCCTTTCTCGCTAGTGTAGTTGGCTCCGTGAAAGAACAAATCTCTGTTTTAACTTTTTATTCTTTCCTTCTTCAAACCGTAGAACCATTCAACCAATCAAAAAACACAAGACACGGGAAGCTGACGTTTTACGCCAAAAAAAGGTCCCAAAATGAAAGCAATGACATGAGATGTTACACAGCAGATCGTCCCACCAAAATAATTGTAGTAATGTCTTCCACTTCTCATGAAAATTTTCACTCCCGAAAAACATAATGGGGAAAGTTAGGATGTGGTTTATAAACCGACATGAAAAAAGTGAAAACCTTACGAAAGCATTATCATCCTCAACTGAGCACTCTTATCCTCAGTTGTGGAATCAATTTTCAGTCACAACGGGTATTGAAATGATGATGAATTGTCATTTCGTCGGTGAAATTGTTCCAATGAGTATGGCGCATTTTATTCAAAGACAAAGTCCACCCACTGTTCTCGTCATCTCCAATTCTTTTTTCGCTTCCATAGACTATTGCCTTAACTGAACACTTGCTTTTTGGCAGAAAGGGGAGATAATGTGCCACCCTTCATTTCCCTTTCATGGTAATGCGTAGATAATTCTGCAATATTCACTAATATGCATGCGATTAGCCAGTCTTTTCTTTCATCACTACTGGGTTTCGTCGTCAAGCATGTGTGTGTGTGTGTGTGTGTGTGTGTGTGTGTGTGTGTGTGTGTGTGTGTGTGTGTGTACGCGCGCGCACGCATGTGTGTGTATGTGTGGAGGGGTGGGGGTAATTTTAAGCACTTTTTGATCAGGAAAAAAAGCTCTTGTACCATCGTTTTCATCTCCTTTTTATTATTACGAACACATATAAAGCCTGTGTCTTCTGTTCAAAGTCAACGTATACAACAGGCCTGTCTTCGCTTTTATTTACACTAGGTTTGCTCGTGGGAAGGGTGAGGGAAGAAGTGGTGGGCATTTTTTTCAAAGATGTTTCTAAGATGCTACATTCCCCTGGCAAAAACTGATCTTTTCGCCGAGAGAAAAGCTGAGAAGCAGGAACCAAGGGGCCGGGGGAGGAAGGTGGGGTCACATCAAGATCGGCTCTGCTAAACTACACAATGTCGACTTTTTTTTCCCTTAAGAGCTGTACATGACATGCTTTATCACCATTATTTTTCCCCCTAACTTCTCTGTATTTCCCTTGGAGTATACTTTCTATGTTGCTTTTTGTTTGTTTTGTTTTGTTTTGTTTCGTTTTGGTTTTTTTTTTGTTTTGTTTTTTTTTTTTGTTTTTTTTTTGTTTTGTTTTGTTTCAAATGGAAATCGCCGGGGTCAGAGGAGGGAAGGAGGGTGGGAAGGTCGAGGAGTAATACGTTTCCAGAATCCTTGCAATCTCCCCTAGCCCACCTCGCATGCGATTGTCCTCAAGACATATTTACGTTCTACAGTCACGCAATAAGGAACAAATGGCACAGACATAATGTACAAACGATCTTCCACACAGACTGTCTTTCACCCAGCCACAACCCCGGACGCTCCCTCTTCCAGAGAAAGGACTTACCCATTGCATACCCATTTGGTGTAGTGTGGGGAGAAGAAAATCAATTCCGAGTGCGTTTTCCTCACAATAAGCCCCGACAAGACCAATCTCATCTCTTTCGAGACAGCGTTCGCATCAAGGGGAT
>CM065719.1:72923973-72951473 GCA_033310375.1 Conus canariensis | reverse complement strand
TTCATAGACCGGTAATAGCTATTTTTCAAGGGAAAAATACAAGATATCATCCTTCAAGAAAACAGAATTATATGCAGTTATCCTAAAGATCATAACTGTTTTCCCTCAGCATCACAAACATTTCTGTAGGTGTTATCTAAAAAAAATCACAACTGTATTTTTTTCTTATTTTCGTGGAGGAAAATGGGTATTATCTTTAAAGAAAACAACGACAACAGGAAAATTGTTGTGATCCTCGGGATCACAGCTGTTTTCCAACACGCTTGACATGGCACACAGCCATCATAGCTGCTGTATCTGTTGGCGACATTCTCCCCGTGGAATGCCAGTTTTCCTTGGGAAAACAAATGCAACAACTATTATTCCAAAGAAACTAAGAGAAACAGTGGTGATCCTCAGGAAGAACACGCAAAACAGTTATCATTCTCAGGAAGAACATGCAGAACAGTTATTACTCTCAGGAAAACAGGCAGAACAGTTATTATTCTCTGGGAAAACATGCAAAACAGTTACTTTTCTCAGGAAAACAAGCAGAACAGTTACCATTCTCAGGAAAACATGCAGAACAGTTATTATTCTCAGGGAAAACATGCAGAACAGTTATTATTCTCAGGGAAACATACAGAACAGTTACTATTCTCAGGAAAGCAAAACAGTTATTATTCTCAATAACTGTTCTCAGGGAAAACACGCAGAAGTTAGAGATCCAAGTAAAGGTTGTTCTGTACAGTTCTTAGCCACTCACAATGCTTGGGTTATTGAACAGCAGAGCTGACCACTCAGACTGTTCCATATCTTTTGATCTCCCTTGCATCCTTGAATGGATCCTCAAGCATAGGCTCAAAGATTGTCCCCTACATTTTATACTGTTTGCATAATGCTTTTAATTTTTCAGCAACTTTTTTCCTCTCCACACTTTCGTTTTGTTCCATTTACTACCCTCCGCTGGCTGCTTTGGGGGTGCTGTTGGATTCTTTTTTGAACCCTTGGTGGTGAGAACACCACAGAATTACGGACTGTGGTGTGTCTCTATTTGACACCAAGAGAGCAGACACAATCAGCCGTGTCTCCCTGATGAGTCCGATCCAGCGGACGAAAGGCCTAGGAGCAGGCAATACAAATAGATCTGCCTTCGAAGGGGAGTACGATGGTTCCCTCAGGCAGCTAGTGAAGGGTTTCTCATATTATAATATATTCCCCTCATCTTCAATTTTTTTTTTGTTTGTTTGTTCGTTGTTGTTTTTTTAATTCAAATCTTTGCCAAGTCATTACTCTAATGACTGAAGAATTGTTAGCCTGCACTTGTTTTCTCCCACTACTTAATTGTTCAGCATTATAATGTTTGGTCAATCAGTGGGAGATTGCATCTCTTAGGAGATCCAAGTAAAGGTTGTTCTGTACAGTTCTTAGCCACTCACAATGCTTGGGTTATTGAACAGCAGAGCTGACCACTCAGACTGTTCCATATCTTTTGATCTCCCTTGCATCCTTGAATGGATCCTCAAGCATAGGCTCAAAGATTGTCCCCTACATTTTATACTGTTTGCATAATGCTTTTAATTTTTCAGCAACTTTTTTCCTCTCCACACTTTCGTTTTGTTCCATTTACTACCCTCCGCTGGCTGCTTTGGGGGTGCTGTTGGATTCTTTTTTGAACCCTTGGTGGTGAGAACACCACAGAATTACGGACTGTGGTGTGTCTCTATTTGACACCAAGAGAGCAGACACAATCAGCCGTGTCTCCCTGATGAGTCCGATCCAGCGGACGAAAGGCCTAGGAGCAGGCAATACAAATAGATCTGCCTTCGAAGGGGAGTACGATGGTTCCCTCAGGCAGCTAGTGAAGGGTTTCTCATATTATAATATATTCCCCTCATCTTCAATTTTTTTTTTTGTTTGTTTGTTCGTTGTTGTTTTTTTAATTCAAATCTTTGCCAAGTCATTACTCTAATGACTGAAGAATTGTTAGCCTGCACTTGTTTTCTCCCACTACTTAATTGTTCAGCATTATAATGTTTGGTCAATCAGTGGGAGATTGCATCTCTTAGGAGATCCAAGTAAAGGTTGTTCTGTACAGTTCTTAGCCACTCACAATGCTTGGGTTATTGAACAGCAGAGCTGACCACTCAGACTGTTCCATATCTTTTGATCTCCCTTGCATCCTTGAATGGATCCTCAAGCATAGGCTCAAAGATTGTCCCCTACATTTTATACTGTTTGCATAATGCTTTTAATTTTTCAGCAACTTTTTTCCTCTCCACACTTTCGTTTTGTTCCATTTACTACCCTCCGCTGGCTGCTTTGGGGGTGCTGTTGGATTCTTTTTTGAACCCTTGGTGGTGAGAACACCACAGAATTACGGACTGTGGTGTGTCTCTATTTGACACCAAGAGAGCAGACACAATCAGCCGTGTCTCCCTGATGAGTCCGATCCAGCGGACGAAAGGCCTAGGAGCAGGCAATACAAATAGATCTGCCTTCGAAGGGGAGTACGATGGTTCCCTCAGGCAGCTAGTGAAGGGTTTCTCATATTATAATATATTCCCCTCATCTTCAATTTTTTTTTTGTTTGTTTGTTCGTTGTTGTTTTTTTATTTCAAATCTTTGCCAAGTCATTACTCTAATGACTGAAGAATTGTTAGCCTGCACTTGTTTTCTCCCACTACTTAATTGTTCAGCATTAGAAGTTATTATTCTCTGGGAAAACATGCAAAACAATTAGTATCCTCAGGGAAAACATGCTAAAACAGTTGTGACCTAAAAAAAAAAAAAAGAAAGAAAAAAAAAAAAAAACAGGATTGAGAAGGGGAAAATAAAATCTAGAGCCTCAAGATGGTAACTGTTCCCTCTGGCCCCTGTGTTCCCGAGGCAGAAAACAGCTATTATCAAAGTTTGCCTTTAGACGCTCGTGTGGTCCCATACAGCAATTCGGCATCTATGCCAGCTGACGAAGCGCCCTGTACCTTTAACCGCCGGACCGGTTGGCCAGCGGTGCAGCTGACGTAGGGGTGCTTGACAAGTGTTCGCTTATGACACATCTGATGGCGCAAACACTCAAGACTGGCGGGGCCTCACAGCCGCCCTGTCGTCCTGGTGTCCTCTTGTCTCCTTCTCCTCCTGCAAATAGACCGCCTGGTTTCGGCTTGTGACACCTTCGGCGCGATGTTGGTGATAACATGTTTGTTAAAAGGGGGTAACAACTTGAAATAATTCCACTCAGAGCGCGTGTCTTTACTTTTTTATATCAGTTGTGTGTTTCCTTGTTACCTTTAAAGCGAGGCACTTTCACACACACACGTACACGCACGCACGCACGCACACACATATGCACGCACACACGCACGCACACGCACGCACACACACGCGCACGCACACAATGAATTATCACTCTGTGCAAAATCACAAATTTGGTTGGACAGGCCCGCAACAGACTGACTTATGAATTTCAGCAATGGATGTTACCGAGTGATCGCGCGCGCATGTGTCACGAACGTGCGTGCGTGTGTGCGTATGTACGTAAGTACACGCACGCGCCCCCTTCTGTGTGTATGTTTATACATGCGTGCGAGGGTGCATGTGTGTGTGTGTGTGTGTGTGTGTGTGTGTGTGTGTGTGTGTGTATGTGTGTGTGTGTGTGTGTGTGTGTGTGTGTGTGTGTGAGCGTGCGTGCTTGCGTGCGTGCGTGCGAGTGAGTGTATATGTGTGCAAGTGCGTGAGTGCGCACGTGCGCATGTGTGTGTGTGTGTGTGTGTGTAAATGTGCGTGTGCGCGCGCGCGCGCGCGCGCGCGTGTGTGTGTGTGTGTGTGTGTGTGTGTGTGTGTGTGTGTTGTTGTGTTGTTGTTGTTGTTTAAGACAGAAAGTATAGGGGGAGAACAGAAAGAGAGAGAGACAGAGACAAATACAGACAGAGAGAGACAGCGAGATAGAAGGAGTGAGACAAAGAGAAAGACAAACAAAAAGAGACAGACAGACAGAGAGAGAGAGAGAGAGAGAGAGAGAGAGAGAGAGAGAGAGAGAGAGAGAGAGAGAGAGGGCGACAGGACTTCAGTGGCAAGAATTTCAAGGACTGTCAAAAACACCCCAGGGTGTTCGAACCCAGCATGTTCGATTTTCATTTGATCGATCAAACGTCGGTTGGCCGCTTATTTCCCCCATCCCCATCCCACACCCCCAGGGCGTGAAAGCCGGTGTATTGCCGGGTCACACAGCCTGGGATCACCGTCATACCATTGGCCAGGTGGGACATCCAAGATTCCGTGTCTGAATCACTCCCACTTTGATGCTCATACAAACTAGGCTGTGTCACACACACCCCCTTGGCGGAAAGCCCGTGAAACGGGGAGAAAACAGCAAACTTGTCCTGGCCAAAGAGATACCAAGATTTTAAGAGTGCTGAGACCGCAATGTTCGTATGACGTTGAGAGTTGTTCGCTTGGAAATTCAGAACAGACTAATACATGAACGCAAACTTTAAGGTGGAAAAAAATCTTCCCTCTCTCTCATGTGCGGGCGCTGCGTGCACACACAGACACACAGATACAGAGAGAAGAGAGAGAGAGAGAGAGAGAGAGAGAGAGGAGAGGAGAGAGAGAGATAATACGTAGGGAAATAAGCTTCCCGAATCAGCATGTATGACTTATCCATAAATCTCTTTCGCCCCACCCCTACCTGATCTCCCCCTCCCTCTCCCACTCCCCCAAGCTTAACTGAAGTCGTGAATCTCTATGATAACCAAAAACGTACCAATACCTTCTCTCTCTCTCTCTCTCTCTCTCTCTCTCTCTCTCTCTCTCTCTCTCTCCTATATGAATGCATTATTAATTTTTCCCATAAAAGACTTCTGACATTCTGGCAAATTAGCTTAAATCGTGAGTCTCTGACATTCACAAGTCTACTGCCGCCACTCCCCCCCTCCCCTTCATCTTTCTTTCTCTCCCTCTCTCTCTCTCTCTCTCTCTCTCTCTCTCTCTCTCTCTCTCTCTCAGCATTTATCTCTCCCAACCTACCATCCCACCTACTTATCAATATTCATCTCCCCACTAATTGTTTTACACACACGCACACACACACATACACACGTACGCGCGCTTTAACAAACAATTGGTAAGCGTCATGAATCTATGACAGCTCCTCAGATTCTCTCTCTCTCTCTGTCACGGACAAAAAAAAAAAGCTGTAATCGTGGCCAGTCGCCAGCCAGTTCAATTGGACATAAGTTCCAAACTCAAACATCCTGGTTTCCAGGCAGACGACTCCATGTGTCGCGTCAGCCAATTAGGCACGGCGAGGAGGCTATTCTCTAGTCCTTCACGGAGACGGCACCGTCCTGCAGACAGACTGAGTGGCTTGACCAACCTCTCAATAGGTCTGGCCGACGGATCTCTGCGTCTAGGTCAGACTGATACAGCTAATTTACAAGACCAGTGCCCACAGTTAAGTCAGACGTCGCCCTGGTTAAAGTAGGAAGGGGGGAGGTATTGTGTAGTGGGGGTGAAACTAAGTTAATTAATTAAATGACCCATTGATCACCACAGAGAGCAAGGCCGGTAGATGTTGCGGGAGACTTTGATTATTTGCATGTCCAATGAAATTAGAGGGGAGGTAACCTCGGCACAAGGTGGGAAAAACACTGACCAATGGTACTCACCTTTTTGACAGGTAGGAAGAGAATAAGAAAGCTATGGGAGTGAGAGCGGGGAGAGAAAAAGAAGAGGGGGAGAGAGAGAGGTTCTGAGAGTAGGCTCTGCACGAATGAAGAGCAGAGAGATGAGAGGAGGAGCGGAGAGAACCGTGTTGAAGCATTAGCACCATATAGAGTCTGCAGAGGAAGGACTAAGGAGGGATGTTGAGAGGGAGAGTTGCTAACTGATGAAGAAAAAAAAAAAAAAGAGAGAAAAAAAACAACAACCATGTCCATTTGATAGAGCAGACTAGGAGAGAGAGAGAGAGTGCAATGCGTTAGTGCAGGAAGGAAGAAAGGAGAACAGATCAATGTCTGGTAGTCACTATTCAATTTGAACCGGGGTTCGACCTCATACCTGGCAGCGCCACTTCCATCAGGCAGAACCACAGGCCAACGCCAGTAACCTGACCAGTGCCAGCGGTCCAACCTGACCAGTGCCAGCGGTCCAACCTGACCAGTGCCAGCAGTTGTGTTGTGACTGGTGCTTGTGAAAGTGACAGTGAAAAGAAAAGAAAAAAAAAGAGAGAAGAAAAGGAAAGACAGTGATTCGTAATAGTTTAAGATCACCTGGCCAGGTAAAGTAGAAAGTCTGTTTATACCCGGGTTAGTTATGATGATGTAGATAAATGTTCTTTTTCTTGAAAAAAAAAAAAAGAAATTTTACATTTGTGAAGTTTCAAGGAAAGAGAGAATGTTTATTTTTTTTGGACTCCATGTGCATTGATGTTTTTTTTCCTGATTATGTGTAGTAAAGTTATAGACTTTACTAGTGGTTTGATGTGACGAATGCATGATATATGAATGAGATTGTAAGCAAGCTGTGAGTGTGTTTGGGCTGTGCGCTAGTCCTTCCTCCACTGACTTACCCGAGGTTGACACTCTCTCTCTCTCTCTCTCTCTCTCTCTCTCTCTCTCTCTCTCTCTCTCTCTCTCCTTCGGATGGTGCCAGCTTCACGACACATTCACGCTGATCACAGGTGGTAGGTGATAATAAGCTGTGCCAGCGGTAGGCGCTACAGACCTAAGCCTACAACCAGGCACAAGAAGTGGCACATAATCAGCAGCCCCCGGCATCGTGCGTAACACCAGGCCGGCACTGGCGAGGAAAAGGGAGATAAACTGTCATCCCGCCTTCCATCTCTTCCCAGGGTTGCAGCTGGTTCACTGCCTATCTAATCCCTCACAGATAGTTTTAATTGACCTCCACATCGCAAAAGCATTCCAAAGGCCTTTTTTTTTCCTCTTTCTTTTTTTCTTCTTTTTAATGTAATTTTCTTCAGCTCTGTCTTGTCTTTCGACCTTTTCGTTGCCACGCGCTGAAACTAGTTTGTTGTAGTCATTATTTTTTTTTAATCTCCACCTCGGTGGTGATGATTTCTCCCACGTTTGTTTGCCTGTCTGTTTGCCTGTCTGTCCGTCTGTCTGTCAGCAACATTACTCAAAAATCTATGAAACCTGCTTCAATAAAGCTTGGTGGAAAGACGGAGCACGACCTCGGGTCACAGCCGTGACACTGTAGGGCAGATCCGCGGTAGGGAACCGGAGGACCAAAGGGCGGATCCAGTATCCTTTCACTAACATGACACAAACACCATGGATCCGGCTTTCACCGAACTCGGTGGTGAGAGATGCGATATAGCCCAAGGACGAACCCGTTTGATTTCGGTGCGGATCCGGATCGGAAAGTCAGTGCACCCGGGATCCGTTGGACTTTGGCGGAGGTCTGAGCTCTCCCGAGTCCGCTTCTGGTTTTTACAGTCGTCACTTCACACTGCTAAATTTACTGTGCAAAAAAAAAAAAAAAAAAATTCCGCCTTTTCCCCCAATTCCTTGGGTGGTTCTCTAGCCTCATCAGTATCGGACGCGGTTCTTTGCGGAAAGCATTCACTGAACAGCACACAATCTTTCTTTCTCTGTCCGTTTGATTGATTGATTTTCCTATTTGATTCGGTTTTCTTTTTAGAAAATAAATCAAGCTGACATCTGTAGAAATGTTCTCTTGGCATCCACTTCAAATCAACCACAACAAAAAAAAAAGAAAGAAAGAACATCGGCAATTTTGGTTTTATCAAAGGTCACGCACCTTTAATCTGCAGCCGTCCATATTCTGTGCGTGTCGTCTCCTCCAAACTTCCACCAGTTAAAACTGGTTCCGTTTCAGAAGAGAACATAATATCACCACTGACTAACAGGACCGTTTCAAACATAACAGAAATCGCCAGTGAGGGTTTTTTTTTTTGTTTGTTTGTTTTTCTTTTACAAAGCAGACACTGGGACTATAAAGTCACCGATAACTTGATCTGTGACTCCCACGGGTGCACACTATAAGCTTCACACGCGTTGTTGCTGTCGTTGTTTGTGAATGTGTTGCGTGTAACTATGGTTAAAGATCTGTTTAAATACGTTCTGGAGAGGCCTCTCGGCCAGATGAGTCATCCATTTATAAAACCAAAGAATACCACGCCCATGGTTCGTTTCTCGAGGCCTATCGCCTGGACAAGTCACTCGCGTATCAAACTAAAGAAAACCACGTCCATGGTTCTTTTCTCGAACAACGCGTTTTTCTTTTTCATGGTTGTTGTTTCACCTCACCTACCAACAATAAAGTGCAAATTGCGGTCTTACAAGCGAGACGAAATAAAACCAGCATCCCGTATAGCAGCATGCTCTTTGAGCATGTTTGAAAAAAAAAGGACATCCGTAGGGAAATCCACTTTCATAGGTGAACCGAAACACAAAAAGACAAACAAAACAGGGAGAAAAAGGAGGAGGGAGAGGGGGGAGGGGATGGGGTGAGCTCGGTCACCAAAACGGACACGGCAGCTTGAATTTCATGTGAAGAAACTATTGTTGTGCCGATGAAGTAATGAAACGCGATGACATACGAATCGATGTAAGATAATACAATAGAACCAATGCAAAACAATACGAATCAATATAGACATGCATCTATGCGCGTTACGAATGAACACAATGCAAACCAGCTCCACACAAAGCGAATCAACATTACAAATCAGTGCACGATACAATATGAATGAATGCTATGCAAAACGAATTCATACAATACAATACGAATCAGTGAAATACAAAAACTGGATCAATGATCTACACAGGGTCCCATTCAGTCAGAGAAAACACGATCACCGGTCCCCAAATTTATACATTTACAACAAGTCCCTTGGTTTCCTGTGAAAATAAGCAAAAATTCGTAAGTGCAAGTACACATGAGTAAACAACACACCACGGAGTTCTGTACACGGACGATACATGCACGTACGGGTGTGCACGCACTCTCACACACACACACACACACACACACACACACACACACACACACACACACACACGCACACACACACACACAAACGCGCACATACCACACGCTTGCATACAAACACGCATACAAGCGTACATACATACATACAATAACATATTCATGAAGCTCAGATGCACACACTGACATCTCTATCTAAACTCTCCCTTCTCTGCCACCCCCTGCTTTCCACCCTTCCCCCTCTTCCAACACTCCTGCAGCCCTGGATCCCTCTCCCAGTCCCCCTCTATCACACATACACACACACACGCACGCGCGCACGCACACACAAGCAAGCGTACGCACATACGCACGTATGTACACACACACATACACACACACGCGCGCGCACACACACACACACACACAGAAACAAAGACAAAGACAGAGAGATAGACACAGACACAGACAGGAACATGGAGAGAAAGAGACAGACAGACAGACAGACAGACAGTCAGAGACAGCCAGACAAAGACAGACAGACAGACAGACAACGACTGACAGACAGACAGAGAAAGGAAGGGACACACAGAGAGAGCGTGCCCCGACCCTTTCGGCTGCAGGTCATGAAGAGGGACAATAACGGTTGTCAGGGCTAATTCATGAGCCGACATGATGTCTGCAATTTATAAACGCGGAGCAAATGCTGTTTGAGCTGAAAACAGGGCTGGGCGAGGCAGGTGTTTCTGTGGATCAGCTTCTGGCTGGCAAAAATTGCGTGTTTGGCACTTTGCCCCCCTCCCCTCCCCAACACACTTACACACACACTTCTACCCCCCTCCCCCTACCATGCTCCCCTCAGACCCCCCCGCCTCTCCCCCCCCTCACCCCCCCTCCCCCCGCTCCCCAATGTTACCGATCCGGCTCTGCTTCCACCGCCCAACGACATCCATACACGTCCAAGACGTTGCGACAGGAAATGCGGCGTGTAGTAAACAAAACGAGACAACCCGAAACCATTCCAGTGATAATATATCCTCAGCAACAATCACGAGATTGTCATAATTACAACCTCGTTTACGACTGTGCCCGACCGTTCGTGTTTGTCAGGTCATCCGCCGAGATGCCCAGTATTGGTTGATGCCATCAGATCGGACATTACCAAGGGGGAAAACGGCATCAACCTGTTTAAGAACTGCCCTAGGGCGATACTGGCGATGCCTCCACAGCCCTATGTTACAATTATGATTATCGGCCCAATCAGCCAAATAGCCAGCGGGTGGAGTGTGGGGGTGGGGGTGGGGTGGGGAAGTCCTTGCGACAACTGTTTACGCTTACCCATGAAGATTATTTGACGTGGCACGTGCACGAGTACAGGCGCGTGACTGGCATCCGGCACACACGGTTCATAGAGAGAGAGAGAGAGAGAGAGAGAGAGAGAGAGAGAGAGAGAGAGACAGAGACAGAGACAGAGACAGACAGACAGACAGACAAATAGACACAGACAGAGAAACAGAGAGAGAGAGACAGAGACAGACAGACACAGGCAGACAGAGAGAAGAGAGAGAGAGAGAGAGAGAGAGAGAGAGAGAGAGAGAGAGAGAGAGAGATCAGTTAATTGTAAAAAGAAAATGACTCATTCGAACACGACCGCACTTTTTCACAACCCACGCCTCCCTTTCCTTATTTTTTTTTTCTTTCTGCCCATCGGCCATCAATCATACCGAGAGACACACAATAAGGCTGCAAAGACGACGGAACGTCTGGAGCTCGTGGGCATCACTTTCTCCGCCAAACCCAGAGGCAAAAAGAAAAAAATAAATAAATGAATAAACGCTTTCCTACAAACATGGCACCACAGACCGTGTAACAGCTTAAAAGCAAAAATGTTATCCCTCTCCCTCCATCCCTCCTGTTACAGCCTCTATCCGTCCCGTCAATTATTTAGCTTAACTAAGTATTCTAGGGGGTTGAAGGAGACGGGTGGATGTGCAAAGAAGGCAAGTAGGCTACGCAGACTTTCTTACAGTTTCTTCCAGCAGTTTTTGATAAACGGAACTATTCAAACGATAGTATACACACAGCTGCAATCACAAGACTGTCGTAATTACGACTTACAATGATTACAGTACTCTTACAGGATGGGATTTGCAAGAGAAAAGGGAACTAGTGTAGTATGGCTGCAGATCTGTTTTTGAAAAAAAAAATCTAACAAAATCCGGGGCTTGGTGCTTTTTGGTTTTTCTTTATCTTTTTCTTCATTTTTTTTTCTGTTTTTGCTTTGTTTGTTGTTGTTTTTTTCCATCTGGTCTCACCCACTTCGGTGAGAACTTTGAAGTATATTGAAATTTGAAGCGCCCGTTCACGTTGATCTCAGTCATCAATGCTCTCGCTCGCTCATGCTCTCTCTCTCCCTCTCTGTCTCTCTCTCTCTCTCTCTCTCTCTCTCTCTCTCTCTCTCTCTCCTACACACACACACACACACACACACTCTCTCTCTCTCTCTCTCTCTCTCTCTCTCTCTCTCTCTCTCTCTCTCTCGCTCTCTCCACGCGGCTCATCTGTCCATCTCCTCTCAATCTCAACCTCTCCAATTATTTCATTGTTTCTTTCCATCCATATCAAATTTTCAGTTGCATTCCAAAAGGAATAACTTCAGCCGGATACATTCATAACGTCTGTCGGAATGAAACCGTCTGACGAGAGGAAGGCGTTAGGAAGGATAACTGCTCTTGTGAGTCGGTACGACATCAGCGTCTTAATTTCTTCCAGTTGTGTGTGTGTGTGTGTGTGTGTGTGTGTGTGTGTGTGTGTGTGTGCGTGCGTGCGTGTGTGCGTGCGTGCGTGCGTGCGTGCGCGTGCGTGTGTGTGTGTGATCTTCTTCGAAGTTTAAAAAAAAATCGGTTTCTACCATGGGGAAAAAGACTGTCAATCCTTGTTACAAATTCAGCACAACCTAGACTATTTCATATGTTAAAGCACAGGCGTGGCAAAAGTTCCGGCACTTCTGGATTTCTGGAGCCCTTTGTTACAAAAAAAAAAAAAACCACTACATACCTCCCTTGAAAAGAATTTGTTCCCGTGAAATACTCAGGCTGAATTAGTATAGATATGCGACAAATATTTGTGTTTACTTGGCATTTGTAGAACGTATGGTGTTTTCAATTCCGTTCACTTTGATTTTTGTTGGAGGAAAAAAAAAAACACGGAGAGAAATCGTGCTCGAAAACTCGAGTGTCGAAAGTAAGTGGTCTGCAGGCTCTTTGTGAGAGTTCCCACGATCAGGCATATGAGAAGGAGCTGTGCTCCACTGCTGCATTCCTGCTGATGTGAGGGATGAACCGAGACTTCCCCCCAAAAAACAAAACAAAAACTGCTCGTGTCTCCCCGCAAAAATGATGCAACAGTTTACAACTCCTTTCCAGTTGTCTCCCACCCCCACTCCCTCCCTCCCGTTCCAAACTCAATCTCCGGCCCCTCCTCAATGAGACAGCTAATTATCGGGCCTCTCTCTCTCTCTCTCTCTCTCTCTCTCTCTCTCTCTCTCTCACTCATCACACACACACACACACACACACACATTACAGACGTTATGAAATAAATGAAACTATTTTGGCCTCCCCAGCCTCTTCCCCCATCCCTTCTCCTCCTGACCACTCCCAAACGTCCGACCAGTCACAAATGCCACTTTCTCTACCTACAGCCACCCGTCTGCCATCCTCCTCAAACATACCCATTCACACACTGAGAGAGACAGATAGACAGACAGACAGACAGACAGAGAGGGAGAGAGAGATTTCAGGAAAACAGCTTTCCGTTAAATCATGCCGAAGAGATGGTGACAGCAAACAAACAAACAGACGAAAAGAAAAAAAGAAAAGCGAGTAAGAAAAAAAAATGTACATCATTCCGTAGAATAAGAATGATTTTAAAACTCACCTTTCAGCAGCAGAAGTATCAGCAGCAAATTCCGAATCACCATCATGGTTGAACGGCCTGATTCAAACATTCCGCATTGGACTGTCATGCAGTTGATTACAGAGGAAAATCAACTGCAATTGTCTTCTTTTAAACAACTTTCACTCAACACAATGGAAACCAACGAATCCAAACGAACGGAAGTTCCTCTCCAAGCAAATGAACACGTGCAAAGTGTCGTCTGCCCCAAAGTTGAGGCGACTGACTCTCCTCAGTAAAGTAGGAAGCAAAGAGAACTGTTTCCCACACTAACTTCTTCCTTCCTGCACTGTCTTTGGCAAATACATAACAGATGGGAGAGCCTTTAACTTCACGAGGTCTCACTGTACTGAAAGTCCAACGCCAAGGAATCACGAGTAGCTTTGAGCCTTGCAAATAAACCGCCGCTCCTCTTTCTCTCCGCCTCGCCCCGGTCGTTTGGCACTGAATGAGGAGATTGAGTGAGTAGCCTGCCCCTCCTCGCGTGCACATCGCAGCGATCTGCACGCGCGATGTGTCGCGTGTTTTAATTGGTTGCTTGCTTCCTTCCCACCCTGCAGGCAAAACTGGCAAGAGCTCATTTTAGCCCACCCCCACCCCCACCCCCACCCCCCTGCTAACATAATGTTGTACATCGCTCAATCATTCTTAATGTCAATTCCGCCCCACTCAACTCTCAGCTGCGTGTATATAAGCTATTGAAGCAGTACAAGTGGTAATTGTAGCAGAAGTAGAAGTAGTAGAGGTAGTAGCAGTAGTACTGGTCGTTTTAAGTTTGATCATTATAGCCCAATCGACAGTTGTTGGTGTTTTTTTTTTTTAAGAGCTGTTAAACGCACACACACACACACACACACACACACACACACACACACACACACCACACCACACCACACCACACACACATCCTGGAAATGGCACCAATAAAGAGTAAGAGCTGCGCGGTCATGATAATTATGGTAATGTAAACTACTGACATCTTACGGTATATACCATTAGGCTGTGCTCAGAGCGCCAGGCTTTTGCTGTCATTTATCGCTCCTGGATTTTAAAACCGTCGGCGTTCAAGAAAACAAAAAACAAAGAAAAAAAAAAAGAAAGAAAAGAAAGAAAGAAAAAGAAAAGAAAAAAGTACACATTGCAGAATGGACAGCTTGTCCAGTGGTGGACTTTGTGAGCTAGATGAAGAAAACAAAAAAGCTGGCATATCATAAATTGCTATCAGATGAAAAACAAATCATCAGAATTTCCAGAACACAGATAGAAAAATGGCCCATAAAGGCAGACAAAAAGTGGAGGACAGTGAAGCATTAAAAAAAAAATAATAATAAAGGCAAACAAACAAACAAAAAAGGTAGATTCAAAAAGGGATAGAAAATAGGCAGTTCTTTGCACAGAACTTCCAGAAGGCGGGGAATCTTTTGGTACTGAAAGAGCTCGCTGCTTCCCTGTGTGGAATGAAAGTAGCGATCCAAATAGTAGTTGTCGGTGGTGCCGGAACCGGAATGGGCTGGGAAGGAGGGATGTGGCTGCACACCAAAAATTACTGCGCTGCCTCGCTTAAGAAGTCGAGTACTTACAGACTGGCGCAATTAGATTGCTTTGACCATTTTTTATTGTGTCTGAAAGTTGACTCTCCTCATTTTCTTTCACATAGTCATTAAGGTACAAGCCAGGTGGTTCCAAGCAGACAAATTAAAATCAAAGGAATGCGACTGTTTGGGGGGGGGGGGGGGGGGCTACCACCTGGCGCAAAGATTGGGTCACGGGTGAGTGCAAAGACCTGAAATGTGACGTCAGCTAAGGGAAAGATCATGTATTTGAAGATTGTTTGTGACTATATCGGTGAAAATACCCCCAAACAAGGAAAATAATAGGTAGGGGGGGGGGGTGTTCTTTTGGTCAATTATCAGTTTAACATTAAATGCTGGCTCAAATTTGTGGTAGGTCTAAAAAAAAATAAAACGCTTACATGAATTATACAGTGATTTAGTGCAAAATCCTAATAATGGCGTGTGGCCTGTTCGCCACCCTTACACTTGAGGAAGGAGGGGAGCGGGAGTATCTTTACCCTACCCCCCAAGCCCCCCCCCCCCCCCCCCCCCAACCCTTCCTCCCTGAAATCCTCGTTTCCTCTGAGCGAAAATGGAGAGGCCACTTCCGTCCCCCTCCTCCCCCCCCCCCCCCACCTCCCTCCTTCCTTTCCTCTCTCCTCCACCCCACCCTTCTCCCCATCGAACTTTCAAACGTGTATGTACTCTGCCCCCCCCCCCTTCTCTTGGCCCCAACCACCTACTCTCTCTCCTCCCTGTCCTCCAGAGCAGCTGGTGATTCATCAACTAGCCGGATTACTTGGACATTTCCGTGTATGACGTCACGCCCCGGACCTTTTAGATCAAGTTCACTTCTGGCAGATACGTCGAAATTCACTACGTGTGGGAGTATGCCATTCGTTTCCAGTTGACAGAACTTGGTAGGTTGGTGTGTAGGTCTGTGTGTGTGTGTGTGTGTGTGTGTGTGTGTGTGTGTGTGTGTGTGTGTGTGTGTGCACGCATGTATGTATATAGATGTGCATGTATGTGCACACTTGCATCCCGTTTAGACATCATCCCCGAAGACACACTGTGTCCGCTTTAATTGAATTACCGGATTAAATACGACCCCACATGCGGTATTTCACCAGCTCTGGCAGAAGCTTGAAGAAGATGCGCACATGTTACCATACGAACTACACAGTATTATCGGCAAACAAAGCTGCTCCGATTTAACAACTCCACCCTTTCCTTCCGCATATCACAGTCAGCTCCCTCTCTCTCTCTCTCTCTCTCTCTCTCTCTCTCCTCTCTCTCTCTCCTAGCTACTTGGTCTGTCCATGTACGTATCTCTATGTCTGCCTGTGTTTTCCAGCTCCCCCCCCCCCCTCTCTCTCTCTCTCTCTCTCTCTCTCTCTCTCTCTCTCTCTAATCCCATTCCCCTCACCCTCTCTCTTTCTCTCTCAATAAGAATCAGAAGCATTTCCAATTGTGCTAACTGTGCCATTTAATTGGTCGGCAACGTAAAACAAGCAGGACATCCCCTCTTCCTTTCGGCCTCTTACCACCCACTGTCACCTAAAAGAGCTGGATGTCTGGTTTCGGTTCAAAGAGCATTTCAGCCGCCTCATAGTGAAGCGTTCACTTCCGCACGTCCCACTAATTCATCATCCTTCTGTCTGCGCACGTGCGCAACACTGAACAAAGGCTGAGGCACTGGAACAATGAGAGGTCATTGCCCTCGCCATCAACCCAGCTGTGACTCCGTGCAGCGGGACGTGTGTCACGTGCAGGCTGGTCACATGATGAGCCCGCTCTGTCTGGCGGTGTGAGGAACGAACGTTCGACCCAGCTCGACCAATCAGGAAATGGATTAGTCCTGTTCCGAATATTCATGAACATTGTCATGCTCACGCAGTGTGGCATTCATCGACGGATTTTTTTTACACCCGACGACTATGACATTCGATTTTTTAAACCGTGTGTAATATGCAAGAAACACTACCGCTCGTCACTCTCCTTCGGACACGATGTCTGTCCACTGCTTTCGTCTCTTCAAGAATTTGGAGTGAATTTAATCCGAAAACACGTAAATTCCTATATAAATGTCAAATACATGTGAATACAAGCTGACGCATTTACTGTATACACGAATCCGTAAGACAAAAAAGCTAACTTTCAAAGGGAAGTTAGCTTGTGAAGGTTTGAATAGTATTGGGGCTTTCTGCTGAAGACCGTATTAGATGACTTCCCTTGACAACAGTCATGTTTGTAGCGTGTTACCCCAGTTTGAAAGATGGGAGTTAACTCATGACTACGCAGACTTTGGCCTGCTAACAAATTGTCTTCAAGATCTTAAGACCACTGAGAAATGAAAAATTGAGGTCAGAACGCTTACCAGTCATGGTCCTTATTGTACCCACTGGTCGAACGGAAAGAGCATGTTGATTAGCACAGGCCGTGAGAGTGATTTACATCACGGCACCAAAGAGAGCACTGTGATGGCCTTCGCTTCTCGTCGCCTTTTACTCGTTTATGACTGTCGAATCGTGTATGACAATGACAAATGTTATGATTTAAGATGCAGTAGATATATATAAAAATAGTTGTACATAATCAGAACACAAATTCTTTCTGACCTCAAGCTGTGCATTTCTCTTGCTTGTACTGTCAGGGATCTACTGGATCTTGCACTGAAAGAAGCCGAATCAATGACCAGGCTGTGTAGACTTTTGTCTTTTCATCTCTGTCTTTCACACACACACACACACACACACACACACACACACACACACACACACACACACACACGTATGCGCGCACGCACACACACATACTCACATACACACTCGCTCTCTCACACACACTCTTTCTCTATCTCTCTCTCACCACACACACACACACACACACACACACACACACACACACACACACATTCGCACGCGCGCGCACACACACACACACACACACACCACACACACACACACACACACACACACAATGTGAAGTATAGGATTCATCAGATGAGGATGACTTTCCAGTACTCACTGAAGATATTGTAGCTTCAGTGAAACTGCTAGAATATGGGAAGGCTGCAAGCACTGACAACACCCCTGCAGAACGCGTAAAACATGACGAGAGGTGCAATAATTGATATCATAACTGTCACAAACAACAATTTCTTTTCATACATTTTATCCAGGTAGTATGAAAGCTTACATGTGCGCAGAAAGAAGACAGTGCGCGGAGATTTCCACACATATATTATAGGCATATCCATGCATGACATACATCGATAAATGATACATAAATATTATGAACTACTGTGAAAAGTAGAGCAAAAAAAAAGAACAACTGTAAAAGTTATCATGCACTCAAACAGATCAATCAACAGAGCATAAACATTATTATAGGCTTTTCCTCTGTGTGTGTGCGCGAGTGCCTTGTGTGTGTGTGTGTGCGTGTGTGCGTGTGTGTGTGTGTGTGTGTGTGTGTGTGTGTGTGTGTTGTGTGTGGCGCGCGTGCGTGCGTGCGTGCGTGCGTGTGTGTGTGTGTTGTGTGTGTACGTGAATGTGCATGCGCGTGAATGTGTGTGTGCGCGCGCGCACGTGTGTATGTGTACGTGTGTGTGCATGTGCGTGTACGCGCGTGCGCGTGTGTGGGTATGTGTGCGTGTGCGCGCGTGTGTGCGCGCGTGTGTGCGCGCGTGTGTCTGTATGCGCGCGAGCGAAGGACTATATATGTGTATGTGTGCGTGTATGTGCGTGTGTGCGCATGTGTGTGCATCCTGCAACAAAGTCTGGCACACTGGTGTGTGGCCCATGCCATAGGCTCAGTCGCTTATCGTCACCCTTCCCTAAAAGGGAAATCTCCAGCACTGTCAGAACTGGAGCACTACCAGTTTGAACAGCCACGCTCGCAAAGTAATGCTCAAAATCATTCTGAATAGATTACAGCCGCATGCGGATATTATCATCACTGGAGAACGGGCTGGGTTCTGCAAAGGCAGAAACACCATCGAACAAAACCATCAACCTGCGTAGCCTTTACAGAAAGCGCCAGAAACACCAGAGGGAGTTCTACCACGCATGTCTTCATAGACTTCAAGAAGGCGTTTGACTGAGCAGAAGGCGGGGTGGGCCAGTATGATAAAAAATCATATCACAAAAAAAATCTTATCAACAGCATGTAACAATAATTATTGTAACTCGAAAGCGAGCACTTCAGTTCTTGCACAGGTGCTATTGTTGAATAGTTCCATACATAAGTTGGAGTTTGTCGAGGCTGCCTTTAAAGGCCCTCACAATTCATCATATTCTTGGAATGCATCATGACGGACGCACATGAAGATCATGTCAACACAGTCAGCACCGGAGGAAGAAATATTGAGAACCTTCGGTTGCGAGGATATTGTTGGCTCGGCAGCCAGTGAGCAAGCGCGACAAGCTTGTTCTAAAACCAGATGAATCATCAAGATGGCTTAGAGATTAGCGTCTTGAAGAAGACCAAGCTGATGGCCAGCCCCAATACCACCGCCAATACTGATATAGTCGGCCATGGATAGAAGCTAAAGATGTTCAACAGTTCACCTTATATCAGCAATGAGGGATCCAACCCTGAAATTCTCTCAAGGGCAGAAAAGACAACATCAGCACTGCCTATGTAAAAACCTGCATGGCAGGACAAGCGCATCGCCCTGAAACACAAGACCAGGCTCCTATGTGCATTGGCATATTTCATCTTGGTTTAAATAAACCTATTTCCAGTTTCTGTTTGCATACAACTTTACAGTAAACGTCAAAATTTGGACGGAAACAAGCATGTACTTACAGTGTGTTTAAATGTTTCTAGTTACATATGTGGCAAAGGCAATGGCAGGAACCTATTAAAGTTGCAGTTCTAAATAGAAGGGGCAAACGCGCGCGCGCGCGCGCACGCACGCACGCACGCACGCACGCACGCACACACACACACGTATAGTAGTCATCACAATCTCAATTCACATACTGACTGGACGTAGATCTCTCTTCAGTATCTTGACGCCACCATTTCGGGCAGATAAACTAATACCTTAAAAGCGGTGCTCTACTTTCCGGATGTTTATCATTTATAAATGGTCAGCTGAAGGCATACAACTGAATTTTTTTTTCAGGCGAGATTGCGATAAGGTTCAAATTAGCTTTTAGGATAATGACTGAAAATGAATGGAATTCGACCACACCTACCCCCCCCCCCCCCTCCCTGACGCCAATCTGGCCCACCCTCTGCCCCTTTAGCCAGCTATGTCGACGTCAGTCAGTCTACTAGAATGCACTATCCCGACCTTCGGGCCGATCAAAGAAAGACCCGGAAGACACTCTTACCACTTCCCATTGAGGCCAAACGGACCATGCTGTAAACTGCGCTCGCTTACGCGGGCTCTCTCTCTCTCTCTCTCTCTCTCTCTCTCTCTCTCTCTCTCTCTCTCTCTTGTGCGTGGCGAGAAACTAGGACTGATAGCTTGTTATTGTCCTACATGCCTAATTGTCATCCGCGAAGTTCAACGACCAGACCAATGCCCCGCCCTATTTGAACTGAAGACAAATGTATGCAGAACAAGTCGTAGGCTGTGAGGCTCGTTTGAACGAAGATACCCTTGTCCTTGGTCGAACAATAAATCTTGTCCCTGCTGTACAGTTTCACAAATGGGAATGAGAATAAATTTTGAAAATGATTCCATGTCAGATTCCCTGTCATTGATTTATATGGAATTCTTCGTAAGTGGGTCAAACACACACAACAATTCAATTCAATTCAATTCAATTCAATTTAATCCTTTGACCCCTGTTGGGGCATGGAGGATACAAATGTAACAAAGAGAAACACGAAACTCACTCAGAACAATGTGTGAACATAGTTGCGAAATGCTGAATTCTGGTGAACTGTAATGATCTCATTAAACAATCTTCCCATTTTTTAGAAACTTACTAATATTCAAACAAATGCGTCTTCCTTTTTGAAATAAATTACAAAAGTTGAAAACAGACTTTGGTTTTAGATATTTTTTAGGGATGAATTTTTCACGAAGTTCATTATATTTTGGGCATTCCATGATGCAATGAAATTCATCTCCAATTTCACCCATTTCACAGTTATGACAAATACGCAATTCTCTTGGAACATTATGGTGTCTTCCAATTTCAATTTGCAATTTATGGTTACTACATCTAAATTTAAATAAAGATATAACATAAATATCTGGTAAGGTAGAAATATAATGTTCTTTTCCAAAGACAGTCTTTACACTTTTATAGAATACACACTTGTTGCTGTTTTCAAGAGAACTGCGCCAATCACGAGCATAATTATTTTGCAACTCCTTTTTAACACACTTACATAAGTTACTTCTGTTTGTGAATGAATGAGATTCCCAAACACAATCAAAACCAGTTTCAACTAAAATGCTTTTAACATAACTAAGCCATGGTGAAACGAAAATTCCTTTTGTATATAGTTCATGTAAGATATTATATACTTTGTTTGAATACTTCTTAGAATCAGGAACAACTAAGTTAGCCCAGAACCTTATCATTCACACACACACACACACACACACACACACACACACACACACACACACACACACACACACACACACAACTTCGTTGCGTGTTAGATTTCCTTTCACCGGTTTGTCGACCTATAATATAATAATCTTGCATATTTCTATGTAACAGTTGCTGTCGTGTACGTAATTTTGTCACATTTTTGTTTCACAATTTCTAATCAATTAAACAAATTGAAGGCTATCCACAATTAAAGCAAGAAAAGACTGTTGCTTATTTATGTGCTTTTTTTTCTAACGAGTTCTTATTGGAGCAAACAAACATAAAGTAATCAATGAATCGTATCACAGACGTTCACATGTCAGTAAACATCCCCTCAATGTACAACCTATACGTGCTCCAATATTCCTGAATGATGGTTGAAGATAAGATGTGCAAGACCAATATCTTGGGCGCTTGGGAAAATGCTTTTCTTTGCAGAAATCGCGACATTGTCACCACTATCTACACATTCATCCTTGAAAATCTAAAACCTACGTAAGAACCTGAGCTCTCTCTCTCTCTCTCTCTCTCTCTCTCTCTCTCTCTCTCTCTCTTCTCTGTGTGTGTGTGTGTGTGTGTGTGTGTGTGTGTGTGTGTGTAGCTTGGTAAATTTCAGAAGGGGGACGGGGAGGAATGGGGCGGGGGGCAAAGGGAGCAGAACATACATCCCCCCCCCCCCTCATCATAGTCAGTGGTAGAGATGAAAGGGGGTGGGGGGGGCTGGAGGAGGGGGGGGGGGGGCAGCTTTTTATCCTATCCCCTCGTGTTAAGACGTGACCGTCACTGTACGGGCTAGCGTACGTGTTGACTCTCTACCTGACCTAATTGTCAATGTCTAACTGGAGAACCAGGATACCAGTCATCATCCTAAAGAGAACAGGGGAAACAACTGTGAGGTAACGGGGAAAACAATTATTATCCAGAGGAAACTAGTGTGGAAACAGTCCTTGATGACAGAGATCACAGTTGGGATCCCTCTGAAATAACAGCCATGTAAACTAGTTTTCCATGTGTTCACTGTTTTCCTTAAAAAAAGATGACTATTCTCCTAAGAAATCCGCCATTATCGCCTTTAGTCGCTACTCAGCAACCATAACTTGTAGAATTTAGTCATCGTTTGGACCCTACGGATAAATTGTATCACGGCTGAAACTAAGCGGAGGGAAGGAGAGCGGGAGGGGTGGGGGTGGGGTTACTCGAGGTCGTCCACACCATAGTATGGTTTGTTTTCGCCGTTGCAATTAACGCGTGGGTAATTGTAATCAACAGCGGGGAAATGGTGTCAGTTGACTCAAATTCAGGAACGGAAACTCACAAGGAGCTGGCACGCGCCGGTACTGTGTCCCTTTTCTTCTCCCTCTCGGAAAACGTGTGAAGTGTTTTCGAGTCAAGTGACGTATGCTCCGTGTGTGTGTGTGTGTGTGTGTGTGTGTGTGTGTGTGTGTGTGTGTGTGTGTGGTGTGTGTGTGTGTGCACTTGAATGTCAGAGAGATAGGAGGAGGAGGAAGAAGACACTCCGCCCCTTCTCTCCCCACCCATTCATCACTTATTATCATTTATTCATCTATCTGCAATCTTTCTCTAATTAACCACACATCTATCACATCTGTATCATATATCCATCTTTTCACATCTTCTTGATAGCTTGCCTGTTTATCAATCTATTTAGTCTGTCTGCCTTTTTAGCGCGCTTTGTCGATCTCTCTGTTGTCTGTGTATCAATCTATTTCATCTGTCTGCCTTTTTAGCGCGCTTTGTCGAGCTTTCTATCTGTGTAGCGCGGCTGGCTATCTGTCTGTCTGCCTATTTATCTGTCCATTTGTCTGATTTGTCCCTCTCTCTCTCTCTCTCTCTCTCTCTCTCTCTCTCTCTCTCTCTCTCTCTCTCTCTCTCTCTTAAGCTTGCCTATCTATGTCAGTGGCTTGCCAGTCTATCTATGTATGTATTCATCTGTCTGTCTGCCTTTTTATCTGTCCATTTGTCTGATTTGTCCCTCCTCTCTCTCCTCTCTCTCTCTCTCTCTCTCTCTCTCTCTCGCTTAAGCTTGCCTACCTATCTCAGTCGCTTGCCAGTCTATGTATGTATGTATTTATCTATCTACTTGTCTGTCAGTATATTGTTATAGCTCGCCTACCTATTTCTGTGGCTTGCCTGTCAATCTATCTATCTATCTGTGTGTCTGCCTGTCTATCTATCTATCTCTATCTATCTATCTATCTATCTATCTATCTATCTATATCTACCGATATGCCTGTCTGTCTGTCTGTCTGTTTTTCTTTCAGTAGGACCGAGGACTGATGACGAACGACCGAGGGCTAAATTCAGCAGAATGAGGACAAGAGCGCTGAGGGGCGGGGGAGGGGGGGGGATGGTGACGAGAACGATAGGGGACAAGGGGCAGAATGGGAGTCGGTGGGGAGAAAGGGAGGCGGAGGGAGGTGGGGGGGCTGGTGGTGAGGGAGGTGTCAGAGGCAGAGAAGCTGCAGGGGCATGGGTGTTGGGGGAGTAGAAGAGAGAAAAAGTGCGTTGAGAGAGAGAGAGAGAGAGAGAGGAGAGAGAGAGAGAGGAGTCAAGGGGGCTTGTGCCGTAAGCAAACATTAGTAATGATCAATTAGCCCTTCACGACGTGACGTGTGTGTTGAAGAGCTGTTCCTGTGGAGGACGTCAGTCTCAGGCCAAAGTTGATACGGTTGCGGCCCACGGCCTGCTTGGTGCTATTTTCATCTGTATGACGAGTGAGAGAGAGAGAGAGAGAGAGAGAGAGGAGAGAGAGAGAGAGAGATGTATACACACACAGATACACACGCGCGCGCGCGCGCGCACACACACACACACACACACACACACACACACACACACACACACACACACACACACGCCGCACGCACGCACGCACGCACGCACGCACGCACAGATAGGCAGACATACAGAGACAGACAGAAGGATACAGAGACATGTGGGTAGAATGTAGACGGTCTGTTGCAGGTAAGCACAATGAAAAGAAAAAAATAATAATACACAATTACATAACAAAAACAATTCACCACATGATGTGAACTAAACAAAACTAAACATGCACACAAATACCTCCGGAATGCACACACCACAGTTTTAGCTGAATACCGTCAATCTTTATTAACTGAACATGATCAAACTTCACGTCACTGCAAATTCTGGTTTATCAGTGAAGAACATGATATAGTGGGAATTGCATTAAGTAATTATCATCATGTTCTGCCTGAGACGCTAGGATCTGAAATCCAGAAACCCAGGCAAAATTTGGTTTAAAAGGAAATCCACGATGAGAAGTGCAGAAGGGCAGTGTGAAAGAACCCTCCATCAGACATCCCCTGAAAATAATTCCCAGAAATCGAAAAAACAAAAAAAACAAAAACAAAAAAAAGAAAAGAAAACCTGTCTTAACGGATTGCCTAAATCAGAAATCCGGGGAAGAGCAGTTTAATTTAAAGGAATCCCTCCACTGGAAATATAGATGAAGTAGTTTAAAGGACTCTCTGACTCATAAATCCAGATGGGGTAGGTTAAAGGACTCCCTTACTCATAAATCCAATGGGGCATTTAAAGGACTCTGTGGCTCATAAATCCAGATGGGGTATTTACAGGACTCTCTGGCTCATAAATCCAGATGGGGTGTTTAAAGGACACCCGGACTCATAAATCCAAATGGGGTATTTAAAGGACTCTCTGGCTCATAAATCCAGATGGGGCAATTTAAAGGACTAACTGACACATAAATCCACATGAGGCAGTTTAAAAGATTCTCCAAACGAAACATTTTGAATGGACTGCAGTAAGGACATCCTTAATGCAATAGTTTTGATAAGCGGCATAACGTACTCGCTTGATGAAACATTTCAAACAGGCAGTCTAGAGGACTCCTTTGACGAAGCATTTCAAATTGACACTTTAAAGGGCGCTCTTAATGAAATTTTTGAATAGGCAGTATAAAGGACACAATGGAATATTTCAAATGGGCAGTATAAATGACACCCTTAATGAACTGTTTTAAATAGACGGTATAAAGGACATTCTTAACGAAACATTTCAAATATGTAGCATAAAGTA
The DNA here is from genome assembly GCA_033310375.1 of Conus canariensis. Taxonomy (NCBI): domain Eukaryota; kingdom Metazoa; phylum Mollusca; class Gastropoda; order Neogastropoda; family Conidae; genus Conus; species Conus canariensis. Next base: position 72,926,374 of record CM065719.1, on the reverse strand, counting down.
CTTCCTGGGTGAAACGTTTCAAACAAGCAATATAAAGGATTCCCTTCATGTAGAATTTCAAATGATCTTTGAAAGGACCCCCATCATGAAACATTTTCAGACACAGTAAAAGAATCTCTCAGTGAAACATTTGAAAGGGACAGCATAAAGGAAACTCTTCATAAAACAATTCAGATGGGTAGTTTGAAGGACATCCCCAATGAACCATTAAAAAACAACATAAAGGACTCCCTTATTTGAAAAAAAATCAAGTTAAAAGGACTTTCTCAATCACAGATCTGGCAGAGTCAGTTTAAAGTACCCCTTTGATTACAAAAAGTCTGAAAAGGGTTGTTAAAAGTACTCCCTTAATTTAAAAAAAAAAATCAAAGAGGCGTTTGAAGTGACTCACTTAATTAAAAGTCCCGCAGTAGCAGTTTAAAAGATTTCAGAAATCCAGAAACCACACTTTAAAGGACTCCCCGAATAAAAACTCCAGAATGGGCAGTTTAAACAGAAATCCAGTAGACGCAGTTTCTTGATAATCCAGAGGGTGAAGTTTAAAATTCTCTCGTAACGGGGTAGTTGAAAGGACTCCGTTAGCTATAAATCCGGCAGAATTGGTTTGAAGATCTCTCTTCTTAAATCAGATAGCCAGAAGAGGAAGTTGGAAGGTCTTTCTCAATCACAAGTCCAGATGGAGCAGTTTAAAAGTTTTCTTTAGCCAAAAATCCAGAAGAACTAGTTTAAACGTCTCTTTAGTTAGAAAGCTAGAAGCAGCAGTTTAAAGTTCTCCCATCATCAGAAAGCCAAAAATCCAGAAGGAGCAGTTTAAAAGTCTCTCTTTATCTGAAATCCAAAAGAAGCAGTTTAAAGGTCTCTCTTCATCAGAAATCCAAAAGAAGCAGTTTAAAGGTCTCTCTTCAACAGAAATCCAGAAAGAGCAGTTTAAAGGTCTTTCTTCATCAGAATTACAAAAGGAGCAGTTTAAAGGTCTCTCTTCATCAGCATGACAGAAGGAGCAGTTTAAAGGTCTCTCTTCATCAGAATTACAGAAGGAGCAGTTTAAAGGTCTCTCTTCATCAGAATTACAGAAGGAGCAGTTTAAAGGTCTCTCTTCATCAGAATTACAGAAGGAGCAGTTTAAAGGTCTCTCTTCATCAGAATTACAGAAGAAGCAGTTTAAAGGTCTCTCTTCATCAGAATTACAGAAGGAGCACTTTAAAGGTCTCTCTTCATCAGAATTACAGAAGGAGCACTTTAAAGGTCTTTCTCAATCAGAAATCCAGGAGCAACTTTAAGGGACGCCCCTGATTCAGGCTTCCGGACACTGAACTTCGGACAACAGCCGGTGCGTCGACTGGCACTGGCTGAGGTCGGAGGTGAAGTTGGCGCAGGCCTCGTGCTCCTGGAAGCAGAAGAAGCTGAGGCAGTTGGTGAAGGTCAGCATGAGGTTGATCTTCTTCTTCTGAAGACACCTGCCATAGTCCAGAACAACAGCACGCATTCAGCTTCTTCGACCCCCTTTGTATGGAAAATACACAGTCTTCGCCATATTTCGGCCATTTCCAGATAACTCTAATTATTGTCCTCTAAACTCACATTCTACACAGTTAGGAGGAATACGTCTGTAAGCATGTTATCCTCACACTTTGTACTTGTAAGTGTTTGCGCGTGCGCTTGTAAGAGAGAAAACGTGCACTTGCGCACAAATGCAGATGCATTCACAAGCACACGCAACGGGCGTAGATCACATTTTGGGGGGTGGAGGGTGTGGGTGGGGGTGGGGTGGGGGTGGGTTCCTAAAATGTTTTTAGGAACTGACTGAAAGGTTGACAGTACATTATTTTATTAAAACGAGGGAAAGGGGGAACTGTAGGGGGAGGGGGGGGGTGGTGAGAGAGGTGGAAGTAAAGGTCTCACGTCTCCTTTTCCTTTTTTGTTGTTGTTGTTGTTGTAAAAGCGAGTGTGTGTGTGTGTGTGTGTGTGTGTGTGTGTGTGTGTGTGTGTGTGTGTGTGTGTGTGTGCTCGCGCGCGCGCGCGCGCGTGTACGTGCGTGCGTGCGTGCGTGCGTACGTGCGTGTGTGTGTGTGTGTTTCAGTGAGTGAGTGAGTGAGTGAGTGAGTGAGTGAGTGTGTGTGTGTGTGTGTGTGTGTGTGTGTGTGTGTGTGTGTGTGTGTGTGTGTGTGTGTGTGTGCTGCCTGAAGAAGGCCCATACGCTGTGGCTCGTTACCTCAATGTTTGCTGCGTTTATGTGGTGGTCAGTACTTGAACAACTACTTTCATGTTTTGGTTTCCCACCTATGCTCCTCATACTTTGAAACTTACGTTCATTCAGACAGTTATCTTTTCTCTTTACGTCTCTTGTATCCAAGTAACTTTCCTTTCATTGCTTTTGGATGTTCAAGCACAGCTTAATGGT
>CM065719.1:72913973-72918973 GCA_033310375.1 Conus canariensis | reverse complement strand
CGACAAATACGCAATTCTCTTGGAACATTACGGTGTCTTCCAATTTCAATTTGCAATTTATGGTTACTACATCTAAATTCAAATAAAGATATAACATAAATATCTGGTAAGGTAGAAATATAATGTTCTTTTCCAAAGACAGTCTTTACACTTTTATAAAATACACACTTGTTGCTGTTTTCAAGAGAACTGCGCCAATCACGAGCATAATTATTTTGCAACTCCTTTTTAACACACTTACATAAGTTACTTTTGTTTGTGAATGAATGAGATTCCCAAACACAATCAAAACCAGTTTCAAATAAAATGCTTTTAACATAACTAAGCCATGGTGAAACGAAAATTCCTTTTGTATGTAGTTCATGTAAGATATTACATACTTTGTTTGAATACTTCTTAGAATCAGGAACAACTAAGTTAGCCCAGAACCTTATCATTCTCGCTTTAATCAGTACAGATAAAGGATAGATTCCGGTTTCACCATAAATCATTGAAGTCATTGTAGTTTTATTTAATCTAAATAAATACTTTAAAAAACGTAACTGTAACTTTTCTAATATATCAACATTTTCATAACCCCAAATTTCACAACCATACAACAACACAGGTACAACTATGGAATAAAATAATTGTATGCAAACATCAATTGGCAATTTCTGCTTGCTTGCAGTTTGTAATAATGAAAACATTGCCTTGAGAGCCTGATTATAAGCACATTTTTTTTGCTTTGTAAAAAGAACCTGTTCTGTTGAACTCGATGCCTAAGTATTTCATTGAATTAAGAACCTCTATTTTTTCATTCCCAAAGAAAAAAATTTCACGCATACTATTTCGACCATGAAAGAAACTATTTTTGTTTTCTTTGGATTTACTTCTAATTGCCATTGCGTGCAATATATATCTAAGGCATTAAGTTCTTTTTGCAAAGCTGATTTAGAATTTGCCAATAAAATTGTATCATCAGCGTATAACAATACAAGCAATTTAATAAACTGTTCAAGTTTCAACTCTTGCGTTAAATCACATTCTAGAGTAGAACAGTTATTGTCAATAAGGAACTGTTGTAGATCATTCAAAAATAATGAAAACAATAAGGGTGAAAGGTTTTCTCCTTGACGAACTCTCCTAAAACTGCCAAAGAACTCTGATTTTTGACCATTTAGAAAAATGCACGATTTTATTTGATCATACATATTGATTACAACGTGCAGTATTTTCCCAGATATGCCTTGACTCATCAGTTTGTGCCATAAAGCATGCCTCCAAATAGAATCAAATGCCGTTCTGTAATCAATAAAAGCACAGTATAATTTTCCATTGTTGATTGCAAACATGTCAATCAATGATTTAAGAACAAAAGCATGGCCACGCGTTGAATGCATGCGTCTAAAGCCTGCTTGGTTTTCTGAAATAAGTCCATTTATTTCAACAAAATAAGTAAGTCAACTATTTAGAATTGACGTGAATAATTTGCCTACACAACTCAACAGTGTTATCCCTCTGCAGTTATTGCAGTCTTGTTGATCTCCTTTGCCTTTATAGAGTGGTACAATTAACCCTGTCACCCAATCTTCTGGTATAATACCAGAATCTAAAACACGATTAAACAATAAACAATAAAACTCTGTCATATAAGGAACACTATTCTTTATATATTCATTCCTTACTAAATCAACTCCTGCTGCTTTATTATTCTTTAAACATTTAATGACTCTTTCAATTTCATCTTTAGTAATTGAATCATTTAAAATGTCTAGATTGATATTTCCTTCAGATACTTCATTACTAAAAATGATATCATTACATCCAGTATTTTGATTAAGGGACTGGAAATGATTTTTAAGCTCTTCAAGAGGTATAGGACACGATGAAGCTTTTTTGCCTTTAATTTTCCTCCAATAATCCCTTGGATTTCTAGTTTTTAAAGCTCGCAATTCTCTATGCCCTTTTCTCGTTGCTCTTCTTTCAGATCGTCTCAAAACATTTTTATATTCTTTGCTTTTAGCAGCAAGATTATTTAGATTAGGCACAGTATTTGAACATTTAACTTTTTGCTTTGCTTTAAAGTACTGGCTTCGAGAAACCTTACACTCCTTATCAAACCAGCTTTGATTCTGCCTCATTGAATATCTATTATTGTAAGTATTAGAGTAAGTACCAAATGTATCCTTCGCTGAATCAACAAGAATTGACGAAAACCGCTTATTCATTTCACTGATTGATATTGTGCCTTGTTCAAATAAAGTTACAATTTCATCAACATTGTAATTTGCTAAATGTTCTTTATATTCATTACATTTGTTGTTATCCCATCTTCTAATCTCTGCACCATCTTACCTTCGATGCAGAGAGTGTTTAGTACCATTAGGTTCATTGAAAACAAAACAGGTTTTAACTGGAAGAGACAGGCATAATGGGCAATGCACATCAGAGAACAACGCATCAAAAACATCAACTTTAAACTTACTTGCATTTTCCATCAAATATCTAGAACCAATAATATAATCAACAATTGTGCTTCCTTTACATGTGCATGTTCCAATACCAGCATCTGAACCAATTCTTCCGTTAAAAATGTATATTGACAGTGATTTATATAAATCTAAGAGACGATAACCATAATTATTAGGCCTCTGCTTATCTTGAGATGATCTTTGACAAGGTTGGAAATTATTTTCGCTCATATCATAGAGAACATCAGAGAACACAGACTGAGTGAACTGATTCATATTAATAAAATCATTCATACTTTTGGTATAAGCATTAAAATCGCCCAACAACAAAACATAACAATCCTTATATTTATCTTGTAATGATAACAATTCCGTCTCAATCACATCAAACAGTTCAACTTTGCTATAAACTGAACGTTCGGGAGGAATGTATACGCCACCAATCAGACAGTCTTTATCATAACCTGACACACAAAACACACACACACACACACACACACACACACACACACACACACACACATCATATGTGCGTGCGCGCGCGCGCGCACACACACACACACACACACACGGCGTGCGCGCGCGCGCGCCGCGCGCACACACACACACACACACACAAAACACACACACACACACACACACACACGGGCGTGCGTGCACACACACACAACATACACACACAAACACACACACACATGCACACACTCACACATATGCCCGCGCGCGCGCACACACACACACACTCTCTCTCTCTCTCTCTCTCTCACACACACACACACACACACACACACACACACACACACACACACACACACCCTATCCCCTCCTCCCCGCGCTCCCTCGGGCCACCCTGACTTTCGTTTTTTTTCTGAACTGTGGTGAAATGTGCATCAGACTGCTTCACTCCCCTTCCCCATCCCCTCCCCTTTCCCACTTTTGGATGATGAAATCCCCCTACTCCCACCCTTCTCCGTTTTTACAAGAATTTGGAAAATGAGAGTCATATGCCTCATCCTTACCCTTTCCCCATCTCGCTTTTACAAGAATTTGGAAGATGATGAAAGCCCCTCCCCCCTCCCGCTTTCACTGATAAAAATTTGGAAGAAATGTGCGTGTGTAAAAGACCGCAGTGAGGTTTTTTTTTTGTTTTTGTCAAAATGCTCGCCACTTCAAGTTGCGACCCCCACCCCCTTCACTTCTCCCTCACCTCCTCCCCGATGCAAAATATCTTCCGATGCTACTGCCTGTGGCAGATGTCACACAACTGCCCGCAGAAAACCCCACTCTCTCGACTTCTGCACAGAATCATGGCGGCGGAGCCGACAACTTCCCTGTTCCAGCATTCCCCACCAGTGCCCCGCCTTCATTTCACTCAAAGACGGCTGACCCCTTCCCTCCAACGGACCTCATTTCCACTACACCCCAACCCACCCTTCCCACACCACCCACTTCAAGGTGTTCCAGAGGACCTACCCTTCCTGGACGACGCCAACGATGAGCATCTCATAGGTGAGGGCGGTGGTGGTGCCCCTCAGCTTCCTTTCCTTGGCCAGGTCCTGGTAGATGTCCGGGTCGTCATCTGGATGGGCACACAGGGACCCTGGGAACCCCCCGAACCGTCGCTCGAAGATCGCGTTACCTGGAGCCTGGGGGGGGGGGGGGGGGGGGGGGGGGTCGTTGCACATGGGTTAGGTCATGGAAACAACAAGTCAACGAAGTTTTGGTGGACGAACAGAAAGAAAGAAAATTGTATCCGAGGTCCTAGTGTGTCATACTAGAATCAGCCTACGCAGGAAGAACTACCCTAGTCAATATAGCGTCCGGCAGGTCACGCTTTGAAAACTGCCATAATGCCTTTGGGTACCCTGTAAACACGACTGTCCTAAGGAGCATATGCATAAAACCACAATTCCAGCCCACGCGGATCACACTGCATGTCATCTAGCTGCAAACACTGACCATTCACCGCTCATCACGGAAAACTACCACAGGGTACGTAAAGGGAGGTAATTTGAACCACTTTCTGCAAGATCATTTTGGAGTACTATCCCCTGAGGTCTTTCCAACGAAAAACACATGTTGGGTGTTGTTGTTGTTGCTGGGTGTTGTTTTGGTTGTTGTTGTTGTTGTTGTTGTTGTTGTTGTTGTTGTTGTGTGTGTGTGTGTGTGTGTGTGTGTGTGTGTGTGTGTGTGTGTGTGTGTGTGTGTGTGTGTGTGCTTAAAACTTTCTTTTTTTCACACGTTAAGACGTTATTGAAAATGAAACAATTTGTCAAAAGTTCAGTCGGGAAAGTCAAAACAGCCTTCTGATCTTTTAGTTAGGAAAAGCGATGAGTAATGTATTTTGCTTTGGTAGCCGATGAAGCTTGTTGCTACATTCTTGCCAAACGGAGATGGCGTTCACAGCATCGCAAAAACACGATCGCAGTGTTCAGAGCATTTGTTGTAACCACAGCTGTAGTAATTGTGGACCCGGTAGTTATTTTAGCGTGTTACACTGGCGTTTCAGTGCTGTTTAAATCTCGTTGTGTTTGGAGCTGTGCATGT